>JARHVA010000786.1:600000-972500 GCA_037957365.1 Torreya grandis
TAATTGAAGGGCCTCTATTTTAGGGATGGTAAGTTCTATTTATTTTAGGAATGGTAAGTTCTACTCAATGCTTTCCAATATCATGATTTCTTTTACATTACTTTTATTCTTTCTTCCTACATGTAACTATAGCCTTCAACCTGTAGGTGATGTAAATCTTCAAACAAATATGCATCAGCAGTAGAAAGATGCTGATTAAAGGTCTACCTTTGAGGGAATTGATGGTAAGTAAGAGTACTATTAATTTATTATTTTATCATATAGTTCTCCTGAATTACATCATGTTTTCTCTTCGTATGTAATCTTATCTTTCAATTTGTGACTTGCATCTAAGTGCAAATAGTGGTGCACAAAATGGAGGAATTTTGGCAAAAGTAATGCATTTCCACATAACGAATGTGGTGATGCTAAGGAATATAAACCAATTTTTTCTTAATATTATTTTAATGCATAATAAATGATATTTTATAATTGTATTTAGTCTTAATCTTCAAAAAATTCTAGATTTTGGATCAGAGCCAAGAATTTCAAAAGATGAAATGATTAAGGCTCTTAAAAACAACTTGGAATATATTCATATCCACTTTGGCAAAGAATGGAACTAGTGATACTGCAAAGAAATGCTTTCAGCTAATGGTTCATAGCTTACATGCCCTCATCGATGAGTTTTTTAAAGTGGGAAATGATGATGCATGGAAGAATATATGTGCAGCTAGGAGAGAAAAAGTATCACATGATACAAATTGCAAGGAGATAAAAATTTTGGTTAATAAAGATCATATTTTATTTCTTTGTTTCTAAAGGTGCCTATAAATTGAGGTAACCACTTCCTATTTCAAAGTTTATTGATCAAGATATTTCCCCACATATTTATAGATTCATCTCTACACATGGACAATTTCCAACTCACGATGAGCTTCCAAAATACTTTTGAAACAACTATATGTAGAGTTCAAGCTTCATATGGAAGTCAATTATATTGATGTGGGCTCAAATTTTTTGGCACTAATAAAGGTCTCACCTATGACTGACCTAATGCATAATTACATATGCAACATGATCAAACTAACGTTAGAGTTGTACATAAGAAGGAACATGAGATTTCCACCAATCATGATACTAGTGATATGACTCAAAATATTATTGAGTATCCTCACACAATTGTACCACATTTTTGAATAGTGGTAAAAAATATTTCATCCATAGGTGTTGGGGTGGTTGAGGAGGTTATTGGCACACAATAAGCAAGACCACAATATACACATAGGCCTTATTACATAGAGAATGAAATACATGGATTGCATTTACATGATGTGAAATAGATTGGACATAAAATTTTAGATAGTATGAAGGTTCATTCAGGCAAGAAGGTTCATCATTGATCATATAAACATCATATATCCTCATGGGATGTTGCCTACACATAGAAATTATTTTCAAGAAATTAATGAAATTGGTGTTGATTCTATGGTAATTTTAATATTTATATTTTAATGATACCAAATTTTTATTTTTCAATTTGAAAATAATTTTACATTGGAATCTAACTTACATATTATTTTAAATGTGTAGTATACTACAGTTGTGGTAAATGATGATTTGGATATGCAACATCATGATTTCTGAACCTCATGCAAAAATCTTGAACCCAATGCATGTAAGGTGCATTACTTAATATCATCATCCACCTCTCATTATTTTATATTATAATTTGAGTAAAGAAGTTAGGTGTTTTGTGGCTCAAAAATATTACGTCTTTGTTTTCAAAACATTGCACAAATTGATTAAGATTTAGTGCCTGGATCAACTTTGATACGAGATCAACAAGCTATGGTTAGTATATCTGAATTGTAATTTATAGAGTTCCTAGTATATTTTTGTTGAAGGCTTAACCAGTCAGAGATATCAACTATACAACTACTAAACTATTTTGAAGGTAACCTATACAACCTTGAATTTGAAAAGAGGGAGGAAAAGGGCATGTAATGCAAAAGGAGAGTACAATGTTTGAAGGAAATGAAAAATTTCTCAGCCATAAAAAAAAATGTGAGAGGAGATTATCATCAGGTCAAATTTAGATACAAAGATTCAAATTCCTTGATGGGGACAAGTGAAAAACATGTCATGTAAATCTAATTTATTTTGTCCTTGGGCACATAATACAATAATATTCTTATAATTTTTTTAATAAATATTCCTATATATGATGCAATTTTATGTTGTACATTTATGTTTACATGCAGTTCATGTTTATGGTCTTGCACGTTGTGAGTTTGAAAATTACATCAAGATTACAGTCATAATTAGGTTTACAATTTTTTGATGTAAAAAAAATTCAATGTTAACAACTAACATTGACTAAGGCCATGCATGAACTTTGACATTGAAAAATAAATTATAATAAAATCAATGAGATGGCTAAAATCATGTCAATATAATAGTAAACTATTCCACATACACGGTTCTTATGTTTGACATTTCAAACATATGATTCAAGGCTTGGGAGTGGCTTAGATTCTTGAGCCTAAGGCATGGACCTACAAACACACAAGTGAATGCTTGTTTTTGATTAAAAATAATAAAATGGAACTTCCACCATACTAAACACTAAATTTTACCCAAATATTTACTAAAAATATGACTACAATATCGAGCACACTCTCATGTGTGTGTGTGTGTGTGTGTGTGTGTGTGTGTGTGTGTGTGTCTTTTTATAACACTATATACCACAACTATATATGTTTATCTTTGTTTATGTATCTTTTGTTTCATTGATTTAAATTGGATATAGGGTTACAAACTAGACCTCATTCTATACACATTCAAAAAAAAAATCTAACTTTTGATCTTTTTTGAGGTAGTTAGGGGAGATGTATGATCAGCTATGCATTATTGATCATATTTGAGGCTCTATTGATTTATGAAATTATTAAAAAAAAATATATTCACTATAAAATTTAAAAAATATATAAATTACAAACTAGATGATTTTATCTAACTTTCCACTGAAGTGTTTAAAAAAATAGTAAATGATGCTAAAAAAATGATGGGGTACATGGTAGGCAATCTACTATATTTTTTCTAAAAAATAGTACCATCTCTTTGAATTTATGATGTTTGACCTATTTATACTTAATCATTTAATAAAATAGTACTTTAAAAACTAGATTTGAAATGCTACAATTCATATTCTTATAACACTTTCAAATTTTGGGTGTAGATATCTCAAATAATCCGTACAAGTTGAGGTTTCTTATTTTTCAAGAAAAATATGTTCACTTAAGACCTCCTTTTATCCCCCCGATTCCATGCATCTAACCCCAAGCTCAAGTAGCCTATTATTTATAGTTCATGGACAAGTATCAAAATGTGTTGTTACCTAAGGGGCCCCACAAGTTTTGACATGATGGACATTGGAAGCATATGTTAAACTCAATAATTGGACACTACTAATGCAAATTCGGAGGGTGAACTAATGCTTTTGCCAGTGCCATTGCTAAGCACAACTTTATATCTCTTTGTTTGGATGTGTGAGGTTAATATATTGACTTGTGTGTGTAAATGTATTCAATTTAAATATATTGTCTTGGCATGAACTAATAATGTATGTATGTACATGTATGTACATATATTCAAATTAAATATATTGTCTTTATAATAATTAATAATGTATGTATGTATGTATATTCAATCTAAATATATTATCTTGACAGGTACTAATAATCTCTTGACTTTGCATATCAAAATAAAAGATATACGTACTATTTTTATATTTTCGAAGTATTAATATATTTTATTTATTTATTTAAATATTAACATCTAATAATAAATAAATAATAGCATTTTAATATACAATAAAAAATAATATTTATTTGCCTTTGATTTTTTTTTTAGTGCTTTTGCTTTTAATAATAATTATTTTTTGTATATAGTAATAAATGAATAATAATATTATTTTTTTAATATGATATTTTATTATGAAATTTGTTTGATCTCACTAATTATAACTCTATTTCAAAACATAGCAACCTTTAATATTAAATTAAATTGATAAAATATTTAAATCAATTTAAATTGGATAAAAAATAAATTAAATATTACTTAAATAATCATATAATAATAAATACACTTAATATAATTATAAATTGAGAATTATTCTTAAAACAATAAATAAAAGTCAATCCAATAATATTAAGTTTATATATATATACTTTTGTCTCTATTTATGTGTGTATGACATGTAAATAACCATATGTATATTTGGATCTAAAAACGCTTATGATCTAATACAATTATAAAATAGATTATTTTCATAAAAAATTATATAAATTAAAAAAAAAAAAATTATAACATTTCATTTAACCATATAACATAAGCAGCACGAGGCATGGAACAATATAATTCTTTGAATTAAATTAAAATTAAAGACAGGAAAACTTTAAAGTTTCCGGCAGCTCATATTCTGGTCAAAATGAATTGGGCTTTTTTCATTTGTTTCTTGGATTAAACCAGAATTAGTGGGCTTTCCGTTAATTGAAATTATTTTAAGCGGTTGCATCGGCTAATTTGTTTGATTTGTAAGTAACGAATTTATGTGTTGTCGTGTGACCGAAAACAGTGTAAGAAATTCGGTCAACAGAGTAAAATTTCCCTGTATGCAAATTGGTGTTAGTTGGCGCCCCTGTTTGAAAAACGTGGCACCTTTTCTGTGCTGTGTTTTGGTGGTAAAAGATAGTCCAAGGGAATTATAGAATTTGGGGAAGAAATAATACGTACTCGGAATAAAATAAGTGGCAACTGAAGGAATGGCAGATCTAAACGACCGATCATTGGTCTTTTTCGAATTTTTTATTTTATTTTATTTAAATTTTGATGTTTTTTAGTGAATGGTTGTTGGTTTAATTGTTAAAGTTGTATGGTTCATAAAGAATCTTTCAGGGTCAATTTTATTGCTAACAAAATTTTACATATGAAAAAAGATGAAATCGAGATCATACTCCAAATGATTTTGACAGAATGAATACCCCTCAATCCTTAATTCTTAACTAAAGATCACTACATAAAACATGATTCATAATTTTTTTTTTTTTTTTAATTAATATTTATAACTGCTTTCACTTTTAATCCTATCATGAGTCCTTTCTCTTTCTTTTTCCTGTCCTACATGAATATTGTTTCGACACCATTATTGAGAGGCGTAATATGGGTAATGGATATAGTCATTTTAATGTAGTGTAAGTCCATATGTTTTTTTAATTGACGCATGCTAATTAATTATTATTTACTAAGCAGATTAAAAATAAATTTGATAAAAAAATGAGAAAATGATTTTTTTTTAAATTGGAAAAAGAAAGTAAATAAAAATTTAATTAGAAAATAATTTTTTGTTATTAATAAAATGTTAATTTTATATTTTAAAAAAAATTGTGATAAAATAAATATATATATTTTTAAAAATAATTTTATTTTAAAAAATATTTTAAAATTTTATAAGTCAAATTTTAAAATTGGTTGAACAATATATTGATTCAAGTTATTTGATTGGATGCAATCAAATAATTAATTGCTTTTAATGAAATTTATAATATTGTGTCTTGGTAAAAACTAAAAATTGTGATATATGTGTTGTCTTTTTCGATTCATTATATGCTACGTTTGTAATAGATTTAATAGGTGAATCCACTTTAACCAATATAACTACTCCTTAATTGATTGGGGATAAATAAATAATTAATTGTTAGATTGTTAGGGGTTCCATGTTGGAGGCTATTGTCCCTATAAATCTGATAATAAGGTTTTATGAAATTTAAAATTTATTATTGTCATTTAAAAAAAAAATCCTCCTCAAATTTTTGAACAATTATCTTCAAAAATGATTTTCTACTCTAAATTATTTTATTCTATAAAAATTAAATTTTAACACTAATACTTTATTTTAAAAAACTATACATAATAATTTCTTATAGTTTATAAATAAAACCCTTGAAAATAAGAGCTGTGATACAGCGTTTAAAAAGTCCTTGTAATTATTGTAAAAGATAAGTATATGCAAGAAGATAAAATTATCATTGTGAGGATGAAATCACACACATAAAATGGACTTTGTATGTATACTTATGAGGTGGTATGCCAATAGTTGTTGTGTACTTACCATAAAATTTTGTTGTGATGGGTTTTTTCTATAATAGATCAACTGGTGATCGATAAACGAAAGCTACATTATTGATTTCAATATCAAATACTCAGTGATAAAACTACCTAAAGAAATAATGAGGTGGATATAATTTTTTCAAGTGATTAATAATGTGAAATGTAAAAATTATTGTTCTCCAGTTTTATATTTTCATCCTTGTCAATTATACCTTCCTTTTTGATAAAACATGTTACTTGTGTTTACATGTGAAAAAAGTTAAGCTGAAGATAGATAAATTAATATTCTATGTTATTATTTTTGCTTGTTATGAATGGAAAATATTCCAAATTTGACATCCTTTTATTAGAAGAACTTAAGTTTGTCTTACCTAACATGATTGTTTTTTTAAAAATCACTTTACACACATAAATAAATGTGATCATTAAACACATCAAATATGTAGAGGTATAACATTTAGAAGTATAATATTTAATTAAAATGCAATTAAATTAAATATTTTAAAAATTATTTTTTATAAAATACAAATTACTAAAAATAATGACACACAAAATATATTTTTATATTCATTAATTCTATGTACTTTTACAAAAAATATAATTGATATTTAATTTTAAATTATTTAATATTGTCATTATTCTCTTTCCAAATTTTAAATTATTTATTATTGTTATTGTCCCTTTCATATTTTAAATTATTTGTCATTGTCATTGTTTTCTTTCCATATTTTTAAAATATAATTGATATTTGATTTTATTGTTTCATGTAATTTTATTTGACAATATTAATAATTCTATTTTTCTAATTAAAAAATACAATATTTTTCCATTAAAAATGTTATATCATCTCACTTTAATCATTAAGAAAGTAATAAAATATTTTATTTTATATTTATTCGATTAAAAATATAATAACAAATCTAATGTCAAAATAAAAATATACTTAAATTTTATTGGTTACACATTGTCCAATACAAATTATCTGCTCAAAATAATTTTAATACTACTTATTGCATAGTACTAACAATTAACTATCCCAACATAAGGACCTGCGTGACTCTTCATAAACAAATAAATGAAATGGTCTTAACTCTTAAAAGACAAAAGCAACGCTTTATTTTTAAATAGAGATATGCATCATGCATTCCGTGCAAGTTAGATGGGAATTTCATTTAAATGGGACAAATCCTTTTCCCAGTAGAGGGGAGGATTCCTCCTTCCTGAGCACCAAGATTGCAGGGAACCCAAAGTATGGGCATGCTTTAGGAAAATTAAGTTATAATTGAGCTTTGTCCTTTCTAGGGCAATATGTATGATATGGCTGTTGGATTCTGTGGAATATTTATATTCTAAATGGATAGATCTTACCAACATTTTTGGATGATATGAAATAAAATTAGATTTGAAAGATTTTAATCGAACGAAAATTTGTATGATTGTTCTGAATTTAACACTGATAAGTAAAGAAATGTTGTGAAGATGCTATACATGCAACATTATGAATTCATTATTAAATTGAAATTTACGTGTTTAGATTGGTATTGTTATTATAAATTTGAAAAATATTATTAAATTGATAATTTTTGTTGGATTTGAATCAATCTTTTTTTTATTAATATTTAATACGATTTATATCTTAATGAATGGTATAACAAAATATTTTTACCATCATACATATCATAAAATGACAACTGATTTGATAACTATTATTTTTCTTTAAATATATTTTTCTATTTTAATTGAATTTTTTAAAAAGAAAATTAAATTTTAATTTAAAAATATTCACTTTTAGTGGTTCTTAATAGACAAAATAAAATGATCTGATTCATCTTAATTTTAGATGTTATCTCTATAAAAATGGTAATATATAATGAGAGTACGTTATAATTTGTATACAGTTATTTTCATTTTTTAATTATGAAATTAAGACATTACAAATTTAATTTTATTTTGAATATAAATTTTAATTTTATATAGATTAAATATATAAAAATATTTTTTAATTTAATATTAAAAATTGATGAGTATTTATTTTGTAATGTACAAAATTTTAAATGCCTGCGTTTGTCTAGCAAAAGGATTAAGAAACGAAGAAGAGAAGCAAGCATATTAAATTTGAGATGATATTGGGGTTTGCAATGGGAAATGAGATACAGAACTTGGACTGTAACGTGCTTGACAGTCTAACAAAGCTAAGGGGTTTAGTGCAACCTGTAGACTCAGATCGTTTAACATTGCTTGAAAGCATTTCACATGAGGGTGCAAAGATGAGAATAAACATTTAACTTTGCATTTATTTTTCAAATTGTTTTAGGGGTTTGAATTATAAATTCTTGACGTCGAACCTGTTTACGCAACCACAAATAATGGCGTTGGATGTATTGAAAGGAGTGGGGAATGCCCATTACGCTGCAGTTGGGTTTGTTGTAATAGCTAATGTTTTAGACAAATTCGAAAAGATTTCTGCTAATGACAGAATGATAACCATTTTGTTTTGCGCGGAGAACATTTAGAAAAAATGTCAGAAGCTGTTCAATTGATTATTTGTGGTGCGATTTTGTGTCAATCTCGCATCGATCGAACAATATATCCAAGTAAGTTACGGATACAATATTATTTCCGAATACAATTATTTTTCCATGCATTTCCTGTATTAACTTACCTGCTCAAACGAAGAAGGAAACGTCTTATGGCATTGACATTTGTCTGGTAACGCTAATTATATTACTGTTGAGTTTGAAGATACGTGAAGAGCTCGTTTATGTACCTGGAAAAGTTTATTGTATGAAATCCGATCTCGTTCTTAAAATGCAAGTTCTCATCATGTCTACACTTACCATCTACATTTCAAGGAATCATACAGGTTTGGAACTTCACAACCAAATTACCAATCATATCATCATATATTTATTAATATTTAAAGTTCAATCTTGATAACCAGTTAATTTGAGTTGCTGATTTGGAACACCTAGGCGGGATCGAGGAGATTAATTACCTTACAGTAACCGAACACATTCGATTGTAAGATTAACTCATTGATCCCCATTCCAATCTTTAATAGTTCGATTCAGTCTGTATCTCTCATAAGTGTTGAATTTCCATTATCAGCTAACAAAGAGCAGGCCTGTAAAACATAGACGTATGGATCAGAGTCAGAAACTCGCTCTCCAACAATCAGACATGGCTCAACCCACATTTTTAAGTTGGGGTAGATTTCTAAACCAAAATCTTTCCATATATTTCGAGGACGGCCAAAGGCGTCCCCTTACATGGAATTTGAAATATTGGAGGAGGAAATCTAACCATCTGCAATTGAGTTCACATCGATGGAATTGGTGATATCAACAACAAGGTTTAGAAAAGTATTAGGCAAAGGGGGTTGTCGCACCGTTTAACTTGTAACTTTCTTTCCAAATCAAAGAAATGTATTTAGTATTGGAAGCCTATCTATTATGGGTTTGTACATTAAGGGTACC
The DNA here is from genome assembly GCA_037957365.1 of Torreya grandis. Classification (NCBI taxonomy): domain Eukaryota; kingdom Viridiplantae; phylum Streptophyta; class Pinopsida; order Cupressales; family Taxaceae; genus Torreya; species Torreya grandis. The sequence goes on from JARHVA010000786.1 coordinate 609,627, forward strand.
GGTTGGTATACATGCTCACAAATTACAGTCAGAAAAATTCATGGAGTGAAGATATATCCCATATAACACAGATTGTTGGTCGGGAAACACTAGCAAAGGGAACTTCCATATTAATCCCTCAGAGTCAGACCCCTTGCCGGTAAGAAATAGCCAAACAAAGGAAAGGCAAATCCATTACATAAGTAAAACCTATGCGAACAAATCAAAAGGCATAAACCCAATAAACTCTAGACTATGGGCAGCCAAGCAAACCCAACAAAGACGCTGCCGCGATAAGATCAATAATAGGGATTCCGCCATGAAAACACAGGGTCGATATCTATTAAACACAGCCGCACCAGGGCCAAATAAATGTTTTTGAATATAACGGTGTTAAACAAATGAGGGTTGATTGTGTATAAACTTGGTTATATTTTTGACTCCTTTCTTTTTAAGGGAACTTTGTGGGATGGAAGAAAAGTCGCAGTAAAGAACATGCTCACCTGAACCATGGGGGAACGATTTGGTTGCTGTAACAACGATACACCATTCAAACATGTTGACGCTTGTGGCATATTTATTTGTTGGCGATTTGATGTTAGTCTATGAATATATGGCTGGAGGAAATCTATCAGATTTACTTTTTGTTAAGTATCCTCCCTTGTTATGTGGTGGTCTGTTTTAATGTGAATCGAAAATTTAATTCGAAATTTAAAGATAAAATATTATAAGAAAAGATTTTATATTATTAATAATGGTTTTTGGATAAATTGTACACAAAACTTTCAAGAAATTTATATATGGAAAACGGAATCAATTTGAAACAACAGTTGGAGAGAGAAGCGTATCATTGGCCAAGAACACTGAGGATCATATTAGACATAATATTGGGACTCTTGAAGACATTAAACTCATAAACATTCTTCTAGACAAAAAAAATTAATGCCAAGAACAATCCTAACAGCCCTTTGGTGCATCCAAACAGATCCTGACATATGCCCAGCAGCTTCGTGATTGTTTGCTATGGCTTTAAAAATGCTATCTTTTTAAAAGAAGAGGAGAGGTAAGCTTATTTAATATTTACAAATTTGTTGATTTTAGTTTGATAATTTATCATAATTTTTTTTATATTCAATATTTTTTAATATGAATTTTGTAATTTGTAAAAAGTGTAGATCTCATTAATTTATAAGTATTGGTTAAATTTAAATAAAAAAGAGATGTCTATATAATCAGTTAGACATTACTTTTTAAATCTCTTCACTTGAATAAAGACAATGGTATTAACTCTATAATAATTGATGAAGTTCACCATTTGGAAGACATTCCATCGGGAAGTTGAGGGAAGATAATTAGTCATTCATATTATGAAAAAATAAAATTAAAACGAAATTATCTTTAATTAATGCTTTCATACGCTTGAAATCATGATACTCTATTAAATTTGGCATTTGTTGATACTCCTAAATTCTATTTTATATTTATAGCTTTTAATGATAGAGATTAAGTATTTCTTACTCCGACAACTTTAAAGACGCTCAACCTACCATAGGCTTGAACCTTTGATTTTATCAAGGCAGCCCAAGAGACACAAGTGCAACAACAATATCACTTTTGCTTTTTTAGTTTATGTTTTTATAGATTTCACTTAAAGTAATTAGTAATTGATTTAAAGGTTTAAGTTATGTTAGAAGGGATGGTGTAATTTTTGCTTTCAGTAAAGCAGGGTTATGTAAAGGAAAATAATGTAAATTGGTAGTTGTTTCTCACTTGAAATCCATGATCACTCACTCGTCTCACTTTTTATACATGATGTGGTATGTAAAAATAATCGAATATTTTTGATGGAAGTGTTAGAAGCATAATCACTAAGAGGGGAAGGGGACCAGGGTGAATCAGTGTCTTCATAAATTTATTCAATTCCACTTAAGCATACATGAATCATTCATACAAGCATGAATATCTAGCAAAGCATTTGCAACCATACAAGATCATGAAACAAGATAACACATTACATATGTGGGAAACCCTCAAGGGGAATAAAACCCACTATCATCTGCAAATGGACTATAGTATTATAAGACAAAAACTAATCTTTAATGAAGCACCAACTCCAACTAATTAAGCACCCACTCAACTAGGCTTTAGCAAACACCAATCACTTGAATGACTCAACACCAACTCATCCACCTAAAACTTTTGATCACCTAAATATAACCTTGTTGCTCACATAACGGATGATAATCACCTTATTTATCTCTTCTTACTCTTTGATCCCTCTCAAACTACTTTTTAAGCTTCTTCGCTCAATAAGGTCTTTTCAAGACTGATTAGGTCATATGACCTTCATCTTCATATGTAGTACCCCTATTAGATCTTCATGATAGTTTCTCTACACTCCTATAATGGTCTTCAAGACCTCCTTTAACTATTTAATGTGTTATTTCCTTCACTTGCACTCTCTAATTCTCTAACAAGCCAATTAGGCCTTGTTCTTATACAATCCTCTAACTCACACACCTCTTGGTTGGACACACTCATGCTTGTATCCTTGGATTACCCTTAAAATAGGTTGTATAACATGTTTCATACATGAAAAAATCATTATAATAGGTCAATCATAACTTAAGAGACCAAAACTGATAACTCCAGAACCAAAATAGGTTGAACTTTGTCCCCGTTTAGTGCGAGTGCACAATTATTTTATTAATTTCAAAAAATCAAGTACATAAGGGTGCCTTTACTCCATTAACCCTTTTACAATGCAAACATGGATTTATATAGTTTTTACCAATGACCGATAAAAACAACTAATCCTATAACCAACTAAATACAGGAAAACAACCTGTAAAGTAATTCTAATTAATAAATATAAAACATTAAAACTACCTAAAAACTAAGTAAGTTTATTTTATGGGGGTGTCTTTACTAAAAGATGCATGCCCCATTTACAATAATTATTTATTACCTACCAAAAATCTAACCTAACGTTAAGACTTTGGAACAAGTCCTAACAAACCCCCCTATGATCCAAAGTCAGGTCTTTGGACACATACCAAGCATTTTTTTGAATTTTTCAAATTTGATTTTGTCAAGGGGTTTTGTGAAGATATCTACTGTCTGATCGGTAATTGGACAATATATTGGATCAAGAGTTTTCTTTGCCACCAGCATTCATAGATAATGGTATTTGACATCCATATGTTTTTTTTTGGCATGAAACACTAGATTATTGGACATCTTGATTGCACTTTGATTATCAATGTATAACCGTGTAGGAGCAAACTGAGAAACCTGAAGATCTTCAAGAATACGATGAAGGTAAACAATTTCTCTAGAAACATCCCATGCTGCAATATACTCTAATTCTACTGATGAATTTGCCACTATATCCTGCTTCTTACAACACCAAGCAATGGTAGCTGAACCCATATGCATAGTGTATCTTGTGTTTGACACTCTGTCATCCACACATTCGCCAAAATTTGCATCACAATATCTAACAAGTTTGAAGTTCTTGTTGCGGTGGTATTCAAGGCCATATGTTTTCCTTCCCTGAAGGTAATGAAGTACTCGTTTTGCTACATGCCAATGAATTTCTCTAGGCTCATGCATAAACCTAGATAAAATTCCAACTGAAAATGAAATATCGGGCCTGGTAGTCATCAAGTATATCAAACCTCCCATCAATTGTCTATATGTGGTGCCATCAAAAAAGGCACTACTATCATCCTTAGAAAATTTCAAGTTACTTTCCATAGGAGTGAGGGCAAGTTTGCAATCACTCATGCCAAACCTCTCTAATAACTCAGAAATATACATAGTTTGTGAAATGAAAATACTATGCTCTTTTTGAGTTATCTCTATGCCTAGATAGTAGTGAAGAAGTCCAAGATCTGTCATCTCAAACCCATCTTTTAATTCCTCCTTCACAGACTTGTTATGGTTTTCATCATTACCTGTAATAAACAAGTAATCAACATAGAGAACTAGTATCACCATTTTCTTACCCTGCACTCGAAAATAGAGAGTATCATCTAATTCACTGCGATGAAAACCAATGGATTTCAAGTATGAATCCATTTTCTCATACCAAGCCTTGGGTGCCTGTTTGAGCCCATACAAAGCTTTTGTCAATTTACAAACTTTGTGTTCAGCACCCACCTGTTTAAAACCCTAAGGTTGTTTCATATAGACTTCTTCCTGTAAATCACCATTTAAAAAATCACTTTTAACATCCAATTGATTTACTTTCCAACCATTTTGTGTTGGTAAGGCAAGTACCATAGAAATAGTGTGCCATTTCGCAGTTGGTGCAAATGTTTCCTCATAGTCAATACCTTCTTGTTGCGCATATCCTTTTGTAACAAGGTGTGTCTTATGTTTGTCAATGGAGCCATCTGATTTATACTTAGTCCTATAAACCCATTTACATTCGATGGGTTTAACATGTGGAGGAGGATCAACTAATACCCATGTATTATTGTTAAGTATGGAATCATACTCATATTTCATTCCCTGGTGCCAAACATGTTCAGTAGATGCCTCCTCAAAAGTGGATGACTCAGTGGAAGAAGTAGTAACAACCATAGATTAGTCACCTATTTTCAAGAATTCTTGGGCCCTGTTAAACCAACTTCATCTGTTGTCAAGTCAGAAAAAGTACTTTGAGCCCATTTTGGATACTTAGACAAATTATTCAAATCAGGGACTCTAGAATTCTCATTATGTGTATCATTCGATGGGGGACTTAGAGAATTTTCAACAATTTCTAAGTCATCAACTTGTGAACTTGTAGATGAAGGAGAGGAAAGTGAAGGAATTTGTGTCTCATACCATAACTTCGAAAAGTTATCCCCATTATTCAAACCCTTATCTCTTTTTATATTTTTCCTCTCTAATCTATCAAGTTGAGAATCAATCTCTGCAGTGTTCATAGTCCCAAACTCATCAAATATTACATCTCGACTCATTATGAATTTTCCTGAATCCTATGCAAGCAAATGAAACCCCTTTTTATCTTTAGAATAACCAAGAAAGATGCATTTTCAACTTCGTTGTTCCAACTTAGTTCTATGTTTAATAGGAACCAAAGAAAAACAAACACATCCAAACACTTTCAACTGTTTAACTTTGGGTTTAAACCCATACCATGCCTCATATGGAGTTTGTCCCAAAAGTACAACTATGGGGGACCTGTTTCTCAAATACATTACGGTACCAATAGCTTCGGCCCAAAATTTATCATCAAGCTGTTTATAGTGCAACATGGCACGTGATGTGCCCTCTAAAGTTCTATTCATTCGTTCAGATACTCCATTTTGTTATGGAGTATAAGCATTACTATATTGTCGATGAATTCCATGTTCTCAACAATATTCTAAAAATTCATTAGAGGTATACTCACCTCCATTATTTGAATGAAGAGTGGCCAAATGTGAACCTATTTCTTTTTCGACTAAGTGTAACCAATCAACAAACTTAGCGAAAAATTCAGATTTGTTTTTCATAAAGAATACCCAAGTCATCCTAGAAAAGTCATCAATAAACAAGACAAAGTATCTACACCCACCAATGGATGGCTTTTTCATGTCACATACATCACTATGAACTAACTGTAAACATCTGTTAGCTCTCTAAGATGACTATTTCAGGAATTTTTCCCAATTTTGTTTGCCCAAAACACATGACTCACAAAGAATACTATCTTTGCGAAAAGTGGGCAACCCATTCACCATACCATATCTCTACAAATCCACTAAAGAGTTGATATTCAAATGTCCATAGCAGAGATGCCATAACCGTTGTGTAGACATAGTACCTGTACCTGTGTCAACAACTGCCACAAGTTCTATATTGGGAGGAAGCACCTTACAATGCAATCTAACCAAGTTTCCATCTTCATATCCTGTATACATTGTTTTATAATTATCCTTCACTGAATTGATGTAAATGAGCCCATTTTCAAGCACAATTTGATAACCTTTCTTTCGAATAGTTACTAAAGAAAGTAAGTGTTTCTTCAATGTGGGAACATACTAAACATCCTCCAAGTATTTTATAGACCCATTAGGAAGAATAATTCGAATAGAACCAAGTCCTAGTGGTGTATGCATAGACTTATCTGCTAAGGCAACGGGTGAGAGAGAAGCTTCCTTATAAGACCAAAAGAAATCTCTCCTAAATGTCATGTGTTTGGTTGCTCCTGTGTCTAAAATCCATACATATGTGAGCTCATCTCTAGCCTCATATTCAATATAATTAATGTGCCCCAACGTAGTGAATGCAAATTCATTGGCAACATTACTAGATTCATCATAGTCATGATCAGCATACTGAGCAGAGTTAGTTTTAGTCGCTTTTTGTGGCCTCTAAATTTTATCAAAAAGAATCCTACATTGTGAGGCAATGTGACCAAATTTTCCACATCTATGACACTGAATGTCTGATCTACCTCGACCTCTGCCCCTATATGAGTTGTGACTATGTCCTTGATCACTTGTTTCATGTGAATGTGATTGATTAGATTGTTGATTATTTGAATGACCCCTTACTTTGTTTTGATATCTACCTCCTCTATAACCTTGACCCCCTCTAGAACTATTTCCTCTATTGTTTTGATGCCCAGATGAAGATGAACTAGGCTTTGACTCTAAAACATGGGCTTCTTCAGTTTTCTTGGATTTCTTAGGTAGAGAGAGGTCATGTTGGATGAGCAACTCAGCCAACTTATCAAATGTGATGCCTGTGATCTTGTCAGAGACATGCAACATTTCAATAAAATTCCTATAGGACCCTGGTAGTCCTTTCAAAGCAGTAGTAACTATGAGGTCATCATCTAGTTTTCCAAAACTAGCCTTAGTGTACTCAGTAGTGATGTTTTTCAACTTAGACATATATTCTCCCATATCCCCATCTTCATCTAATGACAAAGTAAACAACTGAATATGAATATCTATCTTCTTATGCTTAGGTTTCTTATCATACAAATCTGACAATGTTTTCCATGTAGTGTAACTATGAGGAGAATTTTCAATATGAACATAAATATCACGAGTACAATAGCATTTAATGAGAGCTAAGGCCTTAGAATCATGCAAATTGAAAATATTTAATTTAGCCTGCTCTAATGGTAATGTGGGATTTTCATTCTTAACAATATCCCATAACTCATTAAACATTAGTGAAGCCTCCATTAATCGTTTCCAATCTGAATAATTGGAAATTGTTAATCTATCACCATCTGAAAGTAAATTTTGAATTTTTGGTATTTTGAAATGAAATTAAGTGCAGTAGAGAAATGTGTGACAAAATGCAAAAGAAATGAAACAAATATCACACTCACTGCACAAGACACTGCTTCTATGGGGTTTTGCACTTAACCTTTGCGTAGAGCGTAAAAGAAAAAACAAGTATTTTTGATGGGTTTTGCACTTAACCACACCAAAAATCAATGATTACACCCTTATTTCACCAAATTACAACCTTATTCCACCAATTACACCCTTGTCTCACCACAACAATGCAAAAAAAATATGATCGAATTCTGCCCCTTTTTCAAAAATTTAAATAACACAATACAATAAGTATGTGTTTTACAATATTCTAATTTTAAAAAGAGAATATTCCTTTTTCAAAAAAAACATATTCCAAAGCAAAAATAACTTTCTCCAAAAAGAAGGGATTTGAACCCTTGACCTCCTCCTTTACAAGTTTCTAACAAAATAAGCTCAACCAATTGCTCTAAGAGCATTTGCAGAACATTACACTCAAAAATTTCTACTTATTCCAGATTTTGTGTATGAGGGAAAATTAAAAAAAATTACATGAGTAAATAAATTCAAAATTTGCCCCCCCTTTTTTTTACAGCCTCTCTTCCAATCTTCTCCCGTGGGACCTAGCGACAGCAAATATTTGAAACAAAACTTTAGAAATAGCCAAAAAAATTAATTCCCTGTATTATACCTGCACCATGCTTACCTGGGATGCCATGGCTACTGCTGGAGATTTTTTTTACCTGTTTTCTCTCTCACATGCCGTATAAATCCGTACAAGCATGCTAAAACATATTTTAACTGAGTTCTGGCAGATTTTTAAAGTATTTTTTTGTAGAGAATGAGTTGAAAATAATCATGGGCATTGGAAGGCTGTACAATTGACCGTACAACTCATTTTTTTTAGATTTTTTATTTAAAATGCAAAAATAGAGGTTTTTTAATGCCATTTGATCAAAATTTGCAGATATTTTGGATTTAAAAAGAGTTGAAATGAATGCAAATCACAATGGCAGCCATGAATGAAAACATTTAGATGTTTTTCTCAAATAAATAGGCTATACAAATCTGGTTTTGGCCCAAAAACAATGAATTTAATAACATTAAAATGCTAAAAATTCATTTTTATGCCAGATGAGGAGGTTGAACACAGGAAAATGGAGTATGAAATGATCAAAAAGACCAGACTGTGGTATATGAAAAATACAGGTTTAAATGTGAATAATATTTGAAAAATTAAAATAATTTAATAATTTTTCAAACATTTAAACCAATAAAGAATTTCATTTTATATGGCATACCTTATTTCATGCCAAATGATATCACGTGAATTGATTTTTCACCTTGCTTCTTTGAATTCACCATGCTCCCAAAATAACCATGCTCTGATACCACTGATAACTTTAAACCAAAATAGGTTGAACCTTGTCCCCGCTTAGTGCGAGTGCACAAGTATTTTATTAATTTCAAAAAATCAAGTACATAAGGGTGCCTTTACTCCATTAACCCTTTTACAATGCAAACATGGATTTATATAGTTTTTACTAATGACTGGTAAAAACAACTAATCCTATAACCAACTAAATATGAAAAAATAACCCATAAAGTAATTCTAATTAATAAATATAAAACATTAAAACTACCTAAAAACTAAGTTTATTTTATGGGGGTGTCTTTACTAAAAGATGCATGCCCCATTTACAATAATTATTTATTACCTACCAAAAATCTAACCTAATGTTAAGACTTTGGAACAAGTCCTAACAAAAATCCCTTTTAGACCTTAAGGAGACCTAATTCAATTAGGCCTTCATTAGTATATGTTATCCTTTGATCTCCTTGGGATAATTTAAAACTCCACACATGGAAGGAACATTTAATATACCACTCAAATAGACTCCCAAAAATATCATCTCATGTCCATGACACTTTTTAGCTCTAATCACCACTTAAAGCACACCATTATTACTGTTTACATTAGGCCTTCACACACAGATAAAGGTTTATCTTGAACAACTGAAGATAACGCATTATTTAGACACACAACCATGATAATAAATATCATATAAAGAACCTAAAGGTCTTAAATAACTTACTAAGTTAATTATACTTCATCACACAGGGCAAAAAAAACTCAAAAACACTCCTGTAACTTGCTAACTCTTAACCACTAATTTTTCTCAAAGACTAGTCATGGTGACTCAGACCTCCAACACTTGTATAAACATTTTCAATGAATTATTATTCATATATATGAACCTTTGACATATCTAGACCATATTGAAATATAAACATCATATTGTCTATTGGAAACTATTGGTCTTACAGACCAATTTGTTGACCTCACTACACACAAATCTCACTGAGTCAGACAAGACATTTTCACCAATGTACTTGAATTCAAAGATTTATACAAATAATTAATATGACATACAAATCCCAAAAAAAATATCCATTCACTTGGTTTCATCATTCTATGATGATAACACATTTCTAATCATCTTCTCACTGCTACCTGGCTTTTTCACTATTTACACCATTTGACTTGTTAGCGATTGGCCAAATTAGAACCTCAAATTTACATACCTAAATCTTGAAACATATCCATAAATCTTAAAAGACACAAACTACATGTCTCAAGCTTTATAATCTATCTATTTTCATACTTTGACTTGGTCAACTTTGACTACTACAATAAATTTCTAAGAAATTAACACTTTCATATAGGGTCAACTCACAAAATTATCAACTTAATCAAACTTATAGGTGAATGGGAGAGTTTAATACAACCTCCAATCACTTGTCTATTCATACTAATCCATTCTAGGCATTTTTTATCAACATCTTTAACAGTGGGTCCTTATTATGGTTCTAAGAGGGTTTAAACATGTTTCCATTCTTAACAATCATTCATAAATCATAACCCTTAGATCAAAAAACTAATTCCTATAATTATGATCTAAGACACTTCCCAATCTACCATGAATATCTTAGGTTCCCATGAAAAATTTTGACGAGCTAATGAGCACAATAAAATCTTTCTGGGGTTGAGAACCCTTCATTCTGAGCAATCGAGAGACCTTCAAACAACTTTTCATGTCTTCTCCTTCATAATATGACCTAAAAATATATGAAAACAATTCTAAAAACATACCTGACCTCTAAAAATTCTTACATAATATTAAATACTCTGAAATATGATCATGACCCCTCATTAGGCCACATTCTCTCTTCTTTGCTCTTTAGACCTTGACTTGCAAACCACATTACGTATTAAAACTGAACTTCATGCCTCTTTCCATGTAATTTCCACCTCACTCATGTACTCAAGTAACCTCTCTCATTATTAAACACTAACTTACATCCTTTACATGCCTTGATATTAGATATTGGTGCCTCATTAGGCCATGTAGGGTTTAGGAGTGGTCTAGGTGAAGACTTGGTCTAAAGGTCTTACCCCTGTAGGCTCACCTTGAGACTCTCATGATTGATCCAATGCCTCACATACATAATCAATCAAACTCATACAACCAATCATACCTATGTGCACTCATTTCACCATGACATCATACTCATATTTTTTCACAAGGTCTCTTCATGCTATGACTAGTACCATGATTAGACTTATTAAGCACTTGAAACTTGAAAACTAACATTAAAACACTTATGAAAGTATCTATACTTTAAATTTAAAGATCACATAATTCTAAATAATGTCTCACAACATTGTGCTTACTTATTTTACTAAACTTAACTATGCACACCTTCTCATAGGGTCTAGACTATGCTCCTCAAGACACCTTATACTCAATAACTAGTACTCAAGCATGCTTACCTCAATGATATAAAACAAGAAAATTATTCATATATGACTCTCACACCATTAAAATAATCTCTTTATGATCAACATCCTTCAATGGCAACACTCCATCAATGCCCCTTATCACATCAACATACTGCCAACTAGGCACACTCTCTTAATGGCATTAACCTGATAAAAGATGCACCTTTGACATCAATGACAACACTCAAGAATATCCTCCTTTTTCATTGGTTGAAAACACACTCAAAAAAATTCTCTCTCATTATGAACTTTCTACCCCTTTAACATAAATAAAAAAGTGATGTCTGTAACTCCTTGGATCACACTCCTTGCAACCAAAACACTCAACATATAGAATTATGAGTTTATGAGTCATTATAAAATCATGATCCCATATATCCATGCATAGCTTCTTATCATTAATCTCCTAAATTTTGATCTAATGAACCATCTGATTAGCTCCACCTAAGCACTTGACTTTCTTAGTTACTGCTAGGGGTAGGAACTACACCCAATTCCTATCTTAGGTGTTCAAATGTTGCTTTTGGAAGTGGCTTGGTAAAAATATCTTCAATATGACCCTATGTCAAAACATATTCAAGTTTGACACTTTTGTTCACTTACCTGATCTCTTAGGAAATGATACTTGATAGGAATGTGCTTAATTCTTAAGTGCATGATAGGGTTATTTGAGACACTTATAACACTTGTATTATCACAATAGATATGGATAGGACCATCATACTCCACCTTTTAGTATTATAAGGTTTGTCTCATTCATAGGACCTTAGTGAAACATGAAGCTACTGCAATGTACTCATCTTCAAAAGTAGATAATTAAAATGATGGTTGCCTTTTGTTTATCTATGGAACTAGGCACCCATCTAAGAAGAAAGTTCCTCCACTAGTACTCTTCATATCATCTAGATTTCCTACCTAGTCTATATTTGTATAGGATATCAAATTGAATTCATTATTCTTTGGATACTACAACCCAAACTCCATAGTCCCCTTGAAATACCTGAGTATCCTTTTAAATTTTTATAGATGATTTTATTTTGGATCTTCTTGAAACCTTCCCATAAGACTTATTATTTGCATGATGTCAGGTTTAGACGTAGTGGTGTATATAAAAATTATAATTATTGACCTATATGATGTTTCATTTACTTTAAGAGACTAAGCTTCCTTGCTCAACTTATAATCTATGATCATGGGTGTACTAACTACCTTCCAATCTTCCATCTCAAACTTCTTCAACATCTCTCTTATGTACTTGGCTTGTAAAATGAATATACCTTTTTTAGATTGAGTGATTTACAACCCAAGAAATAATGATAGTTCTCCCAGTATCGACATCTCAAATTCTTTCTTCATCACCTCCACAAAAACCTTGGTCATGTTCTCATTGTTTCCACCAAAGATGATGTCATCCACATAGAAAACTACTATCAACTAATGGTCATATTCTATTTTTATGTATAGATTACTATCTATAACTCCTCTTTTGAATCTTTGATCCAATAAATACCTGTCCACCCTAGAATAGCAAGCTCTGGGAGCTTGATTTATACCATAAAAAGACATTTTCAATCTGTAAACATAGTCCTTGTCACCTGATAGTGAGAACCCCTCATGTTTCTCTATGTGCACCTCTTCTTCCAAATTCCCATTCAAAAAGGTAGATTTGACATCCATCTAGTTAACTTTGAATAGTTTGAATCTTTTATATTGTATAAATAGTCTAATGGTATCTAGCCTCGTTAATGGTGCAAAGGTATCCTCAAAGTCTACCCCTTCAACTTGTGCATACCCCTTGCATACCAACCTAGCCTTGTTCTTAGTGACTTCTCCATCTTCATTCAACTTATTTCTAAACACCCACTTTGTGCTAATGATATTATTGTCTTTAGGTTTAGGAACTAGTTCCCAAGTCTCATTCTTCTCTATTTGGTCTAATTCTTCATCCATAACACCTATAAAAAATTTGTCTTTACTTTCTTCTATAAGATTCTTAGGTTAAATCTTAGATAATAGAACAAAATTGTCTTGATTTAGATTACTAACCAGTCTTCTCCTTGTTTGCATACCTGCATTCTTGTTGCCAATGATTTGAGATTCAAAATGATCTATTTGAATCTGTCTTGAGGGGCCTTTTGAGTCCTGTCTCTTTTCAACTTATTCTTCCTCATCAACCTCTATATTTTCCTCTTTATTCTTGAATTTTAGGTTCTCTAGAGTATCTTTTGACTATGAATGTGATTTATTTATCTCATTAATATTCACATTGGTGCTTTCCACTATCTTTTGTAAACTTTTGTTATAACATCTATAGGATGAGATCATTGATGAGTATCCTAAGAATATACCTTCATTAGATCTAGAATCAAAATTTCCTTAGTCTTCATCATCTCTTTTGATGAAACATTTTCTCCCAAACACTCTAAAGTGTTCCACATTAGTAGGTTTGTCTTTCCATAGTTCATAAAGAGTCTGATTTCCATTTGTCTTCTATTCAAAATTTAGATAACATTGCTTACTACATCTCTCCAATATCCATCATATAATATAGACTCGTTCATCATAGTTCTATCCATCTCTTGAACTATCCTATTATTTCTTTCCACTATTTCATTCTATTGAGGTGTCCTTATTGCTGAGAACTATCTCCTTATTCCATGAACCTCACAGAAGTCATAAAACTCATTAGACCAAAACTCTCCTCCTTTTTCAGATCTTAGGAACTTGATCTTCCCATTATTCTCATTCTCAACAAGATCCTTTAATGCCTTTAACTTCTCAAGAGTTTTTGACTTTTATTTCAATAATGCTACCCAAATCATTCTTGTGTAGTCATCTATAAGTAACATAAAGTAGATATCTCCTTAAATGTTTTGAATTCTTGTAGGCCCATAGAGATTAGTGTGTATTAAATCTAAGGGTCTTGTATTAGAGTAATTCTTGGACTTGATCACTCTTCTACTCCGATTACTATGTTAGCATGCCTTACACAATATGTTTGTATGTTTGGTGATCTTTGGCATGTTCTTCACAAAATTCTTAGTGCTTATCTTGACTAGATTGTCAAATTTTAGGTGACCCAACCTTCTGTGACATATCCAACTTTAATCCATCTTGCTTATAAAACAAATTTCCTTATTGATCTCATTCAAGACATATAGATTGTTCTCAGTCCTCTTAACATTGGTAATTAGCTTTCCTGATTTGGCTCTCCTTATCTCACACCCTCTATCATGAAAGGTTTGTGTGTCTTTGATTGAAAATTTGACTTCACTAAGTAAGTTAGGTTTCAAACCTTACACATACAACATATTTTGTGTCTTGGTCTTCCCATTTTCCAAACTCAAGATACCATTGCCAACTATATAGGTAGTTATGTTATCTCCAAAATTCACTATTTCTGCAGCATTTTTCTTCTATGAGATGAACTTATTTTTATCTCCTATCATGTGGATTAAGAAATCACTATATATATATATATATATATATATATATATATATATATATATATATATATATATATATATATAGGTTTCATGCCTTCATATTCAATGTTAAAGGTAGTTTAAACTAGCATAAAATCCTCTTTCATCTTTTTTTTCTCCTTAGCAAATCATCCATCTTGACTCTTGGGCTCAATATGATCAAACCTACCTTTATTTAACTTCCATACCAATGTTAGACCCTTATCATGTACTATAGGAGCTTCATATATATATTTTAATCTTGAGGGTCTTATAAATATATTAAAACAAAATATTTCAAAGTGTCCCATATTATGACAACAATAACAAATAACATTTATGTACTTACCTCTTGACGTATCACTCCTTTTCTCATGGTACCATGATAACTTATCCCTTATTGCATTGGGTTACATGATTGGTCTTTTCATGTTCGTACTCTTGACTTGTGATGACTTTTCATGCTCTTTCTCAAAGTTTCTCATGTTGTATTTGACCTGCTCATGCTTAACCTTCAAGGAATCTAGCTTTGTCTTCAACTGATCATACTCAACTTCCTTTAAACTAAACTTTGTATTGATACCTTCTAACTGATTCCTGAGATCTTTGATAGTCTTATTTTGATGATTAAAATCATCTAGGGAACTTATGAGATCATATTTAAGGTTTATTTCAACTTCTCATTATTCACTATAATATTAGAATTCTTCATCATACATGTTGTCTTCTTCTTTTTTATCACTAAACATCTTGTGTTTCTTAGGATCACCTTCAAAGTGTTAGGATTGCTTCAAAGGACTAGGATCTGATACCAAATATTGGAAGCATAATTATTGCTTCCAAAATCAGCTTAGTTCATTTTTGGGAACAACCCCCTACGAAACTTGTTTGTTTCGTCTTTCATCTTTCTAAGTTTATTTTTCTAGATGAGTTTTTAATTCATTCTCATCTTAGTCCAGGAATGTGAGAGTTGTTATGATCTCATTGCAATCAGGAAACCCAAACTGCCTCTTTTTCTTCTATTTTTGTGCATGAGTGGCAAAATTTGCCGCTAGTACATTTCCCTTTGAGATGCAAGGGCATCAAAAATTGCCACCCCTGCATTTTTACCTGTAAGGGTGGAAATTTTTGTCACCCCTACATTTTGACCTACAAGGGCGGCAATTTTTTCCACCCTTTTAGGTGAACTAACCCGAACATACAAGGGCGGCAAATTTTGCTACCCATGTATGCCTCGATTTCTATGCGTGGCATTTATTGCCACACACGGTAGGTTGTTGGGGTCAATTTTCACCCCATTTAATATGATTTCAGCGTCATTTCTCTCCATTCTTCCTCCTCTCCTCCTGCCCTTTGCATCTAGATGCTTCGACGAATGAGTAAAAGTGCATTTTTGTGGATTTGAGCTTGTTGTGCGTGTGGTTTTCGAGGTAGGTCTTGTTTTTAGCATTCTTATCCTTTCCTTCCCTATTCTTTGTTTTGTTAAATTGTTTTTTTTTGTTGTGGTTAGGGTTCTTTGTCTTTTTGGCCGGTCAGCCAGCTCCTGCGGGTGTGGCAATTTTTACCACCTCCCACCTTGCCCTCATTGGCCCTCCCTTTTCTTTTCCCTGCTGAGGTGGAAATTTTTGCTGCCCCTCCCCTTTGCCTGTGGTTATTTTACAAGCATACATGGTTGGTGATTTTCACTGCCCATGCCTCTCAGCTACCCTACCTTTTACCTTCACGGGTGGCAATTATTACCGCCCATGCAGGCCTTGCATGCTCGGGCAGCAATTTTTGCCACCTACGCACCCTTTTGGCAAACTCACATTGGTGGCAATCTTTGCCACTAATGCATGCCCGAGATGTAGGGGCAGTGATTTTTTTTGCCCCTACACTTTTCCCCTTGATCTGCAGAGGTGACGAAATTCACCGCCTATGCAGGCTGATCTTTCAAGGGTGGCAAATTTTGCCGCCTTTACATCTTGTCAATTCTTCCTATAGGGGCAGTGAATTTCACCACCCATGCTTTCCTCCAAATTTTTATAACTCTAGAACTTTCCCCTTTTTCTATCTTTTTCCTTTTCGCCCCTTTCTCCCCCAATTTTTGACCCGACCCTTTTAAGTACCCTTCCTTGGTCATGATCACTTAATATGCAAATTCCCCAACTCACCTCCTTTTCCCTAATTACGTGATCATGACTGTAGTGATTTTTGAAGGCTCTTTCTCATCAGCACTTGTTCGACTGAGGCCAATTCCAATGTCTGAAACATCTCTCAAAAAGGCAAAGACCATGAAGTACAAGTACCAGGGCGTCTTTTCGATCACTTCAGTTACCTCCAACGTTGACGACATCAGAGACATAGAAATCAGTCATGTGGGTATGGCCAAGTTCATGACTAGAATGAAGGTGACTAACCCAAGCTCTGAGATGAAGGATCGTTGAAAGCAACATTCACTTGGTTGTTGCTTTCTCGATGGCAGCACATCATACAGAGTTCAATCCTCCAATGCACCCAGTTTTACAACAAAGAGACAAGATCAGTCTCAAATGCCAGCGGCAATGTGATAATTTGGCTGGATCCCAAACTCATTGACAAAGTCTTCATGTGCCCTCCTGTTATTGAAGTGCTAAAGATTGACTTCATAGAAGCCCAGAAGGAATACGACAAGGACCCTAAGAGGGCAAAGAAGGTGATGAATAACAAGTGGTTGAAGACACCCAGAACCAATCTATCTAAGTGGCTAAAGAACTTCTTGAGGAGCGATTTCATTGAATAATTCGGTGACTTGATCACCCTTCTCAGCAGAGTATGAGGCCTTTCATCTTCCTCACAGTTCCATGAGTGGATGTACCCATTTATTAAGATCATCCTCCAGGGTAAGCAAGTCATCTTTTGGGGTGAGTAGATTAGCAACGCCCTTCACGAGTAGCTAACCAAAGTACAGACTTCTTCCAAGTTCTATATGACCTCATACCTTGTGTACATAGCTGCCTCAATGTGAACCTTTCCAAGTTTGACAATCGAAGGGGATAGAAAGACCACCTTGATCTACTCATATTACCCCTAGCTGACACTTCAAGGGTCAATCCACCATTTCAAAAGGGTAAATGATGCTTTCTTTGTTATATTTTTATGCCTCTTCAACCCTCAGCTTGAACAAAAGAGAGTATCAGATGAGGCTTGGACGGTCGTCAACGACTACGGTTGCATGTTCCTTCAATTTCCCACCTTTTGTTATCTTCAGGTTGGCTTTTTCCAAGGCTATCCATATATGCTTCCCAAGTTTCCTTTTGATAAGTTAGTTCTGATGGAGCTTTGTCAATAAATAGCTGTCATACACACAAGGTAGATGGAGCTAAAAAAAGCCAGGTCTCAGGTTTCCAGTTGAAATTGGTAGATACTGTATTGCGACGGCAGCCAAAGCCAAAGTCATGGAAATAGATATGCAGCTAGTCACTCTAAAACAATTCAAGAGAAGGGACAAATTTGACTACAGGGGAGTCAAGGACAAGATCAGGTAGAAGACTCAATTCCATGAGCCTATGATCGAAGAGGTCTGGGTAGACCTGAGAATGGCTGGAGAAATCAAAAGAATGGATTATAGTAGGTTGACCCTAGAACAAATTGAATATTTGGGGCTTGCTGAGATTCCCCCCAACCTGGTCGATGATAGGAGCATCATCAATAGCAGGTACCTAGATGAAAAGATTATTGAATCCCCTCTTCCTCCAATTCAATGGTCTCAAAAAGAACTAACTTCTCTGAGGAAGAGATTTGAGCCAATATTGGCTAACACCAATGATTGGTTAGCAGCCAAAAGAATTGTACTAAAAGAGTTTATTATGGGATCAAAGGCTGAGTTCCAAGTAGAGATGAAGAAGAAGGTGGAAAATAGGACCAAGAACAAAGGTGATGTTCCTTCCCCATCTAGGCCTCACAAGCCTAGAATCATCTTTATTTCTAAAAAATCAAAGGTTATCAAGGAGCCAGAAGCAGCGTCTAAAGGAATTGCAGAACAGAACTCTTAGGTTCAGGCAGCCCAACCAATGGAGACAGATGACTGACCTTCATAATAGCAAAAGACTGAGCCTCTGCCTTCCCAAGAAGAAGCAAAACCACTTAAGAGCATCTCTCCTTTTCTACCTCAGTCTCCTGTGGCACCTCCTTCACCCCTCTCTCCTATCAGTGTTCCTTCTTCTGGAGCCACCTCTCCTTCCAGAGTTATATTTGGTGATCCTCAGGGTGCTTCTAGAGATACTCTTCACTCCTCTAGATCTATCCCTAGCCTTTCATCTCCTTCTTTCAATCTGGGAGAAAGTTTTGTGCTTGATTAGTTAATGGCCAATATAGTTTCACTTGTTACTCCAACTGCGACCACTCTTACCACTAGCAGCGTAGAAGTTGCCACGGTAACACCAGCTATGGGAATTATTGCCACAGTAAGTACTCCTCTCCTACCTTGGATGTCAGCATTCACGCCTAAAAGAAAGAAGTTAGCCATCTCTCCAGATGACTTTGATTTTGGCAAAATAGTGCCAGTGAAAGCTAAAGCTCCTAAGAGGCCAAGGATCCTCTCAAAATTGGTTGAAGACAAGGGGCAAAAAATTTTGGAAATAGCTAGGCCACCGTAGGACGCAACCCTTGAGGGTTTTGAAATGAGAAACTATTCCATCTCTCATGTTGAACTTGGCAAAGTTACTCACGAAGATGCGAAAAGTGATCTATAGTCTATAATGGACATCATGGTCCAAAAATTTGACCGAGAAAAAGAGATGAAAGACTATTATAAGGCCAAGACAGAACAGCTGATGGCAGTAATAAGGAGATTCACTCTTCCCCCTGAAGCGGTGACTCCAGAGGCCTTCTCTATAGATGACCATGTCATTCAAAAGGCAGAGAAAACTTACTTGAAGGGGAAAGTGCTGGAGGATTATATTGAAAAGATGCATGCTCAAGGAGTTTCCTTGCTTACAGAGATTGCAAAAAAGATAGGCAAGATGAAGAAGGTGAGGGCAGATTGAGATGACCTTGTCTCTCTTATCTCTCAAGATATTGACAGTACAGGAAAATATCTAGGCAAATGGAGGGAGATGAAGGATCTGAAGAAAAGCACCTTGATATCTATCGGTGTCATTTCCAGTAAGGACTCCTATGTTGAGATCAAGGAGTCACTGCTATACAGGATACATGTACTCAAGGAGTTGGTTGAATATCTCAAATCTTCCAAGGATGCAAGTGAGAAGAGTGACACAGACCTGCTAAATAGACTGGAAGAGCTACCTTACAACCTCACTTCCAGGGATAACCAATTTCTCTCAGCTGAAGAAATGATCCAAAGTTTTAAGGGGATGATTCAAAGAGATTTTGAAGAGAAAGCCTTCTCAATGACTTCTGTGGACAATATCTTCGATACTCAGTTAACTCTAGAGAATCTAAGATCCAGGTTAACTAGTCATGCTATGGCAATCACAGCATTGAAGGATGCTTTAATTAGAGCCAAGGTCATCTCCAAGAACAAAATTGCACCAGACAGTATAGGAATTTAGGCATCCATTGCTATGTATGATGCTCATCTGAAGAAGTATGGTGGCAAGAGCTGAATCTTTTTCCCCTTCTCTCTTCTTCTTTCCTTATGCACTTTTGTCTTGAGAAAAGTGCATGTAATTTTGTAATATGTAATTACATGTAAAAAATATGGAAAAATATCTCAAAGTCAAAGATGAGTCATCTTTGACTAAGATATTTTTATATTTTATTATTTTCTAGTTTTTGAGAGTTTCTCCCTATATATAGTGGAGACCTCTTTTGTAAATAGATCTTGGATAATTGAGAGCAAAAACTCTGCTAAAATTGAGACACTTTTGGAGACTTTGTGCTCAACTTGTAAATCATATTTTGTTGAATGAATGAGAAGCAGGTTTATTTCAGACTTTGTGTTGAAATTATCTGTGTTATTTTGGAAATAATTCCTATGTCCTCTTTCCTGATAATCTCTTGTTTATCTGATTTAATAAGCAAAGTGGGTGTGTTTATATTATCTAAGGGTGTTTCTAAAAGGTAGAAGAGAGACTTTGAGCTTATTTTATCTTTGTGATTCTATTATCTTTTGTAGTTTCAGGCGAAGACTTTGTGCTTCATTTCATTCTACGGTTACGCTTGTTTCGAATCAGTGAAAGAGGCTATGAAAGACTTTGTGCTTACGTAAGTTTCCTTGTGAACTTTACTTACTTTAGGTGATTTTCTGCTCTACGCTGGATACCATTCCTGAAAGAAGAGGAATGTTGTTGGCCCACGACCAAGATTTCTCTCTCTTGTTCCTTGTACATCACCTCTGAAAAAAGAGAGGTGGATGCTGTTATACCACCCAGAGTATTAATTTCTAATTAATTATATATATATACATATAGCATATAAATATCCATAGGGAACCTCCCCTTGATGAGAGGAGATATTTACC
Organism: Torreya grandis; assembly: GCA_037957365.1. Lineage (NCBI taxonomy): Eukaryota > Viridiplantae > Streptophyta > Pinopsida > Cupressales > Taxaceae > Torreya > Torreya grandis. The sequence goes on from JARHVA010000786.1 coordinate 630,630, forward strand.
TCATTCAGATCTAGTAAACCCACACTTTTCGTGGCGTAAATCTCCCTATGTTGTGGTTGATATACCCATTTTGTCATCAGTTAGTTGACAACAAAATATTCACCCAACAATAATCACCGAGGTGGGGGTTAAATCAATGTCTTTAAATATTTATTCAATTTCACTTAAGCATACATGAATTATTCATACAAGCATGAACATCTAGCAAAGCATATGCAACCATACAAGATCATGAAATAAGATAACACATTACATATGCGGGAAACACTAAAGGTGAAGAAATTGTCAAATTTACTATATTCCTATAAGACAAAAACTAATCTTTAGTGAAGTACCAAGTCCATAGGGAACACCAACTCCAACTAGTCAATCACCCACTCAACTAGGCTTTAGTAAGCACCAACTTGCAAGGAGACACCAACCCATTGATGACTCAACACCAACTCATCCACACAATTTTTTTGATAAAATAAAGAATTTTTTTTTCTCATGCAATAGATGATGATCACCTTCTTTATCTCTTCTATCCCCCTCAAACTAATTTCTAGGCTTCTTTGCTCAACAAGGTCTCTTCAAGACTGATTATGACATATGAACTTGATATTTATATGCAGTACCCATATTATATCTTCATGATAGTTTTTATACACCCCTATTATGGTCTAAAATACCTATTTTAGCTCTTCAATGTGTTATTTCCTGCTCTTGCACTCTCTAATATTTTAACAAGCTAATTAAGCCTATTAGGCCTTGTTCTTATACAATACTCTAGCTCACACACCTATTGGTTGGACACACACACACACACTTTAACCCTTAGATTAACCTTATAATAGGTATTATAACATGTTTCATACATTAATTAATCATTAAAATAGGTCAACCATAACTTAAGAGACCAAAACCTCCTTCAGGCCTTAAGGATACCTAATTCAATTAGGCCTTCATTAGTACACGTTATACTTTGATTTCCTTGGGACACTTTAAAACTCCATACATGGAAATAAAAATTAATATAACACTAAAATAGACCTGAAATAAGATCATATTATCTCCATGACACTTTTTATCTCTAACCACCACTTGAAGCACATCATTAGTATTGTTTACATTAGGCATTCACACACATAGAATGTTTGTCTTAAACAAATGAAGATAAGAAATTATTTAGCCACATAAAAATAATATTAAATATCATACGAAAATCCTCCAAGACATCAAAAAATTATCTAAGTGCATTATACTTCATCACATAAGTAAAAAAAACACAAAAACACTCTTGTAACATGCTCACTCAAAGGTGCTAGTTTTCCTCAAAGACTATTCATGGTGAAGAAGACCTCCAACACCTATATATATATATATATATATATATATATATATATATATATATATATATATATATATATATATATATATTCAATGAATTATTATGCATGTAGATAAACCTATGACATATCCAAACCATATTCATATATAAACATCATATGTTCTAGTGGAAACTATTGGTGTTACAGACCAATTTTTTGACCTCACTACTCATAGACCTCACTAAGTCAGACAAGCCATTTTGGCTGCATCATTTTCACAATTTCACCTAACTTCCAATATTTATAAAAAGTATGAATAAGACATACTAGTCCCAAATAACATATACATACACATGGTTTCATCATTCTATGATGATAACACATTCCTAATCATCTTCACACTGTTGCCTGGGTTTTTCACTATTTACACTATTTGACTTGTTAGCAACTACCCAACTTGGAATAAAAAAATTTCATGCCTAAAACCTAGGACCTATCCATAAAAATTTAATGAAATAAATTAAATGTATCAAGATTTATTCTCCATCCATTTGAATATTTTTACTTGGTCAACTTTGACTACTACAACAAATCTCTAATAAATTAACACTTTCCTATAGGGTCTACTCACACACGTAATAACTAAATAAAACCTATAGGTGACTGAGAGAGTTTAATACAACCTAAAATCACTTATATATCCATATCAATCCATTCTATAATTTTTTTATTATCATCTTCAACATCAGGTCCTTATTAGGGTTCTAAGAAGGTTTAAACATGTTTTCATTCTTAATAATCATTTATAAAGCATATCCTCTCAATATAAAAAATAATTCATATAATTTTGAGATAGGAACCTTCCCCATATACCATGAATATATTATTTTCCCATGCAAAGGTATGATGAGCTAATGAGTATAAGAAAATCCTTCTCGGGTTGAGAACCCTTCATTCTACACTCAAGAGACCTCCAAACAACTTTTCATGCCTTTTCCTTCATACTAAGATCTCAATCTATATGAAAACACTTGAAAAAAATATCTCACCTCTGATAATGCTTAAATAATTTCAAACACTCTAAAATCTAATCATGACCCCTCATTAAGCCACATTCTCTCTTATTTGCTCTCTAGACCCTGACCTATAAACCACATGAATTCTTAAAATTGACATTCATGCCTCTTTAAATTCACTCTCCAACTCACTCACATACTCAATAAACCTCTCTCATGCTTAAACACTACCATAAATCCTTTACATGCCTTGACACTAGATCATGATACCTCATTAGGCCAGGTAGGGTTTAGGAGTGGTCTAGGTGTAGACTTGGTATGAAGGTCTTACCCATGTAGGCTCAATGTAAGACTATCATGAGTGCTCAAATTCCTCACATACATGCACAAAAAAACTCATAAAACCAGCCATGCTTGTGTGCACTCATCTCACCAAACCATCATACTCATACCTTCTCACAATGTCTCTTCATGTTATGACTAGTGACATGATTAGGCTTATTAAGCACTTAAAACTTGAAAAATAAAATTAAAACACTTATAAAAGTATATATACTTTACTTACATGATCATATAATGCCAAACAACCTTTCAAAAACTTGTGCTTACTTACTTCACCAAACTTCACTATGCACACCTTCTCACAGGGTCTAGACTAGGATTCTCAAGACACCTTGTACTCAAGAACTAGTACTCAAACATGCTTACCTCAATGATATCAAATAATAAAAATATTCAACAAATACTCTCACACCACTACAATAATCTCTTTTTGATAAACATCCTTTAATGACAACACTCCATCAATGCCCCTTGACATATCACCATATTGCCAACTAGGCACACTCTCTTAATGACATCAACCTCATACAAGATCCACCTTTGACATCAATGAAAATCCTCAAAAGGAGGTGATAATGAAAAATGAGGTTGTGTGTTCCTTCATCAGGTAGTTTTTTATTTGGTAAAGTGAGTTTTGTAAAGATAAAGAATGTATATCATAAATCATACTTCACTCAAAACACATAACTACTGACTTCATCTTACCTTTTTCTCAAAAAATGTTGAAAAATAATGAGATACTTTGGGAGGATAAATTTCATTTTATGTGAGATCGAGTAGGCACGGGGGAGGGGAAATGACATAAGGGAGTGAGGGAGGTTAGCGAAGCCATAGATATATGAAACTAGTGAAATATTTCATGATGAGTTGGGTGGTGATGGTGAGGGGTAGTGTCAGGGTATTTTAAGGGATGAACTCAAAGAACCCAAAGTAGATACATGTGCAAAGTTTAGTGACATGTCACACCTATCAATGAAATTTTTAGCTTCTATGAAAGTTTTTTAATTACCTAATACATGATTAAAACAAGGGTCATATCAATGAAAAATATATTTCAAATATCTAACAACTCATTTTAGAACATAGAGAATGTACCAAATGTCAATTTAGATAAGTCTAAAAATAATTTGAAAAACCTAATTAGATTACTCTAAAACTAATTATATGAAAAGAGCATTTTATATAATCTAATTGACCAATGTAGGTTTCCATATGCAAATAGATATGGATACAAATATTTTCAAGGTTTTTCTTTTCTCATTGTAAATAACACTTAATATAAACTATTGTATTCATAATAGTAGTGCTCATTTTCACTTATTTGGTGATTTAAAGAAAGGTAAAATTGATGTCAGGACCACAAGCACTACCAATCATTGCATACTATCTCCAAGTGGTATGGCGGTTTGGTGTATCTAAAATTAGGCACCACCTCTATTTTATAGTTACCTTTAGATATCTTCTACAACTACTATATTGAAGAGTGTAAATTACATTGAAAGGATGCAAATTTCTATTTTTATACTATAAAGTGAAAGTGTAAATCAATATTCATAAATCACTTGAACCTTATTACTACTAACCCTGTGTCATCTTTTGTGGATGAAGCATTAAAAAAAAGAATCTGATATTCATTTTAATTATCCTTCCAAAACATATTTTCATTAACTAGTGTTCCTTTATATTTTATGTTTTTTATGCTTACAAAGATAGGCTCCAATCATGGTTGTCTCTTCTTCAAAGAGGTTTGAGTATGGTGTTCCCATATGTTCTAAATGAATAAAATCAATAATATAGACTCCATAACCTCAATGTATTAACCCCACATTAGTGGCATTGCATCATTGATCTGATCCACACATTGGATGTCAAGCCCTGTCATAATCAAATCAACTCTTATGATATCCTCATCCATCCTTAACAATATAAAATAGCCATTTGTAATGGGTAAAAGTCATAAAAATCCAACAACTAACCTAAAGCCAAGTCATATGTATAATATAACTCCTTTGGTGTATGATATCACCTAAAATACCCTATCATTTATCTTTATCATCACTTCCTACCACACTTTGAAATATTTCACCAATTACATGTTATGTATGGCCTTGCCTTTTGTTCCATGGTCATGAGTATGGTGTTTCTATATGTTTTTAAACTTGATGTAATTTATCTAAGTGTCAATATATTGCATCATAAATGAATAAAAGCTACAAGATAAACTTTGGTACATTGATGTCTTGTCCCCACATCATAAGGACTACAACATTTATTTGAGTTGTAAGGTGTGGAGACCTATTGTAAATAAATAAACTCCATGAAATCCTTGTCCACTCTTTACAATAGAAAATGTCCAATCAAATACCCACCACCATGCAAGCTGTGCATCCATTTGTAATGGGTACAAGTAATTTAAATCCAACTACTATTTTGAATCCAGGTCTAGTGTAAGATATCATTTTCCCTCACCATCAACACTCAACTCACCTTGAAATATTTTACCACTTGCACATTATGTATGGGCTTGCCCTTACCCACCCCTCCAATATTACTCAAGTTCATCATGAAATAAAACATATATTCCTTGTACACATTATTACACTAAATGAAGGAACACTAGAGTGCCCATATCATACACCAAACCTAAATTCAATAGAGTGAGCATATGTATATGCATTGCACCTATTTGAAATGGGTCTAAAACTTACAATGAGTAGGCATATTTGATTGGTCATATATTATTATATATTAATTATATAATTTACATAAATATTAAATATACATAGATACACATATATATAATAATTACATAATAATATAGCATAATAATATAATAATAATAATATATCATAATTATAATATTTTATATTCATATTATTGTTAATTTATTATATACATATAAAATAATCATATTATATTAAATATAGAATATATAATGTATATAATAATATTAATGGTATATATAAAAACATGTTTTTAATGATAAAAAATTTAAAGCATTGCCTAACTCAAGTAGTGTGATGTTAAATTTGCATTTTACATATAAATTGATTTTTATAGGATTTTGGAAAATAAATAATGCCACATGCCTTTTCGCATGCCATGCACTACATATTGCCTTCTATCTAGGAATACGACATAAAGACTAATAAAAGTTGTAATCAAATAACATTTATGATAAGATTAATTCATTTGATCATATACTAACCTTTAGTAGTTCAATTCAACCTTTATCACTTAATAGTGTTATATTTTCATTATTAGGTGAAATGAAATAAACCTATAGCAGAGATATCAGTGGATCAAAGCCAAAAATTGGTTCTCCTAGTAGATAAGCAATTGTCTTCCCAACAATTGAATAATATTTATGGTAAGATTAATTCATTGATATCGATACTAAAACTTTAATAGTTCGATTTAACATTTATCCCGTAGAAGTAAAAAAATTGCATTATCATGTAAAATGGAGAATACCTATAGAAAAAATATTAGTGGATCAGAGTTATAAGCTAGGTCTCCTAATTATAATGAGATAAAGGGGCACCAAGACTAAGAAACGACACCATGCACTTTTCTTGGTCCCAATAGATTTATTAGAAAAAACATTCTCATATATTTAGAGAAAAATAAAAAGTTTTGATTTTAAAATAATTCAAAATATTGATGAAGAAGATCCAACCAACTATAATTGAGGTCACAAGTAAAGAATTTCTAAGCACAACAAAAGGTTTGAAGAAGTATTAGGCAATGGCACCTTTGGCACCATTTTATTTGTAAGTTCCTTTGTAAATCAAACAAATATATTTAAAAATAATAAGATTATGAAAATCATGGTTGATTGTGTATAAACATGACTTATTTTGGTTTGTCTTTAAGGTACCTTGTATGATGGAAGAAAAGGGTAGTGATAAAATTTCTAGGAGGAAGTGTGGAAGGTAAAAAGGGTGGATGAATGAGGTGGTAGTTATAAAAAGTTTAGACCATCCCAAAATCTTGAAACTCATGAGATATTGATTTAGATGTGATTTGATGTTAGTCTATGAGCATACGTCCAAAGGAAATATGTCATGTTTACTTTTAGGTAAGTATCATGCATTGTTCTTGTTCAGTAGTTGCCTAGTTTAACAATAAGGGGGAGTTTAATTAGAAATTTGAAGATAAAATCTAATTAGTTTAAAATAATAGGTAGATATAGTATCTTGATCATTGATTGGTCATCAAGATGCATAGCATTTTTTTTAAACAAAATAAATTGGCTTCTTTCTGGTGAGTCTTTTCTTATAAGTATTTCTCTCCCTTTCCTTCTGTTGGCATAGACGTGGAATATTAATTACTTTTTAAATTCTCTTTTCAATAGTTTTTGATGAAAAAAGAATTACAATTATATCCCTTAAATTATTTTTAAAAAAATGTGTAATCATATCCCTTAAATTATTCATTAGTTTTGTTCTCAATTTACAAGGAAACTCAAGTGATATTTGTTGCAACAAATATCTATTGACTAGTAATATAATATTTTTTTTCACACAAAAAAATAAAATGGAATTTATGAATGAATCACTATAATTTGATTAGCAAAATGCCAATTCATAAGGTTTGAATTTCAATCCCCTTTTTTGGTTAGATAGTTCACAAAGAACATCCTAAGGGATTGCATTGTATATCATGGATATCCTTAGAGATATTACAAATCTAATCTTTAAATTTGAGTATCTTAATAAGAATATAATAGTGTTGAAGCCAAGTCAAATTCAAAATGAACCTATCTGGCCTAAAATCATTTTAAAAAGATATCCATTTGATAAAATTTTCACATCTCATTCAAGTGGGCTAGAATTGAGTTGGAATGGAACTCTACTAGAAGATGGGGAAATTCATTGAACAAATATGACCATCATTAGATTTTTTCTTGGCAAGTAAAACATGAGAATACTGGTTATTATACATGTATAGCCTATAACAACAACTAGAGAATCTATAGCTAAATATATTTATTTTTTGGTTTTTTCCAATCCAGTAAAATCCCTACAGTATGCCAAAAATGTGGCAAAGAGCCTCTTTAAAATGTAATTATTTCCATACATTACTAGAAGATGCAACTCCACTTGTTTGAGAAACATGGTCCTAATAAAAATATGATTTGTCAATTTTAAATTTCAATAAAAATGGCTAATTTTTAAAAGTGTTTCAATAAATTTTGTTACTTTTCTAGTAATGTAAATCTAATATATTCAAGTAATTATGTTTTCATAATTTTAGATAATTGTGTTTGATGTACCTTCTCTATAACCACATATTTTTTTGTGTCACTATCACCATTAGTACTTGATCTATAAACTAGGTGGCTATTCCACTCTAAGTTTCACCAATACATACCCTTTAAAGTCAATGTGTTTTTCTCAAGTTATATTCCATATAAAAACCACCTAAAATTATGTTTTAAGATGTATTACATCTCTTTTGATTGTCATCTGCAAAAAAAATAATATACAACCATTCACATGCAATATTCACATGCTTAATACATTGCATATATTTCACCACACTCTAAATATGCTACTAATTCATACATGACCATAATTAACATGCTAGCATATGGTTTCAATACCAAATGTGAAGTTATTTAACCGGCCGAGTCTTGAGCTCTCTTAAATGTTTGTAAATTACCCAATTTAAAAGGTATGTAAACATTCAAGTAAAAGAAACAAACCCATCAACCACAAAGAGATATAACACAGTACATAATCTGTATAAACTCAATGTGAGAAAATTCTAGTAAGAGTGAATCCATGCTTCCTCATCTCTACTATGTTTTATAGTTTAAAAGATTATATCTTCTTAGGCTTACAGAGAAAAACAACCTTATGGATCCAATATTAGTAATGGTATCTAAAATATTTAGTGGAATATTAACCTCTAAAGAAAGTAAAAAACTACTATACTTAGCCTTTTTCAATTTTGTAGTATTTAAAACAATCACCTACAACTAAGCAACAATAAGAAAATAATGAACAAAGACTCAAACTTTCAAATTAAGCAATGTGAATCCAATTTCAATCCATATAATTATGCTTTCTATTATTTTATGATCTTCTCTAATTTCCCCCTTTTGAATGAAATTCATAGTTTCATATTTATACACAATAACACCTTTTATATGCATACAAGAAGTCCAAGAGTTATAAATTGGAACCAAAATAATTCATGTACTTTCATATTTTTTTGCATCTTTCTTGATTTTCTCTACCTTTCCAAGACCTCTATTTATCCCTTTTCAGCATTATAAATCACAAAAAAATCAATTAAATTACCAAAGTGAATCCAAATGTTAAAAAATGTTCCATACATGAGACTCTAGAGGCTAATAATTAGGGTCCAAAGATGAACATTTGGGATTTGGATATCATTGGTTGTACCTTTGGATGTCACCATTAGCTCTTGAGATTGACAAGTCTGCCTACTTCGAAAGGCTAAATTTTCCATACGACCTTGAAATCAGAGCCCATTTTTTAAGTTGTCTAATTTTTCAATATTAATCCATATATTAAATCAAAATTTAATTTTGAAATAAAAATACATTGTTATAACCCATACAATATAAACCAGCATTTTTTAGGTCTTAATATTTTTACACATTACTCATATCTGACAATTGACTATTGGATGATAAATATAATCAAATTTATAATCATAAAACCAAAATTTACAGGCTTTTTAGTCTTATAAAATTTATAAAAATAAGATGAAGATTTACCTCATATCACCCAAGTGAGAAACCCATCTTATACTCCACTTGGGGAGTACTCATTTCACATTTTAGGTTCCAATTTGATAAATTTTTGGACAATACCTTATTAAGATTCCAATATGGTAAACTCTCCAATTTGATGGTTTTTATTCCCATTATTTTAGAAACTCAAGTGGTGAGGAAATTCGTACACCACTTTTTTGAATGCCATTTGTATTTTATTTCTCTACCTTTCTTGATGTTTTATCCTTCATCTGTTGAAACATATTTTTTACACTCCTCTTGGCCAATAGGAGCAAGGATCTAAAATCAAAAGTATAAAAGAGCTTATTTGTTTTACATGGAAGGCTCAAAGAAACATGATTTTTCAAATAAAAATGAGACATACCAAGTAAAAACATTATTCCTTAAGGTTAATAGTGTTACCTTTGGAGTCTTTATTAATTCAAGTACAATCATACCCTAATTTCATAAGGAAACTAATATGATCAAGTCCATGTTGAACGTGAATTGATTTTCACTTCACAACTCTATTAACCATTTTTTTTTTGAGGGGTCATTTTTTTGAAGTTGAATGCTTAGCCTTTTTCATGTCCCTTAGATAGATGGTCCATTAAAGATTGTGGGTAGATACCATCACAACTCAAAAACCCACAACATCTTGAATCAATAATAATTGTAGTGGAATTTCATGCCCACCTTGCTGCCAATGAATCGAGATGATCTCTCCACTAACACTTTTATCTAGATAATGGGAAACATTTACACCATGGTCACACCATAAAAGGTACCATAAAAGAATATGTAAAAATATAACACAATTTTTGAAATATGTTAGCATACATTTTATGACAAAAAGGATAACTTGCTTTAATGCTAATCTAATCCATAAAATAGGAGGATATTCCACTCTAAGTTTAACCAACACGGACCCTTTCAAGTAAAGGTGTTTCCCTCAAGTTCTATGCCATATAAAAACACCTAAAATTATGTTTTAAGATGTATTCAAGATCTTATGATTATCACCTATGATAGATTTTACCAAGATCTTTGAATATCGATCATGCGATGATGTCAAATTCTTGTAGAGGCAGGATGAGAGCTTCAAAAATAATAAAATTCCACAAAGGAAATGTTTACATTAGCCACTTTAGGAAAAAATTAAGTACATATAGGGTGATATTAGGTCACAAAAAAGGTAAAACCCTAACTCACAATTAGAACCCACTTAAAGGTAAATGATCCCTAATGACTTAATTAACTAACCTAAGTAAGCTGAAAAGATGTGTAGGTAAAACTACTAGGTGGGAAAAAGCCTACACTATCACCCCCCTGAAGCATAGATTAGGTGGGAAAAAGAATTGGGTCCCGATAATGAGGCCTAATGAGGTACCCAAGTACAATGCAACTCCCATAAACTGGGGTAAAGGAGAAAACCCATAAAAACAAAATTCTTCCCCAAAAAGATAACAAGGAAGGAAAGAGGGCCAAAAAGCTCCACTAAGGTCTATAATTGACTATAGCCATTCGGTGTGCCCTAAAAGAATGCTCAGAAGTGACTATGAATTAGAAGTAAATGCAGTGAAAAGTGGATTACCTTGGAATAGTTAATTTAAATGCCAAGTGCTTGATGGATCTTCAACCAAGGTGTAATTCCTATTAAAGGAATGATCCTCATACTGTGAGGTAGGTGGCCCAATTTCTCTATGCCAATATGGCATAATATAAGTAGAGGTAAATAAGGTCTATGGAATCCTTTATAATTGTGGAATAGATTGCCCAATGTCTGATGTGTCTTGAATCAGTAGATTGTTACCCTAGAATGTCAAAAGTGGAATAGAGGTAGGTGAGTCAAGAACTAACTCTTGAATATCTAAAATGTGACAAGGAGATGGTGGAGGTGTGTCCACTTGATTGTTGTAGTCATCTTAAAAATAAGAGTTTTCAAGATCAAAAAAAGCTCAAGCTCAGAAGTGTCAATAGGTATAGGTGAATCTAAAGAATCTAAAGGAGATTCAAGAGCAAAGCATGAGAAGTTATATAGCTGAGTTTGATGATCAACCATTCTCACAACAAAAATAGTATCACTATGCAACTCTCTGATGTATATTGAATTTAGAGTGAATTCAACTCGCATGCCCAGACCAAGGTGAGTGATTTGGTAGACTAACATGATATTAGTTAAGAGTGAGGGCACACTTAGAACATTATTGAATGTTACACCACTCACTTCAATAGACCCTCTCCTGAGAACCTTTTTAGAAGTGTTGTCACCTAGTTGTATAGAGGACATGTCACATGGTTCCAAGGAACTAAACTCAATCTATGAAGAGGCCATGTGATGTGAAGCACCAGAGTCAATGACCCATGTAAGAGGAGTTGGAGGCATAACTGCGACTATAATTTTTCCCTTATGTTTCCCCTTGTTATTCTCTTTTGCCTTTTCTTTTCCAAATTCATTTGACTTAGTGGATTCATGCGTTGATGAAGATGGCTTAACAAAATCTAGAATGTTCTGAATAAGAAGGATAGTAAGGTGGTAAATTTTTTCTTCAAACATTTAATCTCATCATGCTTACCTGAGCAATTCCCATATTTGATCCAATCTTTCTTAGGCTTATGATTGGAAGAAGAGGTCACATTGTTTGATTTGAAGGTGGAAAGAACTTCACCCTTCTCATCCTTTTTCCTGCTCTACTTTCTTTCTCTATTGTTAGAAGCCTTATCTTTCTCAGCAAGCAATGTATGAGATTTAGATGACTTCAATATTTCCATCTATATCAACTTATCTTGCTCTCGAATCATGCTAGAAACAAAGGTATCTAAAGAAGGCATCTTCTATGTGGTGTCACTAGCACTCTTAATGGCATGAAAAGTGAACACAAATATAGAATATTTAGGACCTAGTTTAGAGAGTATTGATAAAATAAGTTAATATTTATTGTCAATTCCACATGCTTTCAAATACAATATTCAAAGTCTAAACTTGATTAAAAAATCTTGACGAGTGTCAAATTCATCTGGACTCAATCTGATGAGCTCATTTTCTAGCTCATGTTCTCTCATCACATCTTGCACTCTAAAGAGCTTGGATAGTGTGGTCCACACTTTAGTACGTGTTTTGATAGATTTAATGTGAAAGAGCATAAATGGGGAGATTGAAAGACACAATAGTCCTCATACTTTGTCACAATGGTTAAACCATTTGATTTTTGCTCTACCATCAGTAGGTTTAGTCTCAGTGCCCACTATAATTTGATGGTAACCCTTGGATTGCAAGATGACTTCCATTCTAGCTTTCCATTCATGATTATTAAATGGTTTAAGTGGACTAATAGAGATTGAATCCATAGTGCATAAGTAAATATTATTGTAGTAAGTAAAGAAGAATACAAAAAGAAAAGAATGCAAAACACAACATAGTACCCCCTTAGAACTATCAATAGTGACCCCCCTTGAATATTTTATAATAATCATGCTTGTATAGACATCAGATTCGACTAAAAATGCATCTTGAATAGTACGTGCATAAGTACAAATAACTATAAGGATGTCAAATTTAACTGATAGTGCATCCAAAAAAGAGTATAATAAAGATGAAGTGAGATTTAAGTCATTATACCATGAAAAAATGGATGTTACAAAAGTCAAAAACAATACCACCAATGCGTAGAGTTTTAAAAACTATGCACCTTAAAAAAAATAACACCTAAAATAAAGCTATGGATTGAAAGTTATGGCACTTACAAGTTCTTACTCCTACATATTCTTGGACCCTTTCCAAAAATGGCACTTGTGTTTTTTCATCCAAAAATTCAAAAATGGCAAAAAAATTAATCTATTTCTTCATTACCTTTCACCTAAAATTTGATGCCCACTTGAACGTCACATGGGTTTCCAACACTACTTTACTTCAGGCTCTTAGAGAAATAAGATGACTCCTTCAAATACCTGGATTGGTCTAGTAGTCGAGGTTTTGACCAGCTACTACTTCAGACTTTCAAACTACTACAACTTCAGGGTTTCAAAATTGCTTTGCTAAAAAAAGTAATAAGTAGTCACCCTTTGAAAACCTAAGTGGGTCTTGTTAGTGTAAATCAAGTTCTTCCAACTACTTTACTTTGGGATTTTAATGTAGTATGACTACCTCTAAAACCTGAATTGTTCTTGAAATATTTATCATGTTCTTGAACATTGACTACTTCAAATTTTCAAATAGCTACAATTAAAAAAAGTAAGAAGTAATTGACCCTGGAAAACTCGAATAGGTATACCTATTGCATTTGGGGTTCTCTAGATTGCTTTACTACCACCAAAGATCAATAATGACCTTATTGAAGCTCAATTACTTCCAAGTAGTTAGCTTGTAGAACCATGATTACTTCTAAGCAATGTAATTTGGGTTTCTTAGACTGCTTTACGTAACTTCATGAATTGGAAGTAAAGTAATGCCAAAAATCTGATTTTGTCTGCAAGTAAGTTATAACAATTCAAAAACCTGATTTAGTCTGGAATCAAGTAATTGCCTTCCAAAAAGCTGATTTGGTCTACAGAACAAGTAATGGCCCTCTGAGAACATGATTTAGTCTATGAGCAAGATTTTTGGGTTTGTAGTCTTGATTACTTCATCTGTATGGACATCCAACCAAATCAAAGAAATTGATATTTCTGAAAAACTAGGAACTTTCTCTAAAATATAAAAATAACCCATTTTAGATCTCACAAAATCCATAAAATATATGTAGATATTTTTTCAACAAGTCCTTCTGACATGAGCTTTGAGGCATTTTTTACAAAATGCCTCCAAGGTCAAAAATGTTGACCATATAGTATGAAAAAATAGCAAGTTAAATATAGGAGGATCTTACCAAAGGAGACAAATGCATGAGGCTATTAGGAAAGATCTGATACCATGATAGATTTACCAAGATCTTTGAATAGCGGTCACGTGATGATGTCAAATTCTTGTAGAGGTAGAATGAGAGCTCTAAAAACAAGATAATTCCACAAAGGAAATGTTTGCATTAGCCACTTTAGGAAAAAAGAAAGAACATATAGGGTGATATTAGGTCACCAAAAAGATAAAACTTTAACTCATAATTAGAACCCATTTAAAGGTAAATGACCCCTAATGACTTAATTAACTAACCTAAGTAAGCTGAAAAGACGTGTAGGTAAAACCACTAGGTGGGAAAAAGCCTACACTAACAACCTACAACAAAAATATATACATATATATCCCTTCACATGCAATATCCACATGCTACATACATTGCATATATTCCCCCACACTCTAACATGTTACTACTCCATACATGACAACAATAAACATGATTGTATAGATTTTAAATACCAAATATTAATTTATTTAACCATTAGGCTCGAGTCTTAAACTTTATTAAATGTTTGTGTATTAAAATGTTTACAATGATTGCAAATATACAAGTAAAGGAAACAAACACATAAAACACAAAGATAGATAACACATGACATACACTAGATAAACTCAATGTGAGAAAACTCCAACAAAAGTGAAGCCATGCTTCCTCATCTCCACTATGTTTTGTAGTTTACAATATTTTATCTTCTTGGCCTACCAAGAAAAACAAACCTTATGGATCCCATACTCATAATGATCTATGAAATATTCATTGGAATAATTTCCTCTCAATAAAGGAAAAAAAACTACTAAACTCAATATTTTTCAATTATATAGTCTTCAAAATAGTCACCTACAACTAAACAATAATTGTAAAAAGAATAACAAAGTTGAAATAATGCAATTTGAATCAAACTTCAATCCATCTCATTGTTATTACTTCTATTTTATGATATTATCTAATCTCCCCCTTTTGAATGAAATATATAAGCTCATTTTTATACACAATGATACCTCTTATATGCATACAATGAGTCTAAGAGTCTGAAACAGAAGCCAAAATACTCCATGTCTTTTCATCTTCCTATCCATTTTTCATGATTCTCTATATCCTTTTAAGACCTATATTTGTCTTTTCCTAGCCTTATAAACCACCAAGATATCAACTGAAACATTAAAGTTAAGCCAAACGTTAAAAATTGTCTAATACATGTGGCTCTGGAGGTGAACAATTGAGATCTAAACATAAAGAGTCAAGATCATGAGATCATCAGTCGTAACTCTAGAGGTCATCAGTAGCTCTTGAGATTGATTAGTTTGCCAACTTTTGAAGGCCATAACTTTTGCATAGGACATTAAAATTTGATGCCTTTTATTAACTTATCTAATTTTTTGAGAGGAATCAAAGTATTTAATTGAAATTTACTTTTTAAACCAAACATGTACTTTAACTTTTACAATATAAATTCACATTTTATAGGTCTCAACAATTTTGCAAATTGTTCATTTTTGACAATTAATTTTTATACCAATTGAGTTGGATGATAAACATGATAAAATTTATGATCACTACCATCTTTTTATTCACCCTTCATGAGTTTTACATCAAAAAATTAAGGTTTTTTAAAATGACACCACACTTATCATTGTAATATGCTCTTCCAAAATTAATTTAATTAAAATTAAAGCTTTATCTTGATTAAACTATTTATAAATATTTTCACATGTTATTAGTCCATGTTAGGATATAAGAATCATTTAATCAAATAAAGTTTTTGATCTAGCCAACAAGAATCTTCAAGGCCATTATAAATTTCAATTTATAGATCATGAATAAATATTACCATCACTGGGCAACTTGTTAGATAAATATTGATGAACATATGTAAAATTGTAAACACCCTAATTTGGTCAAGCAACCACAAGTACTATGTGTTTTGTTACTCTTTCACATGAAATTTTTAGTGATTAATATAGTCCTTTTTCACAAGGTCATTTTGAGTCTATTGATCTTTCTTATATCTTATTTTCCCTATTTATTACACCTCTAGTGGTCCTAAGTCACCTCCTCCTAGTCATAGAGGCCTCTAGCCTATCTTGCTTGGTCTTAGGTCAATTTTAGGCCTCAAGGCACTAACACCATTTTCAAGATAGTAGAACCATGTGGCACTAATGTCAAAATATGGATCTAGTGTCCAATAGTTATTTTATCCTATATTTGGATCCTGACCCTACCTTGAGCCTTCTCTGATGTTTTTAATCCCTATTTTACAACTTTTTGACCAATAAATAAGGTATTATATTCAAATCAAAGTTATTTATATATAAAGATCTTCATAAGGCATTTTTCATCTAACACTTACTATTTTGGCACATAATTACATAAATCAATCAATAGTATAGCTCAATACTCTGCATACTACTCAACTATCACATCTAGACATTGGATGCTTGATCAAATAAGGGCCTAAGCCAAATTAATTCTAGCATACCATGCAAGTTTATTATGTACACTACCTAAGGGATAACTACATGTGATCTAAGACCTCTAGCATTGGGGTTAATGTAGATAGAATCTAGGGTAATAGGGGTTTTGATCCATGCGATTATAACATCACATAACCCAGTATTTTCCTTCCTTTTATATTTGATTCAGTTGTTGTTTCATGTGTACAGGTACTCATTAAGGTTTTGGAAGAGATTCAACTAAAATAGTAACACATACAAGCTATCAAAAGACATAAAACCACCTATAGAACCCCCATAACTTCCCTTATCTTCCTTAAAAGTTCTAGATAGTTTCTATAAGAGGGACACTAACACCATAATTAGACACTAGCACCATATGACACTACTATATTGATATTGGCACTATTATCCAAGACTAGATTTCAATCACAGTCTTAAAATAGGTGTTTGCCTATTTATCTAGTCTGTTTCAGCCTCTTGATCCCTAGAAAGACCTATTTTATTCCAAATATATACTCTTTCTCTCTATTCTTGATATTTTGGAAAAACAATTATCAAATCAATTATTTCTAGTTTCCATTATAGATTATTATTATACTCAACCATTTAAATACATAGTATTTACATTCACTAAGTCCTAAAAGGTTAAAACATTTGGTGAATTTGACTTACATCAAATTTTGCTTAAAACCCTATTTTTGCCTTGGGTTTACCTTCTATTTTTTGTGCATTAAATTATGGTTACAAACTTCTATTTTTTCTTGATTTTTGGTATAACCTAGATCATTTAAATTTAACTTATATTAGGATTTCATTAATTTAATGTATTTTTTGTTGTAAAACAACCCTTATTCAAACCCTAAATCTGCATACTATGTTCTGATACACCTAAATACTAGCAATTAGGGTTTCCATTACAGTCTTAATTTATTTTACACATTTGATTAAAATTTTATCATAGTTGAACATATATTTATGTTAGATTATATTCTACCTCTTGGGAGCTTGATATTCATTGTTTACATTATCTTCTTTGGCAAGTTTAAAATGACATATAAAAAGTCTTCTTCCCCTCACCCAATTGATGGATTTTTTAATTTTTTTCTCATAACTATAATAGTGAATGGATAAATTTTCAAGATTTTACATTAGAACATGATAATGACTTCATTTATAATGATGATGATTATTATTTTTATAATGATGGATATGATTATTACTATGAGCATGGAAATGAAAATGTAGATGAGGATATATTAGATACGTCTTCTTCTCTTTCCTCTCCCTCTTCTCTTACACCTCAAAATCAATTTAAAAATATAGTGCCAAAAGAGACTCTTATTGGTAGTGTTTTATTCCAATGTGAGCCTACCTTTTCAAATACTTTTTCTACCTCCTTATTTAAATTAAATCAATATAAGTTCAATACATGAAATCCACTTTTACATGATTCAAGTAAAGTAGATAACATCAATGGATATTTTTTACCCTTATCAGTTGAATTCAAAAAAGCATGTACCAATGATATTACACCTTTTACCAATGCACAAACTAAGGTAAATGAAATTATTTTATCACCTTATTTTACATTTCAATCTCAATGCAATAATTCTTTACAACATATTGATAATGCACATGTCTCTAACTCTTCTCCTATATGTCATAATATGCAAAATGAAAACATGATTGCTACTTCTTCTACCCTTGAATCTAAGATTGAAAATAAAAATCATTCATGCATTCCACACATATCTAGTGAACAAATCCATTACATTACACTTACCCATGATGAAACATTGCATAGTAGTAAAAATTTAAAATATTCTCTTACACTCTCTCTTAGTGAACATGCTAATGAAATTTATTCTACTCTTACTTCTACAAGTGAATTGAACTATGATTTTGATAAACCTTGGGATAATGATGATTACTGTGATTATGATGAAGAGGACATGGTGTCTATACCTTCTAGTTCTCCTCATGTTTCACTTATTTCTCTTCTTAAAATAAATGATATGTTACATGTCAAACACACACACACACACACACACACACACACACACACACACACACACACACACACACACACACACACACACACACACACACACACACACACACACACACACACACACACACACACACATTCTTATGTTCATAGTTTACATAAATTACATTCACATGATAATACAATACCTTCTAATCAATTATCATGTGATACTTCTTTACAAATTAACAAAATAAGAGATACCCATGAATCTTCCTCAACCCCCTTACTATAATATAACACTTTTCTCAATGTAACCTAAATAAGGGTGATAACTCATTTCCCTCTAACCAGGTCCTAACTATCACACATCCAAAGGTTACATAGAGTAAACCCTCCCTCCCTAAAAATGATTCCCAATGTTATATACCAATGGTTAAGATAAACAAAAAAAAATCAAGCATTAAATGAATCCCTTAATGATGATAATATACCTTCACAAGAGGTAATCTCCTTGATTCATGTTGTGGGTGATTTACAACAAGTACACCATCTCACATTAGAAAGTAAAACATACCACTCGTGGATGGATTCCAATGCCATCCATAATAGCCCCATCCCACACAATATTTTCAATAAAACATTACCATTAAAACTATATATATAGTGTTTACTAAATTTTAATGGACATGTAGATCCATACTTGAATCTCAAAGCTTATAGGAAAGCTATCACACATGTTACTAATAGTTTGAATATTTTACATCTATTTCCTAGGACTCTAAATGGTTGGGAAATAAAGTGTTTTAATAATTCACTCCCTAGTGGTTCACTACACACATATGATGAGTTAAAATATGTCTTTCTCATGTATTAAATTTAGAACAAGGGACCCCAAGTTATATATGAGAGGTTGCCTTCACTACACTAAGATAGTAAAAAATAGTAAATGAATACATTCTAAGATTAAAAACATGTATGCATCAATTGATCTATCATCCAACATATTTATAGGTATAATACCTTTTTGATAGATCCTCATTCTCCCTATTCAATATAAATTTATATATGAGACATCACAATCATTTAGACATGTATGCTACACATCTCTCAGATTAGAGAAAAAGTTTGGACTAGTGGTTATAAATTTAGAGGCAAATTTGGACATAGGTTTATTAGAGACCCAATCATATAACATGGTACAATAACCTACTACACTTATGATTAAGAAACTAGTGAAATAGAAACAACCAATAAAGATACTCAATAAAGGCAAATAC
Source organism: Torreya grandis (assembly GCA_037957365.1). Lineage (NCBI taxonomy): Eukaryota > Viridiplantae > Streptophyta > Pinopsida > Cupressales > Taxaceae > Torreya > Torreya grandis. The sequence goes on from JARHVA010000786.1 coordinate 650,661, forward strand.
CCACTTCATAGAGCACCTCCTACATTAAGTACAGTACATGACACACATACAGGAGTTATGTAGTTTTTAGATAGGGACAGGACTCATGACATCTTGCTTACATTATTAGATATAGAGATGATCACACTTCTTCCTAGTAATCATCATCTAGCACACCATTTTCATAGGGTATAAAAAATTATTGTTTTACACTCTAAGCCTGTATTGACTAGTATGTCAATCGAGCTATTATAGCATTAACATAGGGAGGATTGATATCTTAGTCTCCATATTCTATTAGATTACACTCCTCTAAAATATAATTATCTCAAGACATTACCATTAAGGATCCATTGGTTACTCATTTTATGTGCCATGTGCTTTCTAGAACATCTATTTTTTAGTGATCTCATGCACCATAAATTTAGCAGATATGACAACTAGTTTATAGAAATTAGGGCACAAAATCAATTCACACACCAATTAAGATATTTATAAATAAATATAGATATTATAACACATCATTGTTTCACATACCAAGCAATATATTTAGAAACAACTACATAGACTAGAGCACAACTTTAGTTCACACACAAATCAAGATATTTGGAAACAACTATAGAGATTAAAGTACAAATTCTATTTTCACACCAATCAATATATTTGGAAATAACTACAAAGATTATAATATATACTCAATTCAACCACCAATCAATATTTTTGTAATAGATCACAAAAATCAAAACATGATTCAATAGCCAATCAATATATTTTTCAGTGATCACAAAGATTAGATTATAGTTTTAGCATAATGGCCAATCAATTTATTTGATAAAAAGTCTACGCACCTAGCCACTAATAGTGTATCACATGTAGTTTTAGTTTCAAAGTCTACTTCTACACCAACACATCATGAGAAATATGGTCACTGGTTCATCATGCCATCTAGGTTCAGATAGTACATACAACAGTAACATAACCTACATATAGGTATTTTAAAATACACTTTTAAAATCTATACCAATAAATAACATTCTTAGTACACTAAAAATGTATACCTAAACATTTTTAAATAGATAAAACATTCATTACCTCTGCTTAGACAAATACCATATACCAATATCACCATTAAAATGATCAAAACAATTAAGCACATATAAACATAGATAATATAACTAGTTCTAGATACCAATATACATAGTGCCAATATAAAAATGGGCATCCATATATATAATTCAAAATATAATTTCAATATAAGTATAGTGCATCACTCAATAATGCAAACATGGCCACTAGTACCATCTGCCTCACTATCACTCTTAGACATATCCATGCTAGAATTAGAGTCTCCACTCTCCCTTCGTGACCTTTATCAATGACTACATCTACTTTCTCTCTCATGACACATACCCAAATTAGTGATATACTCTGCATGCCATCATTGTAGATGTATGTATTCATCCACTATTTGACTACTGGCCCCACTTAGAGAATCAAGTATGGGCATGGTCTTTCTATACAAATTTGTGTATGCCTCATCTTTATCCATAGTCACATGCCTATATTTTATAGTAGCTATAGTATCTTGATAGAAAAAATAAGCATGAACACTATAAGCATCGATGACACTCTTCACTAATCCATCCTCTATTGCATCATAAAAAATATGCCATGTCAATATATGGAATGCAAATGTGATGTTAATCTCCCAGTACTCATCATCACCTAAACCTAAACATTCCCATGTAATGCATCATATTCCTAACCAAGTTAATGAGTAAATATAATATATAAATGGTAAAAATATATAATAAAAACTTACCATCAATATCCCTAAGGGGATCCACATCTATTACATCCTCTACAACAATTCCACATCTTATAAATAGAGGTGACCACCTATAATCTTTCCACCAAGATGTATAGGCATCAATGACTCTTACATAATCCACATATAGTATGTTAATCATAAGATCTTACACAGTCAATAGAATTGGGGATAACTCCGAAGTTGATGGCCTAGGCTTACTACCTATCCTCACTAGAGCCTAAGAACTTCTTAACCATACCATTGACACTGGGGGCACATCCTAAATAACATTAAATTATCATGTCACCTTATTATACTAAAACCACTCATACATATTGACCCAAGCATCATATAACAAATAGATCACTTGAATCCATATAAACTAAGCAATATCCTCAAGCCATCACTCATAGCTCTGGTAAGGCCTCTAGATAATGTATTTGGCTATCAAACTATCTAGAATATGACAACACTTCATCATGATCCTCTTGGGTATGTGAGTTGTCCTAGTTCACCTCTCTAAAAATGACTACAGGTGGGCCCAATCATTTTGTAAAGGTAATTCAGCCTATTCACTACTATGTGCTCATATGACCAATAGTGTAATAGTGTATGTAATCCAATACCTCCACCACACATCTCTTTTGTAAAATGATATAAATCTTAGTATTGGTGGGCTAGCATCATTCTACCCTAAAAGTATATGATACCATGTTCCTCTATATCCTACACTATCCCATGCATCATGTAGGATATCAATACCCCACTCCTATCTATAGCCATAAATAAAGTCAATAAAATAGCTAATAAATTTTGTAACCACCTAACATCAACAGTGATAATCAATGAAAATAGTATATCATTATGGTCCTTGTATGATGAGTTCATGTAGCCATAGTAAATAAATACTTAATATTTCATTTTATAACTTGATCACATGTATCTTCCTATAATATGGTTCTTTGCCCATAAATAGGTAGCTTCAAGATCCTATACACATCCTCTAAGGTAATAGTGATCTCCCCATTAGGTAACTAAAAAGTACAAGTTTCTACATCCCATATCTCGCATAGTGTAGTCATCATGTGTTTATCCCATGATATTGACTCTAGGAATGATATATAACTTAGACCTACTCTCTCAATCACAACCATCTCGACATCTATTAGGGGTAGATCCCATAAGGTCTCCATCATTTGATCAGTTCATAACTATCTCATGCATGCATCAACCTATAAAAGTATAACCAAATATGGCATTAGCAATGTAAAATATAAAGCTAATAGATAACAATAAGACTAAAAAACTAGTCAATAATAATTAGCATTACAAATCAGGCCTAATGGACACTAGCATCGCATATAAGACAATAACATTGGATAGTGGCACTAGACAATAGTGACATATCCTAGACATGAGTACTAGGTCCTAGATAATAGTGTCAATATCAAGACAAAAGCACCAATTTTATTTAATAGGCCTTAAAATAATTAGATTTTCAATAAAACCAATAAAAATATATTATAAATGATAACACCATAAAAAGGTATAGGCTCCTTACCAAGCTAATTGCCTTCCCATCCTGGATCAATGCCTCTACCTCCTCATATGAGGTCAAAGTTGCTCCTTGTCTCCTTGACATATTCTCTAACTCAAACAAATAATTACTCTTAACTAAATGCTTCAAATTAATTGAAAAACTAATCAAATAAGCTATTTAAGTCACGTTTATTAAATTACTCCTTATGAAGGTTGACCTTGCATGGTAATTTCACCAACTAATACCAAATTCTTGCCAAAATGATATCTCAAGAATTGTAACTCCAATTTAAGAACTATTTCTTACACGTGGGACTTGAAATCAACGTGCCTCACCTTATATTATTAAACTAATATCCTAATCACTTTTAACTTTATAAAATGAAAAAATTGATATTTACATAATAAATTCAATATAGACAAAATGTTTATCCCATTACCAATTTCAAAAATTAAATCTATCACAATAAACAAACTATTCAAATTTAAAACAACATCATACCCACTAATTAACACTAGCACATCTGATCATTAACACTTTTGTTTAGCCACCCTCACCTTAGTCTTGAATCTCTCACCAAAATGGGAAAATACACACATATTGCTTTAAACATGTAGAGATTCTTATGTTGATAGTTCATTTTCACCCTACCCCTTGTCTATTTTACTCTATATTTTTTTCAAAGTTGTCTGATTGAGATGGATCATGTGTCATGCCATCACCACATAGGGGAGTGAATGTAGGAGCATAAGAGAGTCTCAAAGTGTGGGGATTTGATAGGTTATTTAATTTTTAATTTTTTTCATTTGTTATCATTAAGTAGGGGTCAAATTCCATGAAGAGTGAAGTTTATATGAGGAAGAAATTTTGTCATAGTGATTTCACCATCGTAAGCAATGAATTCACTTAGGTTAGTAACAACTTCATTCCTAAGTCATATCATTTTTGATAGATTTAGGTTTTTTTGGTGGACTTTACATCTTATAAAAAAATTGAAATGGTCTTAGTGGCTTTAAAATAATGATTAGCAGCTTCAGAAAATTGTATAGATCAAAATTACCATTGTCAATTATTATCTTCATGAAGTGATTTAGTGGCTTCATACCTAAAATTATTGGCTTTGTGCCTAATTTGTTTTTCAAATCCATTGCTAGTATATCAGTGGATCTAAGTTCAAAAATGGTGATTTATCTCCATGGGTAGCGGCTTTGATACCAAAAGTTGGTTCTGAAGGAACGAATGGGTAATGATGATTTAAATTGATAGGATGAGTGGATGATGCTAGTTAAGATGATAGTTATCCTTATTCATAATTGATGAGATGATTATGTGACTATGCTTGACATTTTTTGAATGCAAGAGTCATTACTAATGATTACCTGATGAAAGAGATGCTCAGAAGTGATGAAGTGGATGCATGAGCTAAGTGCAAAGGACTTCAACCTATTGGATAAAGTAGGTTTGTATTATGACACTCTATTTCCAATTATTTATTTATATTGAGAACTAATAATAGTTTAGGTGGAGAGATGACACTCAGATATGAGTACCTCTTTTCTACACACATGAGACATGATTATGACCTTTGAGGACATATGGTACATTTTGAGGATCCATATTTGAGGTCAAAGGCTATACTAAATATTGGCACATCAGATGGAAAATTTGAAACATTTAGCGAACCATATTGTGGATGGATTATATCAATGTCGACTAGACTTGGATGAGTGTTTATAGGATGATAATATTTATAAGTTTGCCCTTACCTTTTGGCCATTATCAATGACATATTTTTCCCTTATAGGAGTATTCATTTATTTTATATTGGGATGGAGGATATGATAGAGGATATGGTATAGGATGGAGTTGTTGAGTGTGGATCCCTTTGAGGCTATCACATGACCATGATGGTACATTTTGAGGGCTTAGAGAGCTCCAATGATGTGGGGAGTGAATTTTGCATTTACTCCTCATGTGTGTGAATATTATTAAATGCATATTTAATAATTTTCATATTGATTTCCATGTTTATTGGAAGTGGGATTGATATCCTTGTTTTAGGGAATCAATAGTTAAATATTTAATTTCCATAGGAGGATAAAATTACTAAATGTTATATTTAATAATTTCTATTATTTTATATGGGAGAAAATTATTAAATGTTCTATTTAATGATTTATATAATGTATTATGGGAGTGGGATGGACTTTCTCATTTTGAGGAGTTGGTTGTTATCACTTTCTTATTGGAAGTTATGCATTTTAGAGAGAAACGGTATGTTTCTTTTTAAGAGGATTTTGCATATGCATGGTTAGTAGCATATGGCGTGTTTCCTAAGTGGATAAGGCCTATCTTGATGAGGATGGTGAGTTTCTCCTTGGGGGATGGATTTTTTCATAATCTGTTATATATACAGGGTGTGGTGTGACCTTTTAAAGGTTATTGATGATTTTATTTGTAGGTGTGGATTTTGAGAGACAGAGTCAAAGTGTAGGTGTTCATTTACAGGGTGTGGTATAGCATCTTGTGAGATATAGTATTATGTAGGTGTAGGTGAAAGTGCAACTTTTTGTGCAACATTTTTTACATGAGATTTTCTATCTCTATGAGAGTTTATTATAATATTGTTTTAGATTTCTATTTTATTTGAGGACTTTTTTGGTGGATGTAGCCCAAAATGGGTGACCCATGGTATATCTATGTTATATGTGTTTTTATCTTATTCTCTCCATTGAATATTTTATAATAACTATGGTTTGAGGAATGTTTCTATGACGCATGCTTATGCATATTTTATACTGGTTTATGGTCATATTAAATATAGTTTAATACTTTTTTAATTCATAACAATTGGTATCAAAGATTTCATTGTGTTTGTTAAAGTGGTAAATCATAGTAAAGGTTATTAGCTTGAGTGGGAGCTATGGGAGAAGAGATCAGATTTAGAGTTGAGAAGTTTGATGGTAACCATTTTGGTTTGTGGAAAATGCAGATGGAAGATTACATGTATCATAAGGATCTTCATCTCCCCTTGGAGGGGAAATTAGAATAACCTATAAGTATGAGTGATGTAGATTGGTCATTGTTTGAGAGGAAGGCATTGGGAGCCATATGGTTATGCCTTGCATCTTCTGTTGCATTTAAGATTTTTGATGACAAAATTATAAAGGATCTCATGGATAAACTTGGAAATTTGTATGACAAACCCTCAACTTCAAATTAAATTTTTCTTATGAAAATATTGTTTAACATGAAAATATCTGAGAATGGTTCAATTGCCAGTTATTTAAATGATTTTAATATAGTTGTAGGTATGCTCACTTTTATTGTAATTAAGTTTGATGATGAAGTTAGAGCTTTTCTAATTTTATGTTCTTTGCCTTATAGTTGGGATAGTTTGGTTATGGTTGTGAGTAATAAAATCTCTATCAAGAGAAGCTTGAATTTTGAGGATATTGTAAGTGTGATTCTTAGCAAAGAAATGCAAAGGAAAATCACTGGTGAATCATCTTCAAGTAATGTTTTGTCTGTTGATACTAGAGGGAAGAAAAGGACAATAACAAAGGCAACCATGGAAAGTCAAAGGGTAGATCTAACTCTAGATCTAGATCCCAGATGATATGTTGGCATTATGGGAAGAGTGGACACTCAAAAAAGGATTATTGGTCACTTCAAGATAATCATGACAACAAGGAGGAAACAAATGAGGTAAATGTGACATCAAGTAAATCATGTCAAGATGCCTTAATTCTTTCTATGGAGAGTTTTTTTGAGTCTTGGGTATTAGATTCATGGGCTTCTTTTCATGCCACCTCACATAGGCATTATTTTACTAATTATGTTCAAGAGAATTTAAGACATGTTTATCTTGGTGATGATTAACCATGTGAGATAATAGGGAAAGGTTGCATTCAGGTTAAAATGCAGAATGAGAACACATAGCTAATTAAGGATGTTAGACACATGCTTATGTTGAGACATAATTTAGTTTTAGTGTGGAAATTGGGCAGTGAGGGATGTTTAGTATTGTTTATTGTAGATTCTTAGAAAGTTACCAAATGTGCCCTTGTGATTTTAAGAGGTAAGAAAGTTGTTACTTTATATTTGACTAGTAGTGTTGATTCTCTATTTAGTTATTGTAGATGGAGATACAACTATGTGGCACTACTGGATTAGTCATATGATCCATAAGGGCATGGAGATCTTAAAAGATAAGTTGCCTAGATTAAAATACATAGATCGAGACTTATGTGAGAATTGTGTGTATAAAAAATAGAAGTGGGCTAACTTCTTAAAAGTTAGACCCACAAAGAAAGAGCACAAGTTAGAGTTGGTACATTTAGATGTATGGGGACTAGCTCAGGTATCTTCTATTGGTGGATCTAATTATTATGTCATTTTTATTAATGATGTAACTAGGAAAGTTTGGGTTTATTTTATTAAAAAGAAATTTTATCTATTTGACACTTTTAAGAAGTGGAAAGCCTTGGTTGAGAATGAAATAGGTCTCAAGTTGAAATGTCTTAAATCAGATAATGGAGGTGAGTATTGTAGTAATACTTTATTTGATTATTGTTCTAACAATGGAATATATAGGCAAAGGATGGTTCTAGGAACTCCACATTAGAATGGGGTATCTAAAAGGATGAACCAAATAATAATGGAATGTGCTAGGAGCATGAGGTTACATGTAAGGTTGCCTTTATAGTTTTAGATAGAAGCAATTAACACGCTAGTATATTTGATTAACAGAGGACCTTCTATGCCTTTGGATGGAGGCATTCCTGAATAATCTTGGTTTGGTAAGAATGTTGATTATTCTTTTCTTAGATTCTTTGGATGTGAAGCTTTTACTCTCATTAAGAAAGAGGATAGAACCAAGTTAGAGGCTAAATCAGATAAATGCACATTTGTTAGATATGGTGAGGATGACTTTGGTTTCCATTTATGGAGCATTAAAGATAAGAAAATATTTTGGTCTAGAGATGTAGTCTTTAATGAAAAAGTCATGTATAAGGATCAGTTACAAGAACAGGGACATGAACAAGAACATAAATAGTACATAGTATTAGATGATATTGCAGATGGCAAAGTATCTAATGAATCAGTTCAAGAACCTTCTACACTAGGACCCAAAACTCCTATGGTAAGAAGGTCTATTAGGGTAAGATGAGGACCTAAACATTTTTCTCCTTTTAATTATTTATTACTCACTCATAATGGAGAACCAGAGTATTATGAGGAAGCAATGTAGGTAGATGTCAAGTTGAAGTTGGAATAAGCCATAAATGAGGAGCATAGATCTCTCATAGAGAACCAAACATGGGATTTGGTTAGGCTACCCAAGGGAAAGAGTGAAATTCCAAACAAGTGGATATTTATAATAAAATAAGAGGATGAAGGGAGAAAAAGGTATAATTCCAAGATGGTGGTCTAGGGGTTCGCACAAAAATTAGGTATTGATTTTGATGAGATTTTTTCTCCAGTTGTAAAAATGACTTCTATTAGGACGATTTTTGGTTTAGTTGCAATCGAGGATTTGCACTTAGAATAGATGTGAAAACTACTTTTCTTCATGGTGATTTGGATGAAGAGTTGTATATGAAGTAGCCATAGGGATATGAGGTTAAAGGAAAGGATAACTATGTGTGTAGACTAAATAAGATCTTGTATGCCCTAAAACAAGCTCCATGAGAATGGTATAAGAAATTTAATTGTTTTATTTTGGAAAAAGAATATCAAAGGTGTCATTTTGACCATTATGCGTACGTAAAACATTTTGATGATGGTTCCTTTATTATATTATGCTTGTATGTCAATGGCATGTTAGTTGTAGGAAAGAGTATACAACATATTCATATGCTCAAGAAATAACTTAGTGACACTTTTTATATGAAGGATTTGGGTATTGCAAAGAAAATATTTGGTATGAGGATTACTCATGATAGGAAGGAGAGGATGATGATCTTATCATGATCAGAGTATGTGAAGAAAGTCTTAGAAAGGTTTAGCATGTTGGATGTTAAATCTGTTGGTACGCCACTTTAGAATATCAAAGGAAAAGTGTCCCAAGATGAAAGATGAAAAGCTTAGGATGTCTAAGGTACCTTACTCGTCAGTATTTTGTACCTTAATATATGCCATGATTTGTATTAGGCTGGATATTTCCCAAGTAGTGGGATTTGTGAGCAGTTATATGAGTGATCTTGGTTATGAGCATTGGCAAGCAGTGAAATGGATTCTTTAGTATTTAATAAGAACCATAGATTTTGCATTATGTTATGGTGGATTAGATACCACTTTACATGGTTATGTGGACTTGGATATGGTAGGGGATATTGATAGTATAAGTATGATAGGTTATATATTTATTGTTGGAGATACAATGATTAGTTAGATTTCTATGATATAGAAGGTTGTGGCTTTATCAACCACAAAGGCAGAGTATGTTGTTGCCACAAAGTCTAGCAAGGAGATGATTTGGTTATAGGATTTATTTTGAGAGTTAGGGCATGATCAGGAAGTTGGTAGACTACATAGTGATATTTAGAGTGTTATTCATTTTGTAAAGAACTCTACTTTCCACTTGAGGATGAAACACATTCAGTTACATTATCACTTAATTAAGATAGCTTTGGAGAATAACTTGGTGAAGCTGGAGAAGATTCATACTAGCTAGAATCCTATGGATATGATGACCAAGGTGGTCACATTGGACAAGTTGAGACTATGTTCAGATTTGGTTGGTCTTAGCGATTATGGAGTAGTGATAGATTCTGTTAAGAAAAAATGATATCTAAGTGGGAGATTGTTGAGTGTGGATCCTGTTGGGGCTATCACACAACCACAATGGTACATTTTGAAGGCTTAGAGAGCTCCAAGGATGTGGGGAGTGCATTTTTTTATTTACTCCTCATGTGTGAATATTATTAAATACATATTTAATAATTTTCATGTTGACTTCCATATTTATTAGAAATGGGATTGATTGGAAGAATGTTTTTATGATGCATGCTTATGCATAGTTTATATTTGGTTTGTGGTCATATTAAATCTAGTTTTATTTTTTTTAATTCCTAACAGGAGTTATATTTTCTTGGGGTAATACTATGTTGGCACAACTATATAGGTAATGTCATTTGGAATCATATTGAATTAGACAGGGCATTGTTGCATCAACCCTACTACATATCTAGTCATGGGAGCACCTAGTAATTGATAAGCCTATAGGTACACACTGATAGAGAGCATCTGATGATACGATGGTATATTGGTGGGAGATTATTATTGGTGTTCTAAGAGGTTACTTAGATGACCTAGGATATTATAGAGACACTTTTGATAAGCTTGTACCTAAGACCATGAGTTGGATTCCATATACAAAGGTGCAATTTTTATGGTTAAAGGATGTTAGATGCATAGGTTACATGCTTACAATGTATTATATTACTGGGACACAAGCTACAAATATTGAAAGATATAGGCCTAATAAGGTACAAAGATAGTTTGGTAGATAGTAGGCCATTACTTATAGGCCTCCTATTTTTTCTAGGGTGTTGATGGAGAAGAAACAATGGGGTCTTAGAGGTAATAAAGATGTTATTGTGGCATATTTTGATGTAGTGGAATCTATACACTGGCATTACCAGACTACAATAATAAAGAGTGAGAGTAGGAATACTATTGATTATGATGTGTGGTGGTTACTAATTATTAGCTTGATTGACACATCATATAGTGCCAATGTGTACTTTAGATAAGAGGATATATGTAGAGATTCGAGCATATGGGCATTGATAGAGATAGAGGAGTATTGCGAGGAGGGTTTCTAAGGTCCTGAGGTTAGATGGGGATGGAAGAGAGGGTAGTAATGCAATATAGGATAAAAATGGATGAAAAGAGGATTATGGAGGAAGTGGGGATGATGGAGGAGGATAAACACTGATTTTGAAAGTAGACTCTACTGTTAGGATAGGATTAGTGATAGTTATGTTAATGAGAGTAACCATTTAGTATCATCTATGCTGAAATCTATTAATGATAGTGATAGAGACATGTATAGGTACATGAAATAAGGTTGGACCATCTCAGTTAGGTAAGTTAGTAGATGATGAAGATTTAATAGTTTAGTTAGAGGAGGAGATAATTTCAAGACTTATATAGATAACGTGATTGGTATATTAAGTTTATATCTGATATGTCAATATTTCAGCTAGAGAGTTAGATTATCTCCTTACATGGAGAGGTTACTCTATTGTCTATGACACTAGTGACTAGAGATGGAGAGGCACATGAATTATGGGCTGAGAGAGATGCTTCCCAAGAGGTATTGGAAACACATGGGATGGATCAAGTGGGTGAAAGATGATGAGGACTTCCAAAGAGGCTTAATATTATTAGTATATATATGAGTAGGTAGTTATAGCTTGTCATAGAGTATGTACTTATGCAAAGAGTAGACACACTAGGGGTTAATCATACATGTGGACATTTACTAGATATTTACATTCTCATCATAAGAAATATATGCATCTGAATTTATAGAATTAGGCATGAGCCTTGGGACATTATATTGATAATTGTGATGTATAGATGACCATAATTTCTCATTTATGTATTCTTTTTTGAGTTATCATATGTATGTATGTATGTATGTATGGATGTATGTATGTATGTATGTATGTATGCATGCATATGAAAGATTTGATTTGATTCTAACTTATTTTACATTCGTATCATGGTATTTTATGGATGATTAGGATTATTGTGATGTTTATGATATGTATATGATTATGATGATGTTTCTACCATTTAACTATTTTCATTCTAGCATACTCAAATGTGATGATGATATGAGATTTCATATGTGATTTTGGATGATATATATATATATATATATATATATATATATATATATATATATATATATATATATATATATATATATATATATATATATATATATATATATATATGATGTTAGATGTTAAACATGCAAAGGTAAATAGATGTTTTGTGCATATATGATGTGAGTTGGTTATATGGATTTGATTATATTTATATGTTGTTTTAAATGATAGATGATGTAATTTTGTGCCGACTGGTTTTGAGCCATATTTATGAACAATCATGTTTTAGTGTAACACTAGGCAATACACACCATGATATGTGTAACCATGATGATGTTTACCACCATGCATATTGGCCTAACTAAAAATTAAAAATACTAAAAAAAATGTATATTTAGCATGTAGCATAATGCACCATTGGTATAAGGATTGAAGATGACATGTTTGTCATATGATATTGCACAAACATAAGATAAAATAAAATGATTTACAATAATGACTTGACACATAATTAACAGATAAAGATACAAACATTTGATATAAGAAAATTACTAAGCCTTTAATAAGGAGAATGAATGAAATATATATATATATATATATATATATATATATATATATATATATATATATATATATATATATATATACATGAAAAATTAGAGAAACATTGATTAGTAAATGAACACACAAGTATGTACATACATGTATATGATGGATTTGTTAGTAGTGGCCTCTTTATATTTGTGAGGGAAATGACAATGGAAAATTAGGTTGTGTGTTTCTTTATACGACATGAAAATATGTTGTGTGGGGAGGAGACATTTGGTTTGAAGGAGAGCTTGAGCAATGGTGAAGTAGTGGGGAAGGATAAAGCCATTCAAAACATACAAGTTGTGAAATATTTTAAGGTGATATGAGAAGTGATGGTGAGGCAAAATGACAAGGTATTTTAGGTGATAGCGTATACTATGCCTCAATTCAAGGCAACTAGTGGATTTACATGACCTACACCCATTACAAAGTGGTATACAACTTGTAGGGTGTTGATATATTTGATTGTCCATTTTATTTTGTCAAGGTTGGACAAAAGACATTATGAGAGTTGATTTTATTTTGGTAGGGATCCACATCCAATTTGTGGCTTGAATCATCCTTATAATATTGTTTACGTGGCAACAAGATATTGATGTTTAGAAATCTCTCTCTCTATATATATGTATATATTAATAACAATAATATAATTATCTATCTTAATATATATATATATATATATATATATATATATATATATATATATATATATATATATATATATATATATATATATATTATATGTATGTTTGTATATAATTTTATTATAATAATATATATTATGGTATATATTTATAATCGTATAAAACAATATATTATATAATATAATACATTATAATGATCTATAATACAGTACATATATATATATATATATATATATATATATATATATATATATATATATGATTAAAATTATGATGATTAGGTGTATAGAATCTTCTTTGGCTTAGGTGCCAAGGACTGAGGGGTATCCATTCTGCCAAATTCGTCTAGGACACGATCCCACCCTCATCCCATTTTTTGTATCCCCTGACATTTATACCTTGGTGGATGGCTAGCAAACATTTTTAACACCATCATCCTCACCATTGGACTACAACCCACTTAATTTACTATTATATATTTTAATAGTATATGTAATAAAATATATAATAAAATTATTATTATTATGATATTAAGATATTATATATAATTATATATATTATGTTTTTATTAAAATAATATTAAGCTAGATATTATTATTTTAATATATATTTATTATACATATTATATTTTCCCCTGCCCTAGAATATATTATAATAGTATATTATATTAATATTATATTTTATAAATATAATTAAATATATAATGATGATGATGATGATATTATTTATAAATTAATAATTATTATTTTATAGTATTTGTATACTATGTAATATAAAAATTATGTATAATAGTATATATAAAATTAAAAATATATTATAATATATAAATATAATATTATTAAATATGATAATATTAGATTATTATTTATTATAGATATAATTTTATTTATATGTCATAAGGAATGCATTTTTTTTCATAAATAAATATTTTTTGAAGTAAATGATTGTAAATCAATAGTCGTACCTCCTTTGAAACCTATGATTGTTAACCCCATCTCACCTTTTGTGCATGAAGGGTTAAGTTTTAGTGGTGGTTGTTATCCCTCTAAATTGCAGCCCTAATAAGGTTGTTCAAGCCTTCTTATTTAGATGATATAATGTAATCACTTCTAGGCTTTGGGTGGCCTAATTGATAAAGTGAATCTCTAGATTGGGTTAGCTCCCTTTATGCTTCACCCAAAACTACTCACTAACCTACTTAATTACAAATAAAATGGGTAAAAGAAGACTCAAACTAGAAATAAATTATGGAGTGATGTACCAAATTTAGTTTCATCTATTTTCCTATAGTTACATTATGAAATGAGAATATTGTAACAGGATTTACAAAACTTCAAAATAATTCTTCCTGTTGACCCAATTTTGCCCCTCTGGCAAAATTTTGGTCACCCTCTTCAAAAACTATGGAAGGCCAGTCAATTTCGAGTTGCAGTCCATCTTCAGGTTCATGCTCAGTTCAAGCTGGGTTCATTGGTTCAGCATGGTTCATAAAGGTTCAATGGCGCTTCGGTTCAATGCATAAAGGTCAAAATCCCCTTTCAAAGGGTAGGGACTTCACATTTCGCAAGGGAATCAGGTTTGGTTTGAAGCATTTCAAAGAGTTTCAAGTTTAAAGGCAAAAGGAGGGTAGACATTTACAAGAACAATGCAGTCGGTGGCAAAATTGCTGCCCACAACACCGGCAGGTAAAAAGAGACTGCAAGCAGATGCAGTCAACGATAAAATTGCCACTCATAACACAAGCAGAGAAAAAGGAGGTAACCAACTCGGCTGATGTCGAAAAAATTGCCACACACGACAGCCAAATCGGCCGATGTTGGCAAAATTGCCACGTGCCGTCCATGACATTGAGCGGCAAATTTGCCACCCACAACATTCTGCGGCAAAAAGAGCCCACAGAACACAAAAAAAGGCCCACCCAATCGGCAGAGGAACAATCTGCATGTGAAATGAGGAAGCAAGCATGGTCCCATTGGGATTTATGATGCCAGCTATAGTGTTTTCCCTCTCCCCAATGAAGACTTAATCAGCCACTTGCAAGCAAAAGGCCAATGAGACTCCTCTTGGCTCTTCCCATATAAATACGTAGACTTGGTCATTTTTGGGGATCTTCTCCAATTTTGTAAAAGCATAGCTTGACAAATTCCTCACCTGAATCAGTAAAATACAGTTTTTACCTCTTTCTTGGATGGAAACCCTGTGTATGTTTTGTGTGTTTGATTTGTGTTCAGTCATTTTCTTTTAAAGGCTCTCATAGGTTTAAATGCCAACACACCAGTTATCTACAAAGTGTCAGTTTGCAGCTTACAGGGGAAGAGTTCTACTTGGGGTGTAGAAACAAAGGAGGTCACTTACAGTATGTGTTCCATAGCATCTTGGTGAGTCCCTGTTTCTTGTATTTTTTATTAGAACCTCCCTGTCATTCCAGCAACCTGGTCTTTTCTACCAAGTCTCAGTGTATGTATGTTATTTTATCTGATCCTGAGTGTGAATGTGGGAGGTCATCTATTTTTGGTGTATCACCTCTTTTAGAGTAGGCTATTTGTTTTCCTGTATTTTCTTCTCCATTTTCATTTCCCCCCAGTATATCTATATATCTATATTTTGCACTGCCTGAAATAAACAAGATACATTAGAGGGAACTAGCCCATACCTAGAGACTCTCCTCTCCTACTTTGCCATCCCATAGGTGAGAGAGGAGTTTCCATGTTGCAGGGAGAAAGCAGGAATCCATTTTCTTGCCATCAGGTGCAATCTCCAGCGTCAACAGTTTTGGCACACCCGGTGGGACTGTAATTTTATTAGTTTCCAACATAGTGGTTTTACGAGATTGATGCTAGTCCTACTACAGTCATTTCAAAGATTTCTAGCATCTAGTGACTCCACTGGTAAGAGCTCAGTTCTTTATTTTAAGACCAGCCACTTAAACTTCTATGCCAAAGGTTACCACAAGGTCAGCTTCAAGAGGGGTCCCTTTTGAATTCATTGAGCTACCTTTAAACTCGGCTAAAAGGCTCAAGTTTGAAAGAACTTGCCCTTATCCATTAGTAAATCCTCCTAGACTTGTCGCTAGGAACATCAACCCAGCTCAGCCACAGTTACAACCCATTCCAATCATGGCATTACCTTTTACAGCTTTCCGTGGTGAGAGCCCCTTAAACCTCCCACGCTACGATCCAATCCCAGGAACAGCTCTCAAGAATGTACCTTCTTTTGATGGAGTGGGACCTATTATAGTTGTTGAGCATATCAAGAATATTGCCAAACTTTGCAATATTCACAACATAATAGAAGAAAACATTGCCATTAGACTGCTAGCTTTGTCTCTAAAAGGGAAAGCTCTCGACTGGTACAACACCTTGCCTGTGAATTCTATACATTCCTCAAATGAATTGGGCACCCATTTAACTGATCATTTTACAGAAAAAAGTGATGGCCTCTCTCTTGCAGAGCAGCTAACAACTATAAAGAGAGCTCTGCGTGAGTATATGCAGGACTTCAACACACGATTTTAAAAGACTTGGGATAGAATTCCCATCCTGGTAAGGCCGACTCCCAGCTATGCTTTCTTGTACTATTTAAAAGCATTGAACAGTGATATTTCTATGATGATCCAATCTATGGGAGGGCACATATTGCCTACTGCTTATGACATTGCCATAGCAGTCAAAAATTGCTTGGTTCAAGCTGGGAAAATTGCCCCTAGGCCCCACATACCACTTTTCCCAGAGATGTTGCCCCCTATACAAACCATTGCACCCACATTAGCCCCTATGCCTAGCATTGAGAAGCCAACTGTTGTTCTGTCAAATGAACTACATGAGGTAAAAAGCATGTTGCAAAACATGTCAAATGAACTTGTAGCTCTTAAAAGACAACAAGCTCAAAATAACAAGCCGAACCTGGGTTATCAACTTATGGTCAAGCACCTAGAAACCCTTTTCAAGGCTATAATCAAGGACAAGGTCAGCTTACTCAGACCAGGCCTTATCAGAATTATAACTTAGGCCCCTCTTCGTCATCTAAAGCCATGGTGCCTACTCAGAATAACCTTGTGCAGGAACAGCCTAGCTGTTCGACCGTGGGACATGGTCAAGAGCAAGTTGTCCATATGAATGACATGATGAATTCTTTCCAAAATTCAAAAAATTAGGCTATTGATTTTTCCCAATTTTTTGAGTTTCTAGCTCAGCCCAGCATGAGTAACAATCAAACTCAGTCAGATTCTACCCTGATAAATCACGAAGAGGGTGAGCTCTATGCAATTAATCATGGAGGCGCTACAGACAATCAAGCTGATTGCATTGTAGCCAACACAAGATTTAAAAGAAGAGCAGTTGGAGAAGTTTAGGCTTCCCCTTAGGCAGCAACGAATCCTCCATCACACCCATTTCAAAGGGCCCCAATTTTTAGACAACCATCTGCACCTCCAACGCCTCAGTCTACAGCTCCAGTCGGGATCAGCCCAAAGGAAAGTACGAAGGGAATCAGCCCCCAAGTTAATATAGTTGATCAAATGAAGATATTGCATGTGATCATTTCTCTATGGGATTCATTGTCTCTTCCAGGACAAAAGGAGGTATTGAAGAAAGAATTGCATGAACTAGATTGACAGGCCATCCCAGCAGACACTAATAATGTCCTAATGATGAATGGGCAGCCTTTTACTTCAGGTCAGGGAAAGAAAGAAGAAAGGACTCCCCCTTTTATGTATCTTTGATCATAGGGGATTTCTTAGTGCACAATTGCATAATTGACAGTGGGGCCAGCACTTCAGTAATGCCCAAGTGCATTGCTGATAAGATGGGATTAAAGTATGAACAATGAACAAAGGAGTCTTGCAACTAGATGGGATGCCTACAAAGATGGTCAGAATCCTGAAAGGATTGAGTTTAACATTGCATGTCTGCCTGACATTCTCAATTCTCCATGATATAGTGGTAGCAGACGTTCCTCCATACCTCACAATCTATTTGTCTAGGGACTTTACATCCAAGATAGGTGGTTATCTAGCAGTGAATTGGTCATATCTAGTTTTTAGAACCAAGTACGGGACCAAAGTGAAAATTGAATTCGAGCCACTCTACAAGGACCACCTAGAGCCCTATTCACCCAAGGTAGCGAATGTCAGTTACACTATTATCGATCCAAAAGAGTCACAGATGGACAAATCTTCATCTTCTGCTCTTGAAAGAGTCACAAATCTACTCTTGGATGAGTGGGGAAGCAATAACTTCAAGCACGATCCTTATAAGTTTATTGAGGAAGCAGACCTTGGCGTCTATTGCTTGCATGAAGAAGGCACCATCATGCCCAATATAATGAAGGAAAACAAAGAAGACCTTGGCTTATGGCAGCTGTACTTCGACGGTTCCAAAAGTAAACTGGGCGCTGGTGGTGGGGCAATGTTAGTTTTCCCTTCTAAAGAAAGGTAATTTTCAACTTTCTATTTCCAGTTCTCTTGCACATGTAACGTTGTAGAATATGAGTCTTTGATTCATGGACTTGAGTGGGCAAGAAAGAGAGGGATTAGGAAGTTGAAATTTTTGGGTGATAGTGAATTAATCGTGAACCAAATAAGAGGCTTAAACCTAACCAAGAACTCCTTGCTGAAGTCTTACAAGCACAGAGTCTGGGACTTGATGGAGGATTTTCTCGCTCTTAACATTACCTCGATTCCCAGGGAACAAAATAAGCAGGCTGACAGGCTGGCAACTATTGGTGCCCAATTTGATGTTTCAAAAGAAATAAGCAGGGATTATGGTTTGCACCATTTAAAAGTGGTGGTTCGGCCTTCAATTCCAGACAATGTTACAAATTGGTAGGTCTTCGAAAGTGACCAGTAGATAGCTCTCTTCTTGTAAGAAGAAGCTGAGTTTGCGGTCCACAATCAAGCAAAATTGTAGCAGCAATACAGAAATCAGATTGTTCAATTAAAGAATAATAAACTCCTTAAGGTTCTGGTCACACTTGAAAGTATTTTCAATGGAGATGACCAACTAAGAGATGACAAAGCATGCATCACTACCAAAGAGGAGAATTATGAAAAAATTGAAATCTTCAAGGACAAGTTGCTGGCACTTGGTAAGGTCTGCACATTTTAAGAAAGGCAAGCTTTCATTCTACTATGTCAGGAGTTCACTGACGTCTTCACCTAGAATTATAGTGACTTGAAAGGCTTCGATCTAAGACTGGCCCAGCACACCATTGAATTAGATGAAGGTGCAAAACTAGTCACACAAAAATAGAGGCTTGTTAATTTGATGATCAGGCTCCTTATGCAGAAAGAATTGGTCAAGTTGATTGAGTCTGGCATTATATTTTTGATCAAACATTCCTCATGGTTGGCCAATTTGGTTCCATTTAAAAATAAAAATGGGGAGATTAGGCTGTGCGTTGACTTTAGAGACCTTAATAAAGTCTCTTTAAAGGATCATTATCCCCTCTTGAACATGGAGTAGATTCTCCAAAAGGTAACTGGTTCCTAATGTTTCTCCCTCCTAGATGGTTATTCGGGATATAATCATATTTTGGTATGAGGCTGCGACCAATACAAAATAGCCTTCACCACTAAATGGGGAACATTCACTTACCAGAAGATGCCTTTCGAGCTATCCAATGCTGGTGCTACCTTCCAGCGATCCATGGACATGGCTTTCAGTGGTTTGATAAATAAGAACATGCTGGTGTACCTCGATGATATAACAATTTTCTCCAAGGAGGCAGGACAGCACATGGGGCACCTCAAGCAGATTTTTGAGAGGTGCAGGGAATTTGGCATCTCCCTAAATCCAAAGAAATGTGTATTTGTTGTTCATAAGGGGAAACTTCTTGGCCACATTGTGTCTAAGGAAGGTTTGTCTATTGACCCCGAGAGAGTCTGCTCCATACTGGAGATGTCCTTACCAAAGCACAAGAAAGGCCTGCAGAGTTTCTTTGGCCAGATAAATTTCATTCGGAGGTTCATTTCAAATTTTGTTGAGATAGTTAAACCCCTAACCTTTATGCTAAAGAAGGGTGAATAATTCAAGTGGACAATGCCAAGAAAAGATAGCTTTGAAGCTATCAAATAGGCTTTGACCCAGGCTCCCACTCTAATCAGCCCTGACTTCAATAAAGACCTCAATCTCTATACCTTCAGCAATGGAGAAGTAATATTTGTTATGCTTACCCAAGTAAACAGTGATGACCTCGAGCAACCACTCGCCTTCTTCAACCAAGGGTTAGAGGACTTCAAAACTAGGTACACCTACGTAGAGAAGCAAGTCCTAGCAGTAGTGCATATCCTGAAGAAATTTAGGTATATGCTGTCAAATAGCAAGATCCATCTCATGGTTCCACATCCTGGCATCAAGGATTTCTTAACCAATCGAGACTTAAATGAGAAAAGAGTGGGATGGATCACCAAAGTGATGGAGTACGACATAGACATCAAAATTGCCAAGTTGGTGAGAGGAAGGGGCCTGTGTGAATAGCTACCTACAGATTTGAGACAAAAGGGTGAAGATAGCTTGTTGATCCATGACACAGCCACTATAGAAGAACCAACTATCATAAGAGATTAGACGCTGGACATGAGGCATTTCCTTCTTACGGGCGAATGTCCACAGGGTCTTGGTAGGGCTAGAAGAAGGTATTTTAAACTTCAGTCCCTTATATTTTGATTGATGGAGTATTATTTAGGATCTCTCTGGGGTTCTCCTAAGATGCATTAACCCCAATCAGGCTGACAAGGTATTGGCTGAGTTTCACGATGGGCCAGCAGGCAGCCATTTCACCCCTAAGACCACAGTAGCAAAAATAATGAGAGCTAGCTATTTCTGGCCCACTCTCTTCAAGGATACCTATGCCTGGGTAAGGAAGTGCCAGAAGTGTGCACTTTTTGATAGAAAATAGCGATTTGCTGCCATGCCCCTACAGCCCATTCAAGTTGAACAACCATTCATGCAGTGGGGCCTGGATTTCATAGGGATGATCAATCCTCCCTCTAGTGCCGGACACAAATGGGTCCTGACTGCTACAAATTATTTCACCAAGTGGGTGGAAGCCATTGCTTTGAAGGAAGTAAATGAAAGCATAGTCCTAGATTTCTATGAAGACTTAGTGACAGGTTTTGGGGTCCCAGCCACTATAATTTCAGACAATGCCTTGGCTTTTTTGGGAACTAAAACTAGTGAATGGGCACTAAGGTATGGTATATACCTCAGCACTTCATCAAATTACTACCCACAGGGAAATGGACTGGCCGAGTCCACTAACAAAAATTTGATCAGAATTATAAAGAGGGCCATGGAGAAAAATCAAAAAACTTGGCATGCCAAGTTGAAGATAGCTCTATGGGCCGATCAAATCACTCCAAAGAGATCAATCATAAATTCTCCATATACGCTTGTATATGGAAAGGAAGCTAGGCTTCCCATCTCACTTGAACTGCCAGCATTAGATCTCACCCATCAACTATAGTTAGAAGAAGAAAGCAGCATGGAGGTCAGATTATGCGAACTAATGGAGCTCCAGGAGGTAAGAGATCGGGCCATGGTCTCTATGATCAGTCGCCAACAGCAAGTGAAAAGACATTTTGACAAGAAATCTTTATCAAAAAAATTTGCTGAAGGAGATATTATTTTGAAATGGGATGAAGACAGAGCTAAGCTTGGAAAACATGCAAAATTTGATGCCCTCTAGAGCAGTCCTTACATGATTACTCAGTGCAAGTAGCATAACGCATTCCAACTCTCCAGGTTAGACGGCAAAGAATTGCGTATCCCAGTCAATGGGATACATCTGAAGCATTTCCACTAATTTTTGGTTCAGCTGTACATAGTTTCCCTTGTAGTTTTCCCTGTTTTCCCTAAGTGCAGTTTGCACAATTAGTTGTTTTTAGTCTTGTGTGTTTCCCTTTGCGAGTGGGGGTAAATTTTGTATATTTGATCTTGGGATCTTTTGGGCTGTTATTAATTCTTTCAAGCTACATCTGACTCCATGCCCAATGGATATTCAAAGGCAACTGGGTCCTAAGCATAGCAGGCATGCTTCCCCTAGGAGTCACCAATTTGTTGACCCAATTTTGCCCCTCTAGCAAAATTTTGGTCACAATCTTAAAAAACTATGGAAGGCCAGTCAATTTCAAGTTACAGTCCATCTTCAGGTTCATGCTCAGTTCAAGCCAGGTTCATTGGTTCAGCATGGTTCATAAAGGTTCAACAGCGCTTTGGTTCAATGCATAAAGGTCAAAATCCCCTTTCAAAGGGTAGGGACTTCACATTTCACAAGGGAATCAGGTTCAATTCAAAGCATTTCAAAGAGTTTCAAGTTTAAAGGCAAAAGGAGGGCAGACGTTTACAAGAACAATGCAGTCGGTGGCAAAATTGCCACCCACAACATCGGCAGGTAAAAAGAGACTGCAAGCAAATGTAGTTAGTGGTAAAATTGCTGCTCATAACACAAGTGGAGAAAAGGGAGGCAGCCAACTCAGCTGACGTCGGCAAAATTTCCACACACAGTAGCCAAATCAGCTAACATCGGCAAAATTGCCACGTGCCGTCCATGACATTGAGCGGCAAATTCGCCACCCACAACATTCCATGGCAAAAAGAGCCCACAAAACACAAAAAAAGGCCTGCCCAACTGGTAGAGGAAGAGTCTACATGTGAAATGAGGAAGCAAGCATGGTCCCGTTGGGATTTATGACATCAGCTACAGTGTTTTCCCTTTCCCCAATGAAGACTCAATCAGCCACTTGCAAGCAAAAGGCCAATGAGACTCCTCTTGGCTCTTCCCATATAAATACGTAGACTTGGTCATTTTTGGGGATCTTCTCCAATTTTGTAAAAGCACAGCTCTACAAATTTCCCACCTGAATCAATAAAATATAGTTTTTACCTCTTTCTTGGATGGAAACCCTATGTATGTTCTGTGTGTTTGATTTGTGTTCAGTCATTTTCTTTTAAATGCTCTCACAGGTTTAAATGCCAACACACCAGTTATCTACAAAGTGTTAGTTTGTAGCTTACAGGGGAAGAGTTCCACTCGGGGTGCAGAAACAAAGGAGGTCACTTATAATATGCATTCCACAGCATCTTGGTGAGTCCCTATTTCTTGTATTTTTCATTAGAACCTCCCTGTCATTCCAGCAACCTGGTCTTTTCTTCCAAGTCTCAGTGTATGTATGTTATTTTATCTGATCTCGAGTGTGAATGTGGGAAGGTCATCTATTTTTGGTGTATCGCCTCTTTTAGAGTAGGCTGTTTGTTTTCCTATATTTTCTTCTCCCTTTTCATCTCCCCCCAGTATATCTATATATCTATATTTTGCACTGCCTGAAACAAACAAGATACATCAGAGGGAACTAGCCCATACCTAGAGACTCTCCTCTCCTACTTCGCCGTCTCACAGGTGAGAGAGGAGTTTCCATGTTGCGAGGAGAAGGCAGGAATCTGTTTTCCTGCCACCGGGTGCAATCTCCAGCGTCAACACTTCCCACACAAGTGTTTCTATATGAAGGTTATGGCTAATAAAACAAATAAGGTGAATGATCAAGAGGTCTTAGAAAGAGCACTAGTCACACATCTACACTTCAACTCAAAAAAACCATTTGATACACATACTATTACATGTGGAAATATGGGTAACTCACATAGAGGCATGAATGAAAAGGACAAATGCAAGGAAGTATGACAACTTTCACTAGTTCATCCATCAACAATCCATCTCAAAATCACTATATGCAATATGAAAAAAGTATAACTTATCTTGAATTTATTTCAAAGGCAATAACGAGAATTAAATTTGGTATGATTTCACCATACAGACTTTTAGGATGGTTACAATACCTTTCAACACTTCATTTATAGCAGAAAGAAGAGAAGAGAGGAAGATAAGAAAATGAGAAAATCCATCAACTATCCTCCTTCATCAAAATATTTAAAAAATAGAGGTATATTTTGACACTCACACTCTAATGGGAAAGTTTCTTGTTTTCAATATTCTAGTACAAGTATTGATGGAGTTGAGTGGTGTGGAAGATCACCTTAGCAGGTTTGATGCTTCTTGAAACTAACTCCCTTATTTTGGAGTTACACCTTCACTTATTTCAAGGGTAGTTACAAGTTTATCTTTTGACCCTTGGCATAATTTACAACCTTCTACCCAAACCTCCCTCTTAAAATGCTTCTCCACCATGTAAGGATTGAACCTAAACTTGAGACATCTTTTTCCAACTAGTTTTTAACCTTAGACCCTTGCCATTCATTACCAAAGTTTGTTTGTCCAAACAAGGTAACATAGACCAGACTACCTCTCAAGAAAGGTATAATATGGTGGTTTTAAAAATATCATTATATAATTTTTTCCTCATTAATTATCGTAATAGGTAATGGAGTCCTTATATGAGCATTGTAAATCACCTTGTAGCTGAGTCTTCACACTTGTTTGGCAAGGAGATATCAAGAGGTATTTATACTATGAAAGCTTAAAATGATCTTGACTATTAAGGAGGGATTATTTAATATGTTTCATCATATATAAATCTTATATATATGGTATTAGGTGACCACCAATATGATTTTAAGGTCCCTTGAGTCTTGAAGCTTTGAAGAAGGTCTGCACTCCACCTTATTGATGCAAGAGTGAATACACTCTTTTTCTAAGCTTAGTTAATGACTTCAACCTATACTATTTATGTGATATTTTATTAAATAGATTTTAAAGCATAATTATAGCTCTGTATTGTCATAAAGAGCCTCTTCAAATGAATAGGAAGTATTTACTCACCTAAAACCCTACAAATAGGATCAAAAGAGAAACTTGTTAAACTATTTTATGTACTTTTCACCTTCACACATGCCAATGTTATGATCCATAATGTGATAAGTATATTTTTATATACCATTCAAGTTATTTTAGGGTCATTCTAATCTATTTTGGGCACTTAGAGAGCTAATCTACTCCATCGGGCTTCTTGAGAGGTTTTAGCAAAGTTTTAGGTGTCCAACTTGTTAAGGATTGTTCTTAAAGAATAGATATTTTTGAACCCAAAAATAACTCCAAAATATTTGAGTATTGAGGACTTAATAACATCTCCAATAACCATTTTGGCTCATACAACTCCTCCTTTGAATTCCCACGTGATGAAATTGAGCTTCTTAGGTAAAATGGACCTATTAGTGCACTCAAGAAAACTATTTTGGTAAGATAGGGCATGAAAGTGAATGGATTGAGTTAAAATTACCTACTTGAGGTTTTCAAAATATACCATGACATTTTAATTTTTTTTTTTAATCTATCTTACTCTTCAAACTCCTTAGAATCCTCATTAGGCCATTATAAGGGTTTGTAGATAGTCCTATGAAACTAACCCTAATAGCCTTTGTTTCAAAAAAATTATTCATCACCATGATTATAAAATTTGTATGAATATATAAAAATATTATATTCAAATTTTAATATCCTTCATTTCCCAAATTATTTAAAAAACTTTCAAATTCCTTCATGTTTTAGGTACAGACCTGTAGGTGCATTTCTAGGCTTCTTGGCAGCTAAACATGTAGTTTGAGTTATTTTTAGTTGGTATTGGTATTGTTTGTGACTATAGTAAGTATAGGGACCTTAATAAAAATAATTTTACTTATAAAAACCTTATTATCACTTCATCTCATATCACAAGTATGTTTGTCTTTCATTCTACCTATGACAGGCCTGTAGGTGTACTTTTAGGCTTAACACTTCTAGTTCCTAAGTTTTGCCCTTCTTGAACATATTTGACTAATGGTTAAATTGTATATAATGTACCCTCATGTTTCATTAATCTCTCTTCATGATTTTAATCATACAAACTTACCTACTCGACTCATCTAGTCTTCCCCATGCTACACATAGTCCATTTGGGTATTTATTCTTTTCTTGACTTTATCATTTTGGTCTATTGGTGGTTTTATATAGGAGTTATATAAATATATAATTATTATATATAATGATATTAAAGTAAATTAATAGGTTTAATTTATTATCCACATTCATCTTGTCTTATTTAACCCCAAACTACAAACCAAAGTGTCTTAAACCTTGTTTGTTTCTAACTGCATGTGTGCAGTTGAGTGTATCTTTGTTATTTCAAGAGTGCTCATGATATTATTAGGAAAAAAAATTAGGATTCTCCCTAGGATTTATATACCATATAACACCCATATAAACTAATATCTCATTGGATTATTGAGATTTTAACTTCAAATATACAAAGGGTTTTTTTACATCTCACAAACATGTTAGAGTTTCTCTTAGATGAATCTAAACATTTGATGTTATACTTAATTAATACAAAATATTAATAATTTACATCCCTATTATTATATCTCTCACATCTCAAATGGATCCTAAAATTCTTTGTTCATTACAAAACTAGCTCTTTTACTTTCCTTTGCAGATAAACCTATAAATGACCATTTTAGGCTCAACACCTTCTTTAGTCATTATATGATTGATATTTTTGGTTTGAATGATCCAATGGAGATAAATTATAATATTATCATCCAATTTGATAATATTTCCACTGAGAAAACACACATTCTTGACAAAAATATCTCAACTATGTCTGCAGGCTCACGTAACCTACCAAAACATGCATAAATACTCCTTTTCTTAAAGTCTATCACCCTGTTAATGCCTTAAGAGATTTTATGGTCCTTGAGGAAGCTAGGTTTACTATGAAAAAATTCATTTCACTCATTTCATGCACATAACGCTTTATATCTCTCTTAAAACCTTGACTATCATACCAAAGCAAAGCAAGTATGTCTCTTTCAAGCTAATATAAGTATTAATTTGAGTTTCTTGAACTTTGATTGATATTTCAAGGGGTTATTAGACATTATATTTTCAATATTAAATTACCAACCTACCTTAATCAAATAGTAAACACTATTTCAAGAATAAAACTATGCACATGGGGTTTTGTAAGGGTTTTTTACACCTTATCTTGTTAGTGATTATTTATAAAGCATGGATTCTCAAACCTAGAAATAATGCATGTAATCTCAAGGTCTTAAGGGCCTATATCTACCCCTATGATATTTTGGCCCAAATTTCTTTCATGTTCATAAACCAATGTTATTAAATGGGATTTCTCGATCTTTCAAGTAACTTGATGGAGAAATGGAATAGGTTTCTTGCATTATTTTACATTCTAACATTTATGCAAGATTGTTTTGGGTCTGAGAGTCCTGGAAATAGATTCAAATAATATTAAAAACTATTATTGACTTGAAAACCTTCAAATAAACCTCCTCGTGTCCTTGTAGTGTCTGAATATTTATTCTTGAGACCTTTCTTCACCATGATATTCTATTATAGCTCATTCTAGAGACCATATGGATATATTATTTCACTATAAAAGGATAATGTAATGTACAACTTCCTCTTTTGTGTATATTCTCCTACCACTCAATGTGTATTATGATTGCTTGGACATTATAGATGTTGATTAGGTAGTTATAAAATTTTTCCAACATTAGAGAAGTAATTTTAAGACATATTGGACAAGGTGTATGGAAAATTACATATATCATGACATGAAACAAGTGCTAAATGACATATAAAAGAATCATATACAATGATTTATAACTTTAAGTTTGATCTTTATTAATAAGCCTCATTAAAACATTGGAGCATACCATAAGACTAAAACAAATGAAATACCTTAATCTTTAAAAAAAACTTAACTTATCGAAAATGTTTGAAAACACAATATTTTCAATGTACTAGTTCTATTTTTTAGTCTACTTGCTCAGCTTGGATCATATTTCTTCTTAGAGGGTCACCATCTTCATGTCTTTACCATGGTTCCATATTTACCTTAAATTTAATAATCAAACTCTATTATTGTCATAGTTACCTTAATCTATGTTAAATGCTTTAGAGGTGACCATATCGAATGACTTTAATGACAAGACTGAGTAATTTGACTCATCCTCCACTTAGACCACCATAAGGGATTCTAATATCTACTAATATTAACACAAAGCTTACCACTATGAAAATAACCATGACCAAGACAAGACACTTTAGATGGATATAAATAAATTTAAGATCATGATGACTAAAGTTTTGAATGTTACCCACCTATGGTGGCCAATTTTGGCTAATGTGTTTGGCAATCTCCTTAGATTACATGATTTTTAAACATCTAGATTAGTGTCCTTGAATTTCCATTAGGCTATGGGGTCATGAAAGTTGCATAAAATAAATACATAATAAAATTTTAACCTGATAACAACCTTATAAACAAACTAAAGACTAAGGAAAATCAATAAAATACA
The DNA here is from genome assembly GCA_037957365.1 of Torreya grandis. NCBI lineage: Eukaryota > Viridiplantae > Streptophyta > Pinopsida > Cupressales > Taxaceae > Torreya > Torreya grandis. Next base: position 679,385 of record JARHVA010000786.1, read on the forward strand.
CACTGCACACATGTTTTGTAAGACACTTGGAGGAAGGACAATAACCAAATTAAACAAATGAACATCTGCTCCAACACTTAGGGAAAATAAATATATATTATTCTATTTACAAGGATGAAAACTAACCTTAGTAAAATGTTTTGAAATGTATCCCATTGAGTAGGATATTCAACTCTTTTCCATTCAACTTTGTAAGATAAAAAGCATTATGTTGTTTACCACTAGTAATAACATAGGGTTTGCTCCATAATGTATCAAACTTGGTATGATTCTAGTGTCCTCTTAATGATTTTAATCAAATTCTTGTTTTTGGACTCTACTAGTCCATTTCCTTGAGGATAGTAGTTATAATAAGTGCTTAGGTAGATGCCATGTTTAATATCCCATTCACTTGTCTTTGCACCACTAAATTCCATTATATTATCAAAAATTATTGTAGAAGGGACTAAAAATTTAGTTACTAGGCCTTCACAAAAGTCAAGAACTAAAATTTCATTGGCTTCATTGAGGGATATTTCCTCCACCCATATTTTGAAGTACTCAGTGGCTATAAATGGGCAACACTTGAAGCAAGATTTATCATACAAATGAAATCAAGACCCGATTGCATGAATGGTTGTTCCATTTGAATATAATTGAGAGGGAGGGCTGAAATATTTTTTTCCCCTATTAAAAAATGCAAACTTTTGACACCTCCTTACCCATTCATAAGAATATTTAAATGAGCTAGGCTAATAATATCCAAGTCCCATTATTTTTGATGTTGTGGTCTTAGGTGTAAAGTGACATCCCATAAGCCCATCATGAAATTGCTCTAGATTCCTATCAATCTGATTTGTTTGAACACATCTCAATAGCATACCATTTAAATATCTTCTAATTATGACTCCATCCAAAATAACATATGGGATGGAATGAAATCTAAAGTACCTTCTTTTTAATTTATCTAAACTTGTAGGACACTCACCTGTTTGAATAAATCTTACCATATATTGTGTCTAAATTAGAGGGGCTGATGATAAAACTATATAAGGATCATCTTTTAATGATAAAAAAACCTCTTTATCCTATTGAATGTCTAATTCCAAATGTTCACATAGTCCTCTTATTCTTACTAACTTGGTAGCCTTAATCACCACATCATATCTCATAACTTAAGTTATCCAACCAACCCTTTTTTTCATTCAAATCATTGATAAAAAAGAAGTCTCTTATGCTTGTATGTGAAACCATGGCATATATTTTGTTATTGGATACCATATGCCTAAATTTCTTAAGGATTATTATGATTTCTGACACTTTTTTCTATATTAAGGTGTATCTCTCTTCATAATATTTTATCCCTTGGCTAAATAAGGCAGTAGGTTGCTCAAGAGTTTCACCGTTATGCTACATCAACATGGTTGAGATGGTGTCAATGTTAGATAAAACATACAAGAATAAATCCATTAAAAAAATAGGATTGATCAATGTAGGTGCTTGGGCTATAGTTTACTTAATAACTTCAAAAATAATTTTTCCTTCCTTGGTCCAATTAAAAGGTTGGTGCTTCTTCAAAATGGTTGTTATAGGCTTCACAAGGTTGACAAAATCAGGTATGAGGCTTCTAACAAAAATAACATTTCCAATAAAAGTTTTCAAACCTTTCTTATTTCTAGGCAAAGACAAAGCCAATATAGCATTCACTCTTTTATGATCTATGGCAAGCTCATCTTTAGAGAAAATGTGACCTAAGAGATTACACTCATGAACTAAAAAAATACATTTCTTGAGGTTTTTAGAGATTCATATTTCCTACATATTTTAAAAATTAGTCTAATATGAGCTAAATAGTCAGTAGCATTCTTTCAAAAAACCATTATGCCATCAAGATAGATTAACACCATTTCATTAATTAATCCTTGAAAATCTATATCCATGGTTGTTTGGAATGTATCCCTTGCATTAGATAGCCCAAATGGCATCCTTTTATAGGCATATGTGCCCCATTTAGTAGTAAAGTTTATCTTGTATTGATCTTCTTCCTTCACCAAGACTTGATTATAACTAGAGTATCCATCCAAGAGAGAGAAGAATTGAGAACCTAAAACCACTTGAAGAATTTGATTCATGGAGGGTATGGGGTAATGATCTCTCAATGAAATAGTATTCAAATATATGAAATCTACACATAATTTGATATCCCCATTATTATTCCTAAAATGGACTAGATTAACAACCCATGAGGAGTGATTAATAGATAATATAATGCTTGAGTCTATCAATTTAGTTAACCCTTTCCTCATTAGAAGCTCAATATTTGGGGTTAAAGGTATTTATATTTATCTTATAGGATTGGCATTTGGATAAATATATATGGTATGTTAGGATATCCTAAGATCAAACCCCTTAAGATCACTCTATTCCAAAGCAAATATATCAAAAAAATCTTTACATAACTCCACAAATACAATCTTTTCAGCTATAGTGCATACCTTTCCAATCTTAAGAAGCTTGTCCTTGAAGATAATAACCCTTTCATGATTCTCTTCTATGATAGAAATACTCACCTTCTCCCTCCCCATTTAATCATTCTTAATGAAGATGTTATATATAGTTACCAATCCTTTGGGAATATTGTTGGATATTAATTACATAATTTGTTTTCCATATTGTTGTTGTAATTTACCTTGGTTTTTTGAAGAAAACTCAACTTATTGTTGAACATAAAATTTGTTTATCACTCTCAAATACTTGCCAATTGACATCATTACTCATAATTGATGGTCTCAATATCACCATGATATGTGGCCAATTTTTTTAATTCTTCACATCATTAGGAATGTTAAATTGAGCTCCCATTGAAGTTAGCCTATTAGTGTGTTGATTCTCTTCTCTTGGAAGTGATTGTATGTCGAATACTTCAAAGTATTCAATAAGGTCCCATACCCTATGTTTGTAAGACTTCAACAATGGATTCTTAGAATCATTTTTACCTTTCACTTGATGGACTATTAGATCACTATCTTTAAAAATATGTAATTACTTCAGTCCCTTATTTTTTTCCCATTGAATTCCATGAATAAGTGATTCATATTCATCTACATTTAAAGTGAAATTGAATTGAAATATAATTGTAGATTAATACCTTTCCTTAAAGGTAGAAACTTGCATCACACATGCCCCTATTTCATTTTTGATTTTTGAGCCATTAAAGAATAACTTCCATAGACCATCACTATCCTCATTTGACTTTGAAAGAGTTGGTATAGCTACACCTTATTCATGAAAATAGTAAACACCCACACCAAATTATATAATACCTTTATAAGGATCATATTCATGATTCTATGTTCCCCACTCATCAAGGAAAAGGTTTGATATGCCTTCAAGAGGCAAAACTAGTTCTTGATCATTAGGATGATCTCCCTCATCAATGATAGTGCAATTCACATTTTAAATATTTGGATTATATGGTTCAAGATGAAACCTAGACATAGGTTTAGATATGATGGTGACCTTAGTACCATATCTAGTTCTAAAATCCATATATGACCAATCAAAAGAAAAATACCCCCAATCATTGTAGTGAAGTCTCTTGAAAATCATAGAACAAAGTAGGGTGGCTAATACAGTACAACAACATCTTGGTAAATAGAAAAGTTAGGATAATGATGAATAGTAAGACTTAAACATTTGATTTCACCTATGATCTTGGTAGTTAAACCATCCAATTACAAGACTCCCTTGGTATTAGGCTCATATTTTAAGCCTAACTTATCAACTATTTGTTTAGGCATTACTGAGTTGATTGCCCCATCATCTATCATGAAATTGTGAACTAAGAAATATCCAATAATCATAGAGAGATAAAAAGAATTTTTTTTTACCATTTTTGCTTGGCTTCCCATCAATAGGTGAAGGTGTGTTTGTGAAGACCAGATTTTATCTTCTCACTAATTTTTATGAAAGGCTGAGTTTAAACAAATACTCTTGAAGCATGACCCCTTGTCCAAGGATAGTCGATGTGTCCCACATATAAATGCTCACATGAAGCTTTTTCATTTGGTCCACAATGTTGATACAAGAACCACCAACCCTTGGATGTCCTTTAAGAGATGCCATACTACTATGAGATTTCATATTTTGAGGTATGAAAGCAACATTTACATTATAATTTTTATAGGATTTTTGGGACTTAGGGGATGCATTAGTTTCTTTTTTTCTTTGAGACATAAAAAGAATAGTGACTTAACTCTTGTCTACCTCTTGAGCATATTTAGTTTATCTCCTCTTGGACCTTGTATTAGCTAAGTTATGGAAGTATCAACCACCTTACTTGTGATCCCTAATTGATTGACTACACACCAATATTACTCTTTCTAATTTACTAATGTAGTATTATATTGAACTTGCTTTCAATTATTCATTTCATGACTAGGAACCTTAGCTTGTGTCATAGAGGGTATCATTCCATTTTGTACCATAAAATATTGGTTAAATAGCTCTTTTTGATTGGTAAGATGATTATGAGGTTGATCCCTTGGAGAGGACAAATCATGCTCTTGCATATGGTTATTTTGAATAGGTACTATATCTATAGAGGTGGTGGTAGCATTTGGATTATAACTATTATATGGTCTAGAATTATTAATCTACCCTTGTCCTTAAGAGTTGGCTTGAAAAATGTGGTCTATTTGGATAATAGGATTTATATGGGGCTTGATAAGGTCTAGGATGTTGATTTAGTTATCTCTTCAAGGATACCATATCATTTTATTGAGCTTTTACTTGGCTTCTTAACTCATACATTTCATTTGATTGACTAGGGGTAGTTTGTTCATGACCGACTAGTGTGGGAATGGGAGAAAGAGTTGGTGTAGGGGGTTATATATCAAGAAAAAATGGCATGGGAGGTATTGGGGAGATATTTTCACCTTATATGAGGTTATTTTTAGCCTTGATAGAAACATCATAGGCATCAGGTAAGGTCTATCCTCCCATAGATTATATCATAATAGTTATGTCACTATTTAAGGCCTTGAGATAGTAGAGGAAGACATAGTTTGGAGTGGGTCTCACAAGAATTAGAATCCTATCCCATGTTTTTTGAAATATAGAATTGAAATATTTCATAAACTCTTATAGAGGTATATTGATATGGGTTAATTACTTAGCCAAAGACAAATGATCACTCTTGTCTTCAAACCTCTTGCTCAACTTCTTCCCTAGTTGGTCCCATGAATCAATAGTATTATAAACATATGTCCTATACTAATTTAGAGCCTTGTCATTAAATGAAATTGATAAAAATATAATGGACACATTATCTTGAGTAATGTTCTAAATATTGCATAAGTTTTCCATATCTCTAATGTGCTCAATGGGAGTAATGGTGTTTTCTCCACTAAAATATGGGACACTTTTAAGAGTTGTCATATGTATGTCATCATATCTTTCAAGGTTTATAGTAGATCCACCATTGAAAGAAACAAATGGTAGGTTTATATCCATCTTTTTAGTTTTAGGAGAGTTTGGAGTATAATAAAAATGGAGCTTCTTTCTAGGAGTCTTGGTATAAGGGGAAGAATGAAGGAATCTCTTTCTCTTGACTGAAAATGAAAATAATTCAATAAACTCAAAAGGAATACCTTTGGAACTTGATATTTTAGTCACCTTTGGCATGAATTTTTTTTTACTAGTCTATAACCAGGAGTCAAAACTTGTTGGAGTCACCAAATACTACATGAAGGAGGCTATTACAAGTACAAATGTTTCAAGACCAGCATCAAAATTAGATAACCTTAGTGAAATTAGGTTTCATCAAGCATTCTATAACTTCTATCACTCTAAATTACACCCACAAGAAGGTTGTTCAAGCCTTCTTATTTATATGATAGCATGGAATCACTTATAGGTTGTGGGTGGCTTAATTGATGAAGAAAATCTCTTGATTGGGATAGCTCCCTTGATGATTCATCCAAAACTACTCACTAACCTACTTAATTACAAATTAAAGGGATAAAATAATACTAAAACTAGAAAGAAAACATGGAGGTGATGCACCAAATGTAGTTTCCTCTACTTGCCTATGATTTCACTATGAAATGACAAGATTACAACTTGATTTTCACAACTCCAAAAGAGTTATTCCCACATAAGTGTTTCGATATGAAGATTATGTCTAATACAAAAATGAAGGTGAATTATCAAGAGGTCTTAGAAAGAACACTAATGACACTTCTACATTTAAAATTAGTAAAACCATTTGATACACATCTTATAACTTGTGAAAAGATTACTAAATCACATAAAGGCATGTAAAGGATAAATACAAGGAATTAAGATGGTTATCACTAACATCCATCAATAATCAAGCTCAAAATCACTATTTATAAGATGAATATAGTATAACTCAGCTTTAATTTATTTCAAAGGTAATAACAAGTGTTAAATTTGGTAGGGCTTCATCATACAAACTTTTTATGATGCAAACAATGCCTTTCAAGGCTTCATTTATAGATTAAAGAAGAAGAGGGAGATAATACAATTAGAAAGTTCATCAACTATCCTTCATCATCAAAAATGTTACAAAATAGAGATGTTGTTCCTGATTTAACATTTTTGGGTTTTACAAGTATAATTTCCTATGTTTGGTTAAGGGGATGAGATGTCTAAATAAGTTAAATAAATTACAATAATGAACCTACTGATTTGTAATTGATTTTAACAATGTTTGACTTTATATAAATAACAATAAATATATAGAAATAGAGACTTAGATAAAATGAACTATTACAGATGATCTAGGTTCTAAAAATTGAGATCTGAGTAGTTCTGAGTATCACATGTAGGTTTATGATATTCATCTATTCACTGGATAGTAGTGTCTAGTTTGGATAGTAACACCATCCATGTTTAGTATCCTCTATGAGGTACTAATGTCCACTTTATGCTACTATTCTTATTTTTGGGGAGCACCTGTGCATGTGTCTATGTGTTATCTTCTTCTAAAACTGAAACTTGTAGTTGTGTATTGTACCTAGAAAGCTTTATTTGGTGTACAAACCCTATATATCTTTGCAAGTATGATATGAGAAATAATTGAATGTGTTAGTAGGATGGACTAGACATATTCAACACCCATTATGTAGATATTTGCCTACATACCAATACTCTGAAGAGGGATCAAGTCCAATGCAATTCTCTCACCTAGTGCTTGATGTATGTGCAAGTGAATGCTGGAATGAGAGTGGCCTTGGATGCCTTGAATTTTATTTAGCCTTAGAATTCTTAAAAATTGGACTTAGGGTTGATGTAGATGGTAGTATGTATAAACTAGGGTAGAATAGGGATAATGTACCTTACTTTTTCACAATTTTATCATAGGGTTTAATAAATTTTGTATCTATTTTCCATCTAGTGAATAGAGGTGGATTAGACTTGTATTTATAGGGTTCTATTACTTATCTCGATAATAAAATGGGCTTAGGAAAACCTTAAGAGGGGCACACATTTGAAAATGTATCCATTAGGAAGAGCTAGGGCTAAGGATAATAGCACCCAATTGGGGACACTAGCGCCATGTGGCTATAGTGTCCCAAATGTGGCACTAATATCCTTTTGGAAGACTAATAAGAAATTTGGATTAGGGTCAAAGTGAAATTTTAGGGATTGTGTCTTGACTAGATGTAGGTGATTTTATTCTAATGAATGACTGAAAATTTAAGTCTAAGGCTCTATAATATTTCTATGGAAAGACTAGGGATAGGGTAACTCAAATGACACTCTTAGAATTCAATTACTATTTTTAGATGATTATAGTGTCACCAAGGCTGTAAGGGGTGAGTTGTCTTATTGTTCTTAACATTCTATTCTAAGTGTTTATGGACTTCTTCATGAAAAGTGGCATGGAAGATCACCTTGGAAGGTCTAATGCTTATTGAAACTATCTTATTTTGTAGTTACACCTTCACTTATTTGAGGGGCAGTTACAAGTTGATATTTTAAGATTTGGTTGACTTGGGAACTGTCTATGCCTACCTCACTCTTAAATGATTCTTCACCATGAAAGTTGGATTAGGGTTAAAGTCCAAGTTTAGGTATTGTGTTTTGACTATATTTAGGTGACTATGGTCTGATGAATGACTGAAAATTTAAGTCTAAGGCTCTATAATAGTTCTATGGAAAGACTAGGGATAGTGTAACTCAAATGACACTCTTAGAATTTAATTACTATTCTTAGATTATTATAGTGTCACCAAGGATGCAAGGGGTGAGTTGTCTTATTGTTCTCAACATTCTATTCTAAGTGTTTATGGACTTCTTTATGAAAAGTGGCATGGAAGATCACCTTGGAAGGTCTAATACTTATTGAAACTAACTACCTTATTTTGTAGTTACACCTTCACTTATTTGAGGGGAAATTATAAGTTGATATTTTGAGATTTGACCTACTTGGGAAATGACTATGCCAACCTCACTCTTAAATGATTCTTCACCATGTAAGGATTGAACCTAAACTTTAGACCTATTTTTATATTAGGCCTTTATCCCTAAACCCTTGCCATTCATTGCCAAATTTTGTTTGTCCAAAGAAGATAACATAGACTACTCTACCTCTCAACCAAGGTATAATATGGTGGTTTGAAAACTATCATTATATATACTAACTCATTAAGAACATTAATATATGATGGACTCCTTATATGAGCATTGGAATTCACATTACAGTTGATTTTTCACACTTGTTTGGCAAGGAGATATCAAGAGGTCTCCATACTATGAAAGCTTAAAGTGATATTGAGGGTTAATAAGGGATTATTTATTGTGTTTCATCATCTATAAATCTGAAATATATGGTATTAATTTCCCACAAATATTATTTTAAGTTCCTTTTAGTCTTGAAGCTTTAAAGTAGGTCTACATTCCACCTTCTTGATGTAAGAGTGACAACACCCTTCCTCTAGGCCCGGTTAATGACTTGAAACCTATAATATTAATGTGAAGAGTTATAAAAAAGATTTTAAAGTACCATTATACCTCTATCTTGGCTCAAATATCATATATAAATTGTTATGAAGTCTTTGCTCATCCAAAACCCTATAAATAGGATCAAAAGATTGACTTCTTAAGCCATTTTATATACTTTTCACCTTCACACGTGTGAATGTTATGCTACACCATGTGTCTAAGATATGTTTATATACCATATAATTATTTTTATGGTCATTATTATTTTTTTTAATCATTTAGATAAATAATCTACACCATCAAGCTTTTTGAGAGGTTTTAGTAGGGTTTTAGGTGTCTAACTTGTTAAGGATTGTTCATAAGGAATAAATCCTTTATACCAAAAATAATTCCAAAATATTAGAGTATTAAGGCCTTAATAACATCTATAAAAACCATTTTTACTATTCCAAATCATCCTTCAATTTACCATGTGATGAAATTGAGCTTCGCGTGCAAAACATACATATTAGTACACTCAAGAGAGCTAGTTTAGTAAGATAGGGCATGAAAGTGATTGTATTGAGTTGTAAATACCTCCATCATGTATATATAACATAACATGACATTTTAAGGTTTTATTCTCATCTATTTTACTCTTCAAACTCATTAGAAGATTCATTAGGCCATTATTAGGGTTTGTAGACAATCATATGAAACTAACCCTATCAACCTTTGTTTGGACTTTTATATTCATTATCATGAGTATAAATTTTTTAAAATTCTATAAAAATATTATATTCAAATCTTAATATCCTTTATTACATAACTTACTTCAAAAACTTGCAAGTTCCTTCATGTTGTAGGTGTAGGCCTATAGGTGCATTTCTAAGATTCTTGGCAATTGAGCCTATAGATTGAGTTATTTCTAGCTAGTTTTGGTATTCTTGATGAATCTAGTAAGGATAAATACCTTAATAATAATCATGTGACTTATAAAAACCTTCTTATCACTTCATCCCATACCACAAGTATGTTTTTCTCTCATTATGCCTATGATAGGCCTATAGGAGTATGTTTAGGCTTAGAAATTTTAGTTCCTATGTTTTTACCTCCTTGAACATATTTTAACAATTTTAAAACTATATATAATTCCCCTTCATGTTTCATGACTCTCTTCTCATGATTTGAATCAGTCAAAATGACAAGATCAACTCATTTAGCCTTCCCCATGCTAGACACAATTCAGTTGGGTATCTATTCTTTATATGAATTTACCATTTTGGTCCATTGGTTATTTGTTCTAGGAGTTAGATAATTCTATCCTTATTATAGATAATGAGATAAAATTCCTTGAATATTTGTCATTGATTCTCTACATTCATTCTATCTTTTTTATTTCCAAACTACAAACAAAAGAGTCTTGAACCTTGTTTATTGCTAACTACATGTGTACAACTGAGTGTATCTTTATTATTTTGAGAGTGCTCATGAGAGCCTTAGAAAAAATTGTTTGGGATTATCCCTAAGATGGATATACCATATGCCACCCTGATAAACCAATATCTCATTGGTTTCTTGAGATTTCAACTTCAAATATGTAAATATCTTTTCTAGGTCTCACAAGCTTGTTAGAGCTTCTCTTATATGACTCTGACCATTTGATGTTCTATTTGATTTATGCAGAATACTAGTACTTTATATCCTTCTTCTGATATCTCTCACATCTTACATGGCTCCCCAAACTATGTGTTCATTACAAAACTAGCTCTTTTGCTTTCTTTTGTAGATAGACCTATAGATGACCATTTTACACTCAACACCTTCTTCACTCACTGTATGATTGATATTTATGGTTTGAATAATCTAATGAATGTCAAGGTGAATATTAACATCCCATTTAAGAATATTTATAATGAGTGAACACACATTCTTGATAAAAATCATCTCAGTTATGCCTATAAGCTCACACAACCTACCTGTACATGCATAAATACTCATTTTCTTGAAGTCTATCACCCAATTGATACCTTAAAGAGGTCCGAGGGGAATTTAGGAAGTTGGGTTTACTATGAATAACTTAATTTCAATCATTTCATGCATCAAATAATTAACATCTCTCTCAAAACCTTGACTATCATACCAAAGTAATGCAAGTATGTCTCTCTCAAGACAATACAAGTATGTATTTATGTTTCTTTGATCAAAAATTAGGTTTTGATAATGGTTCCAATTTATATTTTTAGTGGTGGCACACTGTATATCTATTTGAGATATTTTTGGCACATTTTTTAGAATTTAAATCTGAGTATGGGAGCTCCTATTATGACCATTTGAAGTTGGTCAAAAAAATGTCACTTTTGACATATGGCATGTGTTTCAATATAGTTTCGACATTTGGCACGAGGGCCTATTGAAGGTCAACACTTGGCAAAATGAAAGGTTTGTAAAAAAATGGTTTGATGACATGCCACATCATCAACATGCCACATGGAGTTAAGTGACTAAGCTCAAAGATAAGCTCATTGACCAAGCCATGTGGCGAGTTCAAAGGAGTTTATAGGCCGAAGCCCGAGCAAGGTGGTGAGCCTGAGTCTAAGGAGCCATGTGGCGAGTTCAAAGGAGTCTTCATGCTGAAGCCTGAGTAAGGTGGCAAGCCCGAGTCTAAGGAGTCGTGTGGCCAAAGCCATAAGATAAATGGGAAGCTAAAGGCTTTTTAAAGCCTTATTCCATGCCCAATCTGTGCATGTGGGATAAACCCATGAAGGAAATGGTACTCAAAGGCTATTTTAAGCCTTGTTTAAACCGCTCAACCCACACATGTGGGATAAAGATAAAGTCTAAGTGCTAAAAAGGATGAGGCCGATGATTTGAACTCATGACCTACCATCCAAAAGGGATAAGCTTTGACCGCTTGTGTTGCAGGGGTCGAAGTGCTATTTAAGGCACGAATTTCTATTTGAAGTTATCAAAATTCTAACTGTGTTTTTATTTTAAAAGGTTAAAACTTTGTTAAAGCTTTGGAAATCTTATCTTAATGGATTTTTATCCATCTTCCAGCCATAATACACTGTATTAATACTCTATTTAGCCAATTTGCATATTGGAGGAGTATATTTCAAACCATAGAGGAGATTTTAAGGACTTTTGGAGCAATCTTGCAAGTGTTTATGAAGACTCACAGAGTTTGAAGGTGTCGGGCTTGATTCAATCACGGTGAAGGTGAATTTTTGCATTGAGATATTAGCTTACATGAAAGTTGTTTATTGTTTCTAGGTGTTTGAAGTGCCCTTAATGGAAATGGCCCACTCCTTTGGTGAACCTGGAGATGTAGGCATTAATCATTGAGCCGAACTCTGTTATCACATTTCGTGTTTTGGTAATTGGCTTTTGATGCATGATTTTCTTTCAGTTTGTTGATTTGATTTTAATTAGTAAATGAAATCATGAAAGTAATTCAAATTTTGACAATTATAACACAACGTTATTAAAAATGGTTAAATGGTGAATGAAAGTACAAGTCACAGACAATTTCAATCCATTTTTGAAAAACCATGTTTTTCTGCTAACTTCTATCATTTTTACAAGTTCAATTGAAATATTCAAGAATTTAAAGTGATTTAAAAGGAGTTATTAAAATATCCAAATAAATTGTTTGCACTTCAAATTTAAATGTGTAGTTTACATATCATTCTTAAACTTAGATTGATATTTTAATGGGTTGTTGTACATTCTATGATCACTCTTAGATCATAAATATACCTTCATAAACTCTAAAATACCACTGCAATAAGAAAATCAAGCCCATGGGGTTTTGCAAGGGTTTTTGACACCTTATCTTGTCAGCAACTGCTCATAAAACATGTCTTATCAAACCCAAAACTAATTCATAGAATCTTAATGGCGTAAATGAATCTACCCCTAGGATATTTTGTCCCAAATCCTACTTATGTTCATAAACCAATGCTATGAAATGGACTCTCTCAAACTTGCAAGCACTTTGATGGAGAAATGGAGTAGGTTTCTTGCATTGTTTGCCACTCTAACATCTATGCAAAGTTGGTTTAGGTTTGAGAGTCTTGGAAATAGATTCAAAGAAGCTTGGAGACCATTATAAACTTTAAAACCTTCAAATAAACCTCCTTATGTCCTTATATTAGATAAATATTTATTCCCAAGACCTTATTTCACCATGATATTGTACTATAGCTCATTTCAGAGACTAGATGAAAGTCTTCTTTCCCTATACAACCAAGATAATTTAATGTACAAAAATGCTTTTGTATATATTCTCCTACCACTCAACTTGTATTATGCTTGCTTGGACGTAATAAATGTTGATTAGGTAGTTACAAAGTGTTTTAATGTTGGATAAGCAATTTTAAGACATATTGGACAAGGTGTACGAAAAAGTACATATATCATGACATTAAAAAAGTATTAAATGACATAAAAAACATTTATATAATGATTTAGACATTTATGTTTGATATTTATTAATAAGCCTCATTACAACATTAGAGCATACCATAAGACTAAATCAAATGGAATATTTTGATATTTACAAAATAACCTTAACTTCTCCAAAATGTTTTAAAATGCAATAGTATTTGACTTACTAGTTATGCTCTTTAGTCTACTTGCTTAGCTTGGATCACATTTCTTCTTGGAAGGTCATCATCTTCATGTCTATACCATAGTTCTAGATTTATCTTGACTTTCATAACCAAACTCTAACATTATCAAAGTCACCTTAATCTATGTTAAACACTTTAGAGGTGACCATATTGAATGAATTTGATGAAAAGACTGGGTAATTTGACTCATCCTCCATCTAGACCACCCTAAGGGATTCTGAAAGCTATTAAGAAAAACACAAATATTACCACTATGAGACCAACCATGACCAGCACAAGACTCTTCAGATGGATATGAACAAATTTAACATCATGATGACCAAATCTTTGAATGTTACTCACGTATGGTGGTCAATTTTGGATGACAATGGTGATGGTGGAAAATGAGGTTGTGGGTTTCTTCATATGATGTGGAAATGTGTTTTTTGAGGAGGAGATTTTTTTTCATGGTGCGCTTGACCAATGGTGAAGTATTGCGGAAGGTAAAAACCATATATAACTTACAAGTGTTGAAATATTTTAAGTTGACCCGAATGGTGTATTTTAGGTGATGTCATACACCAAACTCAGATTCAGCAACAAATGGATTCAAATGACCTTCACCCATTGCAAAGAGGTCTGAAACATGTAGGGTGTTGACACCTTTGATTGGTCATTTTATATTATCATTGGTGGATGAAGACATCATGAGATTTTATTTGATTATGGAAGAGCTTGACATCCAATTTGTGGCTCAAATCATCATTGTAATACTGCTAACATGGGACAAGACATTGATATTATGGAGTCTATATATATAATAATAATAAATATAATATATTATAATAAATATAATATAGTATAATAATATATAATATATTATGTAGATAATTATATTATATATTTATAACTATAAATATTATTATAATATATAAATTACTATATTTATGTGTGTGTGTGTATTCTAATTGACAACAAGAAAAGTATCACATTAACAAAGTATAGTCACACAAACACAAACAAAAGGCATGCAACCACATGATTATATTTACTTGTATGTCAGTTTTTGTGTCTTTCCTTTATATACATATGTTTCCAAATCATTTACAGATAAATAAAAAAGGATAAAAATATACAGAGATGAATCCTCATTATAGCGTTCATAAATAAAACACCTCTGTCATCAATACATATTTCAACCAAACCAAATCATCAAATCTAAAATATTGAAAATGTTATAGCTATGTCTTATCACAAATTTCATTAAGAATTGTTAATAAACAAATTTTGATGAAAAAATATAATTAAAGGATATATATTGGCCAATATGATGTCAGATGTCTCAAGATAATATAATTGGTATAATAGAGATATCACAATTGATACAATAAATAATGAACCCAAAAACTAACAAGAACAAGAAAATTACCAATAGGCCAAGATCTTGAAAAAATAATTAGAATTGATTTGTATTGATTAATTGAAATAATTACAAACCCAAACCATGCTTAAATAAGCTTAAACTCAAAAATTAAAGTCTATACGTAAAATCTAAAAAAACGTATATTTTTAGCAGTTGCTATTTATAGTAAGTTTTGCATGCAAGCGTGCATGGCTATAAAATTTTTTTGAAATAACATAAATAGTAAAATTAGACTATGGGACAAAATTCAACTAAAGTTGACTTTTGGTTCTAAAAATATACAATTTTTAAATTTAGAATTTTTCAAAAAAATCATTAAAAACTAATTTTAGACCCTTAAATGATCATGTTTGACCTTTGAAAAATATCAGAATCAAATCTAAGAAGATAAAATGGCTTAGGTAAGAATCAAAATTTTTGAGACGGTCATTTTGGTGCATAGAAGAGCTCAAACGGAGCTACGAATCAAAATTTATGGCCTTTAGAGGGTTAACCTATTTTTTCTGCATCATTCTCCTCTAGTTGAAAACAACTTAGCTCCTGCAAGTTGCCCTGATTATACTACTGCCAGTTTTCTTTGTCAATCTTCTTTAGCTCCCATTCTGTAATCTAAGTGTTGTCTTCATGCTTCAATCCTTCCCACTGCACCAAATACCTATTATAATTCCCTTACCTTGTGCTCACTATCTTCATATCCAAAACCTGCCTATTTTTTCTTTCTTCTTCTTTGGAACCTGTTGCTCCCAATTTACCTCTTCATATTAATCACCTTCATCATATTATTCATGGAATTCATATAAATTTGAAATACTAAATATGAGAGACATATCAAAATTATGTGGTAAACTTACCTCATATGTATTATCATTGATTTTTTTCACAATTCTACATGGTCTGATTTTTTTTACTTCAACTTGTTGTATGTGCCTTTTGAAAATCTTTATTTCCTCAAGTAAACAATTACCAACTCTCTTTATTCAAATACTTTGGACCTTCTTCTGACATCTACTGCTGATTTATATTTCTCATTACTTTCATGCAACTTTCTTCTTACTCCTTGCAACAATTGCATATGCTCTGCAAACACTTCTACATCATCACTGATTCAATTTGTAATTGGTAGTTGTACCAAATCTAAAACATCCATATTATCTATCCCATAAACAATTTAAAAATGTGACTTATTTGTTGATCTATTCATTTAATAATTATATGTAAAATCAGCTTGTGATAAAGCTAAGTCCCATTGCTTTGGCTTCTCTCCCACTATGCATCTCAATAAATTTTCTAAGCTACTATTCACAACTTCTATTTGCCTATCTATTTTTGGGTGATATTCACTACTGAAGTATAACTTAGTACCCATCTTATTCTACAAAGTCCTACAAAAATGACTTAGAAATTTCATATCCCTATCTAAAGTAATAGTGTTTGGAACACCATGCAATCTCACAATATCCATAAAAAAATAATTCTAAAACTCTAGTGGCATCATTGGTTTTCTTACATGCAATGAAATGAACTAATTTTGAAAATCTATCTACAACAACAAAAATTGAATCATTACCTCTTTGTGTGTTTGGTAATCTCAACACAAAATCCATACTCAAATCTATCCATGGCCCTCTTGGAACTAGTAATAGCATGTAAAGTCTAGTATTTTATGCATATCCTTTAGCCACCTGACATATTTTTCACCTTGAAACTTACCTTGTCACATCTCTCTTCATCTTTGGCTAAAAATACTTTTCTTCCACCAAAGATATTGTCTTTGTCTTACCAAAATGTCCATCCAAACCACCACTATGTAATTCTCTTATTATATTATCTCATAGAGACCCAACTAAAATGCATAAAAGTTTTCCTTTAAAGAGATAACCTTCCCGTATAAGATACTCATCATAAATAATATCTATCCCACCTGTTAATGGATTCCTGCACTATTTAAATATCTTGCCAAAATATGGATCAGTATCATATAATTCTTTGATAGATTCAAATCCAACTACTTCACTCACCATAGTAGTTAATAGTGTTGCCCTCCTACTCAATGCATCAGCTACCTAATTTCATTTTCCTAATTTATGCTTCAACATAAAAATATACCCCTACAAGAAAGAAACCCACTTTGCATGCCTACTATTCAACTTATTTTGTGTATTCACATACTTCAAAGACTCATGATCTGTAAATAGTATAAACTCCTTAGGCACCAAATAATGTCTCTAATGTCTTAATGCTTGTACAATTGCATAAAATTCAACATCATAAGTAGAATACTTTATTTTTACTTCATTAAATTTCTCACTAAAATATGCTATTGGATTTCCTTCTTGACTCAACATAGAACCAATTCCCATAAATTAAGCATCACAATCAACCTTAAACACTTTGTTAAAATTCAATAATGCTAAAATTGGCCTTTATGTAATCTTATTCAAAATTTCAAAGCTTTCTGTAGCTTCTCTAGTCCATGCAAATTCCTTCCTTCTCATGCAATCTACTATTGGTGCACAATACTACTAAAATTTTTAATAAAATTTCTGTAAAAATTTGATAAACCATGGAAACTTCTTACCTCTATGATGCTTTTTAGAATAGGCCACTCAATAATTGCCTTTATCTTTTCTTCATCCATTTTCACACCATCTGCTGAAACTACAAATCTTAAAAATACCAAACTATTCTACATAAACTTTCACTTCTTCAAATTTACATACAACTTCTCTTTTCTTAACAAATTCATTACCATTCTCAAATGTTGTAAGTGTTATTTAATCTTACTAAATATTAAAATATCATTAAAATAAACA
Organism: Torreya grandis; assembly: GCA_037957365.1. Taxonomy (NCBI): domain Eukaryota; kingdom Viridiplantae; phylum Streptophyta; class Pinopsida; order Cupressales; family Taxaceae; genus Torreya; species Torreya grandis. The sequence continues at coordinate 697,168 of JARHVA010000786.1, forward strand.
ACCATAAACTTATAAATATATTCTCTTAGCAATGTATTCATCACCCTCATAAATGTGCTAGGTACATTAGATAATCCAAATGGCATCACTATCCACTCATATAAGCCATCCCTACTCTTGAATGCAATTTTATACTCATCTCTTTCATGAATTTGAATCTGATAATTGCCACTCCTTAGATTAATCTTGGTAAAATATTTTACTTCTGCAAGCACATCTATCATATCATCTAAACGAGGTATAGAAAACATATACTTTATAATAATTTTATCAATTGCTCTACTATCCACACACATTCTCCATCCTCCATCTTTCTTTGGAGTTAACAATGATGGTGTTGCATATGGACTCATACTCTCTCTTATCACTTTTTTCCTTAGCAATTCAGTAACCTATTTATTTAATTATGCATGTTTTGTTGGGCTCATCCTATAGGCTACTTAATTAGGTAGAATTGATCCTAGAATCAAATCAATATGATTTTGAATATCTCTTTTCGATGATAAACTATTTGGGAACTCATCAGGCATAACATTTGCATATTATTTCAAAAAAATTGCTACTTCCCTTGGTATTGGCACCATTTTTGTTTCTTCATTCTTTGCTACTAGTGCATAACAACAACCTACTACCTTCATATCTTAGATAAATTATTTAGTACAGAGCATGATTTATGTCTTTTCTTCCTCTTTAAGAGGTAACAAAACTACCTTTGTACCACCTTTACAAAAAGTGTATGTGTTCTTTGCTCCATCATGAACTATTTTCTTATCAAATTGACATGGTCTCCCCAATAACACATGACATGCATCCATCGAAATAACATCAAACCATATTTCATCATTATAAGTTTTCCTATAGAAAAATTGATTAAGCACCTTTTATCTACATTAACCTCATTCCCTTTCTTAAACCATGAAATTCGATAAGGGTTAGGATGTTTTTCACATTGCAAATTTAGTTTCTCAATCATTTCTTTAGAAACTATATTTTCATAACTACCACCATCTATAATTACTTTTCATACCTTTCCACCTGAAGTACAACTTGTTTGAAAAATATTTGATTGTAGCCATACATCACCACCTTCTTTATTTTTCACTTGATCCTTCCTTGGAGTGATCATGGTTCTTCTCATCATGAGATTCTCTCCAACGTCAGCTGGTGCAACTTCAGTATTTTTTTCTTCTATTTCAGCCTCAACTAGATTTATTCTTGGATGATCTTCTTACCTCCTTTCTTGATCTTGATAGTTTGGACACTCAAATGCTCTGTGCCTTTCTTCTCTACATCTATAATAGATATAAGATCTACATTGATTTATAAACCATCTTCTAACACCTTCATAACCTCATCCTCTCTAAAATCCTCTTCCTCTTTGTTAGTATTGAAACCCTTGCCTATTATCATCGTGTCTTTCTGCACCACATGATGATTCACCTTTATTGGCTTTAAAGCCACCTCTAGTGGTATTAAACCCATTTCATCCTTTTATTGGAGGGGATCCACCTCTTTTTAGATCAGTAGATATCCTTCTGAAATTTTATCTATTTTTTTTTTCTTCTGCCTTCAAAGCTAATTGATAAGCCTCCTCCATGTTAAGTATTCTATGCATGTTTAATTCATTTTGAATAGAAAATTTCAAACTAATTACATACCTTGTAACCATCTGCTCTTATGTTTCATCATATTTCACTCATATGGAAAGCTTGTAAAATTCATTTGTATACTTTTGTATATTGTGATCTTTTTGCCTCAAATTCTAAAATCTTTTGTATAGGGTTTGTGCATAATCTACAGGAAGAAATTTCTCACTTAGCTTCTTCTCCATCTTTTTTCATGAATTAATCTTATCTTTACCTTTTCTCTGTCTCTCTTTCTCTAAGTGATCCTATTAAATCATTGCATGACATCTCAATTTCATGCATGCAAACTTTACCTTCTTGTCTTCTTTCATAGTCTTCCACTCGAAGAACTTCTCCATGATATTCATCCAAACTATCAACTCCTCTAGTTTTAAATTACCTCCATAATCTGGAACATTAACTTTGATTGCTTCATTTCTTTCTTCTAAAACCCAAACCATCCTCTCTTCCATCGATGGTAGCTACTCTTGTTTTTCTTCTTCTTGTGAAATTTTTTCATCATGCTCTATGTTTTCTTCATCACCACCTTCTCTTCTCTGCTGGTTGGTGATAACCTATGTTAATTATTGAACTTGCCTCTACAGTTCTTGTATAGTTTTATTCATTTATGTCATACCTCCTCATCCTCTCACCATTCTTCTCTCCTCTAAGATTTGAACTTCCTCTAATACCAGATAATGAACCCAAAAACTAACAAGAACAATAAAATTACCAATAGACCAAAATCTTAAAACAATACTTAAAATTGATTCGTATTGATTGCTTGAACTAATTACAAATCTAAACCATGATTAAATAAACTTAAACTCATAAATTAAAGTCTACATGTAAAATTAAAAAAAAACTAAAATCTAAAAAAATATTTATTTTTAGCAGCTGCTTTTTATAGTAAGATTCGCATACAAACATGTGCAGCTCTAATTTTTTTTTAAATAACTTAAATAATAAAATTAGACTATGGGGTAAAGTTCAACTGAAGTTGACTTTCGGTTCTAAAAATATATAATTTTTAAATTTAGAAAAAATTTGAAAATTTTATTAAAAGCTAATTTTGGACCCTCAGATTATCACATTTGGCCTCCAAAAAAAAATTAAAATTAAATCTAAGCAGATAGAATGGCTTAAAACAGAATCAAACTTTTTGAGACGGTCGTATCTGCATGTGGAAGAGCTCAAACAAAACTACGAGTCAAAAGTTATGGCCTCCGAAAAGTTGACCTATTTTTTCTGCATCAATAAAAATAGGGACTAACCACTACATGACCCATGTTTGTTAATATAAATTTATTCATCTTATATAAAAAAATAAAATTTATATTTTAATAACTTACAACTCTTTCTCTCCAACAACAAAATTTATATTTTAATAAAATATAACTCTTTCTCCTTAACTCCTCCCAATACATTTAATTAAGATTAATAAAATCTAAAATAATAAAATATGTTAACCTAATACTGCATTTTAAAGTTTGCAATTCTAATATACCAAATCATCTTATTTTAAGAATATCGCTAGATTGTATACCAAAAATGCTTTACATAAAATACTATTTTTAACAATGAATATTGAATGAAGGATTTATGAAACTGAAATAAATAATAAAATTTATCAAATTTAATAAAATTGTGGAAAGATGAAAAAAAAATTAATAATATTATAATTATCAATTATTTTATTTTTTTAAATATTAAAATCATAAATAAGACTCAGACGAGGTACAAAGAGATATTGGCAATACTATCATAAATAATTTGGAAGAATGACATATTCATTAATGCCCTAAGCCTTCTTACTTTGAAATTGGCATATTAAAATAAAAACTTTAAACTAATCAACTAATTATATTTGTTTTTTAAATCATATTTATTATTAAAAATTTATTTCCTAACCTTAAATATTGTTTTTAAATATTAAATAATATTTAAAAATATATATAAATTGAAAAAATATTTTATAAAATTTAAAGCAAATCTCAATGTATAGTCCCATCCTTGGGGACTAATCAATTATCTATAAAAACACATCATATAATCAAAATAAAAAGGCTTATATTTACACTCCTCAAAATGGTGTGACACAAGAAGTCCCAAGGGAAATTATTGATAATAACTACTCTCAAGCTTATATTTACACGTCATTCCATGAAAAAAGGAAAAGGCTTTGTCCTTCCTAATATTGTACGTCATTTAAGAGAAAGGAAAATGGCTTTGTCCTTCCTAAATATTGTTATAAATTCAATAAATACAATTGTGACTATTCAATGGAAGAAAATTTAAAATTTTGAATAATTCATTTTTAAAATAAAAGCATGAAATTAATGATTTGGAAGTGTTCAATGTTAAGAAGTATTATCGATAATTTTAATTTTAAAAATAGGTGATTTTTTAATATTAAAAACTTTATTAAAAGAGTTGTAGTTTGATTAGTGAAGATGATGGTTGTTTATATTTATTTATCTAGGTACAAATCTCTCTACGTATTTAAGACGATAATTGTGACACTCAAATGCTCTGTGCCCTTCTTCTCTACATCTATAATAGACATAAGATATACGTTGATTCAGAAACCATCCTCTAGCACTTCCATAACCTCATCCTCTCTGAAATCCTCTTCCTCTTTGTTAGTATTGAAACCTTTGTCTATTATCATCTTGCCTTTCTGCACCACATGATGATTCACCTTTATTGGCATTAAAGCCACCTCTGGTGGTATTAAACCCACTTCATCCCTTTATTGGAGGGGATCCACCTCTTTTTGGACTAGTGGATATCCTTCTGAAATTCTATCTATTTTATTTTTCTTCTGCGTTCAAAGCTAAATGATAATCCTCCTCCATGTTAAGTATTCTATGCATGATTAATTCATTTTGAATAAAAAATGTTAAACCAATTACATACATTATAGCCATCAGCGCTTTTGTTTCATCATGTTTTACTCATATGAAAATCTTGTAAAATTCATTTGTATACTCTTGTATATTGTGATCTTTTTGCCTCAAATTTTGACATCTTCTGTATCGAGTTTGTGCATAATCCACAGGAATAAATTACTCACTCGGCTTCTTCTCCATCTTTTTTCATGAATTAATCTTCTCTTTACCTTTTCTTTGTCTCTCTTTCTGTAGATGATCCTATTAAATCATTGCATGACATTTAAATTTTGTGCATGCAAACTTTACCTTCTTATCTTCTCTCATGGTTTTTGACTCGAAAATCTTTGATTCCTTCATTTCTTTCTTCTAAAACCCAAACCATCCTCTCTTCCATCGATGGTGGTTACTCTTGTTTTTCTTCTTTTTTCTAAATTTTTTTTATCATGATCTTTGTTTTCTTCATCACCACCTTCTCTTCTCTGCTGGTTGGTGATAACCTATGTTAATTATTGAACTTGCCTCTATAGTTCTTGTATATTTTTTTTCATCTATGCCATACCTCCTCATCCTCTCACCACTCTTCTCTCTTCCAAGATTCGAACTTGCTCTGATACCAGATTATAAACCCAAAAACTAACAAAAACAAAAAAATTACCAATAGAGTAAAATATTAAAACAATACTTAGAATTGATTCGTATTGATTGCTTAAAATAATTACAAACCCAAACCATGCTTAAATAAACTTAAACTCAAAAATTAAAGTCTACATGTAAAATTAAAAAAATTAAAATCTAAAAAAAAACGTCTATTTTTAGTAGCCACTGTTTATAGTAAGTTTCGCATACAAACACGTGCAATTCTAATATTTTATTTGAAATAACCTAAATAATAAATTTAGACTATGGGACAAAATTCAACTGAAGTTGACTTTCGGTTCTAAAATTATACAGTTTTTAAATTTAGAAAAATTTATTAAAAGCTAATTTTAGACCCTCAGATTATCACTTTTAGCCTCAAAAAAATATCAAAATTAAATCTAAGCAAATGGAGCAGCTTAAAATAGAATCAAACTTTTTGAGACGGTCGTTTTAGCATGTGGAAGAGCTCAAACGGAGCTATAAGTCAAAAGTTATGACCTCCGAAAAATTGGCATATTTTTTCTGCATCAATAAAGGTATGAACTAACCACTAGATGACCCCTATTCGTTAATAGAAATTTATCTATCTTATATAGAAAAAAAATATATTTTTTAATAAAATACAACTCTTTCTCCCGAACTCCTCCCAATACATTTAATTAAAATTAATAAAATTTAAAATAACAAAATATGTTAACTCAATTCTTCATTTTAAACTTTGCAATTTCAATGTATCAAATCATCTTATTTTAACAATATCACTAGATTGTATACCAAAAATGCTTTACATGAAATACTATTTTCAACAATGAATACTAAATTGACAAATTTATGAAATTAAAATAAATGATAAAATTTATCAAATTTAATAAAATTATGGAAAGATGAAAAAAAAAGATTAATAATATTATAATTTTCAATTATTTTAGTTTTTGAAATATTAACATCATAAATAAGAATCAAACAAAGTACAAAGATATATTGGCAATACTATCATAAATAATTTGGAAGAATGACATATTCATTAATGCCCTAATCCTTCTTACTTTGAAATTGATATATTTTAAAATAAAAACTTTAAACCAATCAACTAATTATAATTTTTTTTTTAAATCATATTTATTATTAAAAAATTATTTTCCTAACCTTAAATATTAAATATTATTTTTAAATATTAAATAATATTTTAAAATATATAAATTGAAAAAATATTTTATAAAATTCAAAGCAAATCTCAATGTATAGTCCCATCCTTGGGGACTCATAAATTATCTAGAAAAACACATCATATAATCAAAAGAAAAAGGCTTATATTTACACTCCTCAAAAATGGTGTGACACAAGAAGTCCCACGGAAATTATTGATGACAACTACTCTCAATCTTATATTTACACGTCATTCCATTCAAAAAAAAGGAAAATGGCTTTGTCCTTCCTAAATATTGTTATAAATGCAATAAAGACAATTGTGACTATTCAATAGAAGAAAATTCAAAATTTTGAATAATTTATTTTAAAAATAAAAGCATGAAATTAATGATTTGGAAGTGTTTAATGTTAAGAAGTATTATTGGTAATTTTAATTTTAAAAATAGGTGATTTTTTAATATTAAAAATTTTATTAAAAGAGTTGTAGTTTGATTAGTGAGGATGATGGTTGTTTATATTCATTTATCTAGGTACAAATCTCTCTACGTATTTAAGACGATCATATTTTGGGTGGTTTTGATAACATAGATGTCTTTTATTTATGGTTGTTTAGCCAAAAAAAATTCATTGATTTAGATGTACGCTTACTTATCATTGTAATCCACTATATATTTATTTCTAAAATATATATTGAGATGCCAACATTTTATGTAATTGAATAATTCCATATAAATATTGTCTCTTGAAACGCACACAAAAATATATATTAGAAAATTTAAAATTTTGAACAACCAGTTTTAAAATATAATAGAATTTTAATAATTTGGAAATGCTTTACCTAATTTATGATGCTTCTATTTGTGCTTCCTATATCTTTGAATATGTGTTAATTAAAAAATTTCTTTTTAGAAATCTAAATTTACAATCTTATATTAAATTTTATACATATTTTAATAAAAATAATCAATTTTAAATTTGTTATTTATTTGATTATATAAAAATAAATCTCTTTTTATTTTTAAAAACGATTAAAAAAATTTGTAATAATTAAAATAAAACTCTTTTTTCAATAATAAATTTTATTAAAAAAAAATTAAAAAAAATTAATCAATAGAATTTTTTTCAATATATAAAAATAAATAAAAACATTTAAGACGAATACTCTAAAATTAATATATCTAGATATTTTTAATAGAGAAACATTGCATGTATAATCTATTTCTCCATAAAATAAACATTTGAAAGAGGCGCATGAAAATGCCGGGCAATTTGGTAAGCAAAATGTTTGACTTAACATCGACCAACGAAAACAAAACAAAATACATGTCAATGTTTTTATGGCCTCTTAAAGAGATTATTAATGTAATTATAGTTGAATATGCAGGCACAAAGATAGGGTTGGAATGCAGTAGAATCTTCTTTTAAAGTTACGTCACAAATCGCGTCAAAATTAAATTAAATAAAAGACAACATTGACGTGGACGTTGGAAAGCTTGTCAAGCTTGATCATTTTTATTTATTTATTAAATTCTTTTGTTATTGATGGTTGATTTTTCAGATGGTACTACTTCCTATGGATTAAAAAATTCTCAAATAAAAAAAATCAATTACCAAAAAAAAAAAATGATGAATGAATGAATAGGAAATATTTTTAAATCTAGACAAGCCTGGTTTTCTTGTTATTTTGGAATCTTAGGCAAGTGGAAGGCATTCCATCTGGAACTTTCGAAGAAGTGAGGCCCAGTCAACACAGCGTTAAAGATGAATCAAATCCAGTTGGTAGAGTGGGCTTTTCCATGTCGTACTGATTATTCTTCATTAAATACTATCCTCCACAAAATGAACTCCTCTAAATCCGCGCGTAGTAGGTAGCGCATCAAGTTTTCGCAGCCTTATCTTCTGAGGATGAAACCGGAAGCATAGAGACGGATTTCTGTTCGGTTTTTCTTTAATTATTAAGATGTTTGATTTTAGGCTGAGTGAATAGTTTGTATTTTTGCCTTCTATTTTCCAGTCTGATTGAAGGAGGCCGTGTATATCAAAAAGATGAGTAACTTGACTACTTCAAATAACACTATGAATCTCAATTCTCCTCCGATCGCTGCCACCGGTCCTTCCAACTTTTCCCTCAATCTGCTTATTGAGTACATGGACAATGTTTTATCTGGTATTGCTAACAAGGTACACTCACTATATTTTATTTACTTCCTTCTGCTACTTTACCCTTTACGCTCTTTCTCTTAAAAAATTTAATTGATAAAAGTTTAATGTATTCAGGACGTGCTTGATAGTGGAACAAAGCTAAGGGATTTAGTGCAGCCTCTTTCCTCAGACCTTTCAAAATTGTTTGAAGGCATTTCACAGGGTGCAAAGATGCTCTCAGATCAGGTAAGTCCTGATCTTTCTCTCTGTTTTTTGTTTTGTTTGTTTTTTCCGGCGGGCGGGCGGGATTAGAAACTAAAGATTTTTATTTATTTTTCATATTTAAAATGGGTTTTTGTTTTTTGGGGGTTTGAATTAGAAATTCTTGACGTCGAAGCTGTCTACGGAAACACAAACAGTGGCGTTGGACGTATTGAGAGGAGTCGGGAATGCTCATTGGGCTGCCGTCGGACTTTTAGTAATAGCCAATGTTTTAGACAGATTCGAAAAGATTTCTGCAAATGACAGAGAATGCATAGACCTTCTCAAAGCGATGCTTAGTTTGGCTAAATATATAAAGCAGCTTAAAGATAACCGTTTTGATTTGCATAGAGAAATTTTGGAAAAAATGTCTGAAGCTGTTCAATTAATCGTTGGTGGAGCGATTTTGTGTCATTCCTTTATCGCATCCAACAAAATTTCCAAGTGAGTGATGATTAAAACTTTTTTAAAATCTATTTATTTGATTTAATTACTGTTCAATGAATAGAAACAAAAGATCTATTATATTGATAGTTGTCTGGTAATGTTAAAGATTCCTGTTGACTACGAAGATACGTGAAGAGCTTGTTTATGTGCGAGGAAAAGTAGATAGCATGAAGTCCGATCTTGTTCTTCAAATGCAAGTTCTCATCATGTCTACACTTACCTTCTACATTTCAAGGAATCTTCATACAGGTTTGGATGTTCATTACCAAATGTATCTTCCAATATTCATAAAATATTAATTAGTTTAATTTTGAAAACCGTGTAATTTGAGCTGCTGATTGGATATACGTAGATGCGACAGACGAGATTGGTTTCCTTGCGGTATCAGAACAATTGTCTTCCCAGAATGATATTTATGGTAAGATTAATTCATTTGATCCCGATCCTAACTTTTAGTAGTTCGATTCAGCTTAATGTGTTATATTTGCATTATCAGTTGAAATGGAGCAGACCTATAGAACAGATATCAGTAGATCAGAGTCAGAAACTGGCTGTCATAGTACACAAGATAATTATAAAGAGATAAATGAGCACCAACAATCCGAAATGGCACCACGTACTTCTCTTGGTCATGCTAGATTTCTTAAAAAAATTCTTCCCAGTATATTTCTAGGACGCCAAAAGGCTTTCCCTTACGCGGAAATCGAAATATTGGTGAAGAAGATCCAACCAACTGCAACTGAGTTCACAAGGGAGGAATTGCTGAGCGCAACAAACAATTTTGGAGAAGTATTAGGCAAAGGGGGTTTTGGCACCATTTTTTTGGTAAGTTCCTTTGCAAATCAAAGGAATGTATTTGAAAATGATAGGATTAAAGAAATGATGGTTTATTGTGTATAAACACTACATCTTTTGGTTTGTCTTTTAAGGGAACTTTGTACGATGGAAGAAAAGTGGCAGTGAAGAAATTTCTGGGAAGAACCATGGAAGGTAAAGAAGGGTGGGCGAATGAGTTGTCGGTTCTGACAAAGTTAGACCATCCCAACATCTTGAATCTTATGGGATATTACTTTAAAGATGATTTGATGCTAGTCTATGAATATATGGACAAAGGAAATCTGTCAGATTTACTTTTTGGTAAGTACCAACCTTGTTCTATTCTGTGGTTATCTATTTTAACATGTAAGGAGAGTTTAATTAGAAATTTCAAGATAAAATCTAATCAGTTTCAAATAACAGGGGGAGAAAGTATGCAGATCATTCACTGGCCAGTAAGACTGAAGATTATATTGGACGTAATAAGAGGACTCGTGTATCTTCATGAGGGCGCGAATGAATGTGTAGTGCACAGAGACATTAAACCCAGTAACATTCTTATCGACAAGAATTTTGATGCCAAGGTTTCAGACTTTGGAATTTCTAGAATGCTAATGAATGAGACCCAATATGCTCAAGAACAGACTGGGCCAGACGACGGAGTCTCTCATACCCAGTATGCCAAAAAGATGGCCCATTTATCAGCGAGATGTGCAGGAACAATGTAAGATCACCTATTCCCACTATGCATTCAGTGAATAAGGTGAAATTATTTTACATCCGTAGTTTCATTTTTCTTGAACCTTGTTTGGCTCTGCAGGGGTTACATCGCCCCCGAGCTTACAGATCAATTTGGTGAGCTGACTACGAAAGCAGACATTTACAGCTTTGGAATGCTGTTATTAAATGTTGTATCTGGAAAAAGATATGCATACCAGACAGATGAGAGGCTCGAACATCTTTCTGACCACGTAAGAATTATATTAAATGCTTAAATAGAAATGGTCTATAAGCTCTGATAATTTAATATATGATTTCGCATATGGATGCAGGCGTGGAGGCTATATAGAGAGGATCGCCTTAAGGAGCTAATAGATCCGCAATTAGAGAATGGCAATCACTTTAATTTAGCCAGCATTTTCAGAACAATCAACATAGCCTTGAGGTGCATTATTAAAAAACCCACAGAGCGTCCATCAGCCTCACGAGTGTTGACCATGCTTTCATATAGAGACCCGATTCCCCGCGACCAGTTTAATTTATTTTATCTGGATTGCTTTCATCGGGAGTCCTTTCAACAGGATTGCTTTCATCAGGATTGCTTTCATCAGGATTGCTACTTCTATTGCAAATATTATACTTAATTTTTTTTTTTTTTTTTTAATATTTTTCTTTTAGATTTAAACATTTTATTTACCTACACTTTTAACATGTTATAAAACAAAATCGAAAAACATCATCATTTTTCATAATAAATTAATATAAAATACATTAGATCAAAGTTTGTAATAAAAATATGGCATAGTGCCATACACAACTTGAAAGAACCAAAGTAGAATCCAAAAAAAAAACTAAAAAAGCTATTACAACACAACATCAAAGAGCCAAAGTAGACAGAAAAAGTAGCACTGAAGGAATAAGGGGGAAGAGGGTTGCCCCAAGTGGAAGGCCCCACCGAGGCTAATTTGAGGTCACCCATCCTACCTAACCATCTTGTTGAAAACGCAGTTCCAACTTAAGTGGTAGGGAACAATTACACCCATATCCACCACATCTTACCCTTGAGACACCCACCAAAAAGGCTCAACAATCACTACAATATTTAGACCATTTAAAGTTGCCTTTAAGTCACATTTGTTAAAATTATATCCCTTAAGTCAGATTTCAAGTTGCATGTGGGAGGCATCTCTAGAAGGTGACATTACGTTGTCTTTAGAATGTCTAACTTTAGCAAGTGAGATTAGGCTAACTTAACTGGTGACTTAAGGGCGATATTAGGATAAATTTCCTAGTGACATTAGGATGAATTAATAGGCAATGTTAGGGTGCCTCCAAAGGCGATGTTGACAATATTTCAAAGTTAACATTGAAATGAATTATTTGTGACTTTAGGTCCGTCATTAGGAGTTGATGTCAGGATTCCCTAATTGACAAATTTTGGTTGAATTAATCATTGTCTCTAGGGGGTGGCATTGGGGTGTCCATGATACAATTTTGTGGCCATCTTTAACATATCTTTATTCTACGACTTAAGGTCTTCTCTATTAAAGTCGCATATTAATTCAAAGATAATGCATAAGGCACACCATCAGGGCATATCAAGTTGCACAAACATAATCACGATAACATGGTGTTATTTCAGACTTGATTTCTCTAATTGAGTGCCATGTCTAATGGATAGATCCATTGGTTTCATGAGGCACTCGATTAGGGAATATCAAGCCCCCTAAACCTAACTATGAATACCTAATATCATTTCAGATTTGATATGCCATATTTGAGTTTCCAATTCAACTAATTGATCCATTGTTTTCGTGGGGCACACAATTAGGGTAGTTTGAGCCCCCTACACCTAATTTCAACATACAACCTAATATTATTGCATACTCAATATGCCCCAATTGAGTGTGATGTGTAACTAATCACTTGATTGGTAGAATGGGTCACACAATTATGGAATATCCAACTTCTAAACCTTGTTATAACACCTAATGTCATTTTAGAATCAACATGCCCTATTTGAGTTCCATATTCAACAATATGATCTATTGGTCGCATGGGGCACCCAATTACAGCATATCAATCCCCTTAAACCTAATTGTGACAACCTAATCGCATTTTGAAATCAATATACCCTAATTGACTTCCCTATGCAAACAATCACTTATTTGGTTTCATGGGACACATAATTAGGGAATATCAAGCCTCTTAAACATAATTACAACAAACTAATGTCATTTTAAATTAAATATACCCTATTTGAGTGCCTCATGTAACCAATCACTCGATTGGTTGCATGGGGCACATTATTACATCATATCTCACCCCACTAAATACAATTATGACAACTTAATGTAATTTCATATTGAAAATGCCCTAATTGAGTGCTTGTGTGCTTGTGAAACCAACACTCAATTAGCTGCATGATTACTCAATTAGGGCATATCAAACCCCTAAACCTAATTAAAATAACATATTGTCATTTCAATCTCGATATGACCTATTTGAGTGCCCTATGTAACCAATCACTCAATTGGTTGCATGGGTCACATAATTAGGTCATATCAAGCTCTTTAAACACAATTGTGATAACCTAATGTCATTTTTAACTCAATATGAACTATTCAAGTGCATTGTGCAACTAGTCACTTGATTTTTTTTGCATAGGGCATTTAATTTGATTATATAGAGCCCCATGCACCTAAGTGTGAAAACCTAAAGTCATTTTAGTTTTGATATGGCCTATTTGAGTGCCTCATACAAATAATCACTTGATTGGTTGTGTGGGGCACATAATTCGGACATATTGAGCCCCCCAAACATAATTACAACAACCTAACATCATTTGAGATTAAGTATACCTTAATTGAGTTCCATGTATAATTGATCACTTAGTTGTTTGCATGGGACTCACAATTAGGGCATATCAACCCCTAAACCTAATTGGGATAACCTAGTGTCATTTCAAAATTGTTTTTTATTTTTTGAGTGCCTCATGCAACTAATTTATTGATTGGTTCCATGGAGAACACTATTATGTCATACTGAGCCCACTAAACATAATTAAAATAAACTAATGTCATTTTGGAGATAATTTTCTCTAATTAATTTCCCCATGTAATCAATCACTCATTTTGTTGCATGGGTACATAATCAGGGTATAATAAGCTCTATAAACATAATTGTGACAACCTAATTTCATTTTGGATGTGATATGCCCTATTTGAGTGCATAACCAATCACTTGATGGTTTGTATGGGGTACTCTATTAGGGAATATCTATCCCCTAATATAATTAGGATAACATAATGTCATTTTGTATTCGATATGCCAATTTTTAGTGCCCCATGAAACCAGTCATATTATTGGTTACATATGGCACATAATTAATGCATATGAATCCCCCTAAACATAACTACAACAATCTAATGTCATTTTAAACTCAATTTATCCTATTTTAGTGCCTCATTCAACCAATCACTCAATTCATTTTATGGGACACTCAATTAGAGCATATCAAACCCCCAAAACCTAATTGTTGTAACTTAATGTTGTTTTGGAATTGATATTCCTTATTTGAGTTCTCCATGCAACAAATTGCTTTAATGGTTATATGGGACACACAGTTAAGGAATATCAAGCCTCTAAAATATAATTGCAACAACATAATATCATTTCAAACTCAATATGTCCTAATTGAATGCCTCGTGTAGCCTATTATTAGGTTAGTTCCATGATCACATAATTAGGACATATTGAGCCCCTTAAATAGAACTATGATGACCTATTGTAATTTTAGACTCAATACGTCTTGATTAAGTGCCTTGTAAAACCTAATCACTTGATTGGTTACATTGGGAACTAAATTAGAGTATATCAATCCCCCTAAACATAATTACAACATCCTAATGTCATTTCAGACTTGGTATACCCTATTTGAATGTCTTGTGCAAGCGATCCCTCAATTGGTTTCATGGGGCACTCAATTAGGGCATATCAAGCCCCCTAAACCTAATTGGAATAACATAATGTCATTTTGGGCTCGATATGTCCTATTTATGTAACCCATGTAAAAAATTACTTAATCGATTGTACATGACACATAATTAAGGCATATCAAGCCCCCTAAACATAATTATGACAACTTAATGTCATTTTGGGCTCAATATGCCCTATTTTAGTACCTCATGAAACTATTGACAATTTTGTCCCCACAGGTCAAACTGTCACCTTTATCATTCTAAACTTTCCATAACATGTTTCTTTGTCCAAATTTTAGAGATTGGGCTTGTTCATATTTTCCAAAGGGGTTCTTTTCCTTTCAAAAAGTCAATTTGCATAATTTTGAAGGTCATTTTCTCTTCAAAAGGGTTCTTTTACACAATCTCGAAGGGATATATAGGAAGCCCGAAGGGTCTCTTTCCCTTCAAGAAAGTCATTACCAAAAATCCTGAAAGGATAGTTTTAAATTGTTCGAAGGAAGGGCAATCGATAAAAATTTGAAGGGCAAGGGGACAATTCATTTTTGCCGAAGGGTAACTTGAAAAATCTAAAGGGTAGAATTCCTTCGAAAAAGGTTCACTTATAAATTTCCAAAGGACATTGGCAAGAATATTGAAGGGTGTGTGCCCTTTAGGAAGGTTTACTTCATGAATTTTAAAAGGGAAGTCTTCAAGAAATTAGACTTGAGCACTTTCATTTCTTCCGCAAGGTCCTTTACAAAAATCCCAAAGGGTATGTGCCCTTTGAGAAAGTTCAAAAAAAAATATCTGAAGGGACATTTGAAAAGCCCAAAAGGCAATCTAAAGGAATTTTACAAGGAAAAGGACCATTGTCAAAAGTTTGAGGAGCGGTTCATAAATCCAAGGGGCCACTAGAAATAATTTCGAAGGGTATGTGCCCTATGAAAAAAGGTAAGGGAAATTAGAAATGAATTCCTTTAGATAATTTGTCTGAAATAATGGTTCAAAGAAAGGGAAGGGGCCAGACAAAAGTCTGAAAGAATTCTTTTGCACATTTTGTCTAAAGGAATTCTTTCGAAAGAGAGAAGTCTGAAGAAATAAATGACAAAAACTAAAGGAAAGAAAAAGTCCATATGCATCTCCAAAGGGTCACTTTCATTTCTTCTGAAGGGTATGTTCCTTTCGAGAAGGTTATTATAAGGAAATGGACCATTTACAGAAGTTTGAATGGCATTTTATTTAAGTTTTGAAGGGTCACTCAACATGAATTCCCATGGACAATTTATTTGTGGGAAGGTGATAGGAAAAAAAGATGAAATAATTCTTTCAGGTAATTTTCCCAAAAGAAAGGAGAGAAGATAGAGAATAATTTTCAGACAATTTGTCCAAAGATGAGTGTCTGAGAGAAAATCTCAAAGACCTAATTCCTTCAAAAAATTTATCCAAAGGAATGGTTCAAGGAAAAGCTAGAAACCTAAAACAATTCCTATGGTAAAATGACTGAGAAAAAAAAGGTTGAAGAATAAATGCCTGACTCAACAACTCTTGAGGAAATGAGAAAGAAAATTCCTAATTCCAAGCGAAGGGAAAGACAAGCCAAAAGATATTTCCATAGGAAAATGAATAAATAAGAAATCCATGGACAATTTGTTTGAAGAGATCAAGAAATAGAGACAAAAGTTGCAGACAAATGAATAGCCAAAGATGAAAATAATAAGCAAATGGCCCAAAGCAATACTTAAAAAAGAACAAGAGATGAAGTCCACATGGAATTTTAGGCATGTTTCAATTTTGGAGTTGACATAAGTTTCATGCATGCTTCTCAATCTTCAAGAGCTTTTCATGCAAAAGGGGAGTAAGTTGGAGTTGACTGAACCTTGCATTTTGGTTGACTTGTTGACAAGTCATGCTTCTCCTTTGTTTTCATGTAATCCGAACCTTTTAGACACTTCCAATTTAGATTAAAGCATAGTTCTCAGTCTGAGATGTGGCATGGCTTTCCATACAAGAGTTTGACATATCAAACTTGGATCCACCTCAGTAGTTCAAATGCCAACATGGTGTTGAATTCATGCATGTGATCTTGTTTATCTTGTTAAAGCTTCAAAATTCCAATAGTTCAAATGGAATTCTATGTTAAGCATTAGCATCAATTTCATGTAAAGGATATTATTCTCTTGTTTCAAGTTGTTCAAGCAAAGTTATTTATTTGGAGATTGGTGTAGCTTTCAATGTATGGAATTAATTAGTCCAAAATAGGCCCACCATCCATTTTCAATACCAAAGAGTTTTCATTCAAAGCATAAGACAAAGGGATTTATTTTTAGATATTTAGACAACACAAGTTGAATTTGAGTTGACTTCTCTTCTATTTTTAGTACCAATCTCTTGGATGTTGTATACTTTTCTATATAAGTTGAATTTTCAGCCTTGAATTATATCCCTCTTTTGGCAAGATCAAATTCTGTCAAAGACTAAGTTTGTAATATTTTTTTAAATTAATAAGACTATTTTTATTTTATATAATGCTAGTATAGTGTATTCATTTCAGTGATTTGCATAAGTGATAGAATTTCTCTTAATTGTCAAGTCTTGATTCTTACCTAGCAACATAGTTGATCAATTTATGAAGGTCATTTTTAGTGTTTGGTGTCTCTTGGCTAAGTTTATAGTGGATAGAAGTGGCTGGTTAGTGCCTTAAATTAGGCCTATTCTTTTATTTCCCTCAATCTTGGATCATCAGATAAAACCTTTTCATGAAATACTTATGTATATTGGTCAATTAGAGTTGAAATTTTATCCTTTTTCTTATCTAAACCAGTGTTCTTAGGAACTTAGATTGAGTGGATTAATAAAAAAATATAGGTGTATCACCATCATTAGATAGGATTTCTATTCAAGTTTCTCTCTCTTTTATTAGCAGTTTGTAGCATAGAGCAAAGGTCCTAATTGATATACCAAAGGGAGCTAGCCCTTAGAATCTAGAGATTCAATCCACTAATTAGGTCACCTATAGCCTAGGATTGTTTCTATGTTTTAGCATACTGTGAAGGCCTAAAACTCATTTACAAGGGTGCAAGTATGATTGAAAACAATTTTTGGCATGCCTAGTGGGACTAGAAAATAAATCCTTTTCATATCTGAAGAAGTTCAAAGTTGAATAAAATTTTTGCAAGAGACGAGAATATTCATTATCATCAACATCCAGTTGCAGAGCTCATAGCATCATTTAGGCAGTTTGTTCATGCCAAAGGTTACCAAAAGGTCAGAAAGTAAATGTATTCCTTTTGAATTTTTATCATATAAGAGATTAAATTTTAGGAGGGCAAATCTAGATCCTCAAAAATAGTATTTGTCTCCTGGTCATCCTATTGTTTTAAGCACTACAATCCCCACTATCCAAATGGCCATCAGAAACTAGGCACTTGTTCTATTCAATAGAGGTATCTCACTAAATTTAACTTAGTTTGATGAAATTTTGGTGTCTTCCCTCAAGAGCATCCCATTCTTCTCATGAAAAAATCAAACAACTCCTATTGAGCATATCCAAGATATGGCTAATCTTTGTTTAGTCCATAATGTTGTTGAGGATGATGTTGCTATTAGATTACTTGTTGCCTCCTTCAAAGGAAAAGAATTTCAACGGTATAAAAACCTCCCACTAAACTCCATTGCTACCTAGAATGAATTGGGTGCAACCGTAATCAAGCAATTTGAGGACAAATCTGATCAACTATCTTTAGTTGAGCAATTAACTGCCATAAATAGAGCTCCTCATGAGTTCATGTTTGATTTTAACCTTAGATTCTAAAATACATGGACTATGATACCTATGTTGATTATGCCATCTCCTAAATATGTATTTTTGTATTATTTAAAATCTCTTAACTCTGACATTAGTGTGATGATACAGTCCATGGGTGATACTACCTTGCTAAATGCTTATGAGGTTGCAATAAGGGCAAAAAATAGTTTGATACAAGCTGGTAAGCTTTATCTAAGGCCTCCAATGCCTATATTTCTAGATATAAGTTCTATACAAGCCTATCAAGCTACTTAAATCCCATCCTTAGCTCCTATTCCAGCATCTCAAGTTCAAATTACAGCCCCTACTAGTCAAGCTAGTGAGATAGGAGAGTTGAAAAGCTTGCTACAATCCTTTGGGAATGAAATAGTACAACTCAAAAGGAAATAATTTCAATCTAATAGACACTATCAACAAAAAAATTAGAACACTTATCATCCCTTCAAAGATTAAAGGCTTCCTTATTAGGGTTTCACAAAAAATAGACCACCTTATCAGGCACAAGGAGCCATAACTCCAACTAAGACATATGCTTCCCTTATTCCTAATACTCCTTCTACTTCAAAGGCCATTGTTCCCACCTCACCTCAAAATAACATGATGCAAGATTCAGGTTGACAGTCTTCAAATATCAATGATGCTCAAAACCAAGGAGGTCAGTACCAAGATGCAGGTTTGGCATCACAAGGAGAAACTCATCAAGTTCAAGGGTATCCTGATACCATTAATTTAAATTGGTAGTACATAATCATGTTGCTTTTAATCAAGGCGTTGAAATTAACAATTAAAGTGGCCAAGTTATAGCTGTAACTAGAGCTAAAAGAAGAGCCATTGAAGAAGCTCAAGAGGTAACAAATGTTTCAATTACTCTTAGAGTTGTTTCTAAGAGTATAAAATAGAAACTTGTTGTCCCTATAACATAGAAAAATTAGAATATAGAGGTTGGGAAGGTTCATCAACTACCTCTAGTTCATGAGCATTCAGTGCTTTAAAAAGGGCAACCAAAGATTAGTGGATCTCATTTCAATATAGTGGATTAAATGAAGAAATATAATATCAACATTAGTATGTGGGATTCTCTTTCCATTTCAGGATAAAAGGATAAGTTCATTCAAGAGATTTCAGCTCTCAAATTGTCTCCAAAATTAGTTAAGAAAGAAGGTGTTATCTTAACTAATTTAGATCAGCCAATAAAGCAATAGGTACAACAAGTAAATAAGATGTCAAATATGGAAAAATATGAGGTAAAATCAAATAAAACTCCTCTTTTTACCTTTATTTTATAGTAAGTGATATTTTGGTTCATAATTATATGGTGGATAGTGGAGCTAGTAGTATAGTCATGCCTAAATAGATTGCGGACAAGCTTGGACTTATTTATGATCCAAACACTAAAGGAGTATTACAATTGGATGGGTCACCAACAAAGACATTAGGAATCATAAAAGTTCTGAAATTGACATGACATGTTTATCCCAACGTTACTATTTATCAGGATGTTGAGGTAGACTTGCCTCCATACTTTGCTATGTGCCTTTCAAGAGACTTCACTTTAAAGATTAGAGGATACTTATCATCTGATTAGACTTATTTCTTATTCATAACTAGGTATGGTACCAAGGTAATAGTTTATTCTGAGCTTATTACACATTTTCATATAGAGCCATATATGCCAAGTGTTGTGAACACTAATTGTATCATCATAGATGAAGTACTAGAATCTAGTGAAGTAAAAATTAAATCACCTTTGGATGGAGTACCAATTTATTCCTTGATGAGTGGGATTCCACTTTGCATGATCATTATCTTTATAAGATGACTGAAGAAGTACTTGGTGTGTATTTCCTTCATGAGAATGATACACCAATTCTAGCCATGGTCAAGGATGATGAGTCTAGTGAAGGTCTATGGAAATTGTACTTTGATGGATCAAGGAATAAGCATGGAACTAGAGAGAAAATGATGTTAGTTTCTCCAACAAAATTTTAAAAAAAAATCTTCTATTAAATTCCACTTTGGTTATTCAAATAATGTTGCAGAGTATGAGGCACTAATTTGCAGTTTGCAGTGGGCTAGGAAGATGAAAGTCGACTCCTTGCATATTTTTGGTGATAGTGAACTTGTAGTTCACCAAATACGATGTTTTAATGTGTGTAAAAATTTGTTTCTTAATTATTATAAGCATATAATATTGGATTTACTTAAATATTTTCAAGCTTTTCACATTTAGGCAATACCAAGAGGTGAGAATAAACATGTTGATAGGCTGACTACTGTTGGGGCACAATTTAGTATTCCAACTGATGTCAAAAATGAAAAAATTAAGTCACACATAAAGGTGGTTGTAAGGCCCTATGTTCCATATAATCATTATAATTGGCAAGTGTTCGAAGATGATAATCAGATTATTAGATTCTTGCAAGAGGAGGCTAAGTTTTCTTCAAGAAACCAATCAAAGAACTTGCAGCAGTATGGTGATCAGATTGTGCAACTAAAAATAAAAATTTACCCAAGGGATTGGTCACACTTAAGAGAATTTTCAATCGTGATAATGAGCTAAGGAAAGATAAGTCATCCTTGTCAACAAAATAAGATCATATTCTAATGTAGAGATTGCAGCTAGTAATATTTTGAAGTTGGGTAAGGTATGCACTCTTTCACAAAAACAAGCTTTCATTGAGTCATGCACAAGTTTTGCTGATGTATTTTCATGATAGTATAGTGATCTCAAGGGATTTGATCCAAGTTTGGCTCAACACACCATTGAGTTAGAGGAGGAGACTAAACTAGTAAGATAAAGATAAAGGCCAATCAATATTAAGCTTGAGCCTTTGATAAGAGCTAAGCTTCACAAGCTCATAAAATCAGTTATTATATTTTCAATCAAGCACTCAACTTGGGTGGTCAATTTCATTCTAGTATAAAATAATAATGGTGAGATTCATTTTTGTGTTGATTTTCATGATTTGAATAGGGCTTCACTTAAATATCACTATTCATTGCCATCAATAGAAAAAAATTTACAGCTTATTGCAGGTTCAAATAGGTTTTCTTTGTTGGATGGATATAGTGGCTACAATCAGATTTTGGTCAAGGAAGAATACTAATTTAAGACAACCTTCACAACTAAGTGGGGGACATTTTCATACAGAAAGATGCCATTCAATTTATCTAATGTTGGAGCAACCTTTCAGAGAGCCATGGATATGGCATTCCAAGGGATTCTTAATAGGTTTGTACTTGTTTATGTGCATGATATAATAATTTTTTCAAAGAATGCAAAAGATCACATGGCTCATCTCAAGAAAGTGTTCGAAAGGTGTAGGCAATTTGGGGTATCTCTAAATCTAAAAACGTGTGTTTTTTCTATTCATGAAGGTAAGCTTCTTATACATGTTATTTCAAAGCATGGTTTAAGCATAGATTCTGAAAGGATTGACTCCATTCTTGTATTTTCCTTGCCTAAACAACAAAAGGCTATGCAAAGCTTCTTTGAGAAAATCAACTTCATAAGAAGATATATTTCATATTTTGCCATTTTAGCAAAGCCACTTACAACCATGTTAAATGAGGATTAAGGATTCATCTGGTCCAAAGAAGGTGTAAATAGTTTTGAAGATATTTAGAAGGCTATAGCTAGTGCTCCTATGCTTATAAATCCAGATTTCACAAATGATTTCATTTGATATACTTATGCTAACATGGACACCATTTCAGGCATTCTTATGTAGTAAAATCGTGAGGCTTTAGAACATCTAATAGCCTTCTTCAGTCAAAGTTTGGAAGAGTATGAAATAAGGTACTCTTTTATTGAAAAACATGTACTTTTAGTTATAAGATCTCTCAAGAAGTTTAGATGCTTGTCTAATAATAAGATACATCTAATGGTTTTTTATCCAAGCATCAAAGAGTTTCTTTTGAATAAGGATATAAATGAGAAGAGATCTAGTTTGACAACCAAGGTAATGAAATATGATGTAGAAATTAAGGTTACAAAGCTAATCAGAGGCAAAGGACTTTGTGAGCACCTAGCTCAAGACTTGCAAGAGTCTAATGAGGTTGTTTTGGTGTCAAATGATGAAGAAATTGTAGCTATTTGTACCTCACTTTCTAGCTATTTTAATGACTTGGTAAGCTATCTCCAACATGGTATTTATTCCTCTCATCTAAGTGCTTCAAAAAAAAGATATTTCAAGTTGCAGTCAATTCTATTTTTGCTTACTGATGATGTGTTGTTCAAGAAAGATATTAATGGTATATTGCTAAGATGTATATAGCCAAGTTAAACTCAGAGATTGCTTGAATAATTCCATGATGGACATGGTGAAGGACATTTTTATACAAGAACTATAAAGCTTAAGATCATGATAGGTGGGTACTATTGGCCTACTATATTTAGTGATTGCCATGCATGGGTTAGAAAGTGCAAACAGTGTGCTATGTTTATAGGAAAAGTGAAGCTTGCAGCCTTACCTCTTCATCAAATTATGGTGGATCAACATTTTATCTAATGGGAATTAGACTTTATTGGCCTCATTAATCCTCCTTCAATTTTAGGACATAAATGGATTTTAACTTACAAAAATTACTTCAAACGTTGGACAGAAGCAGTAGAGTTGAAAGAAGCAAACAAAACCAATGTTCTAGATTTCTATGAAGGTTTGCTTACTAAATTTGGAGTTCCTTAAAGTATTATTTATGATAATGCAATGGATTTTGTGGGGTTTAAGATTAGTCAATGGGCTATCCAACATGGAATTTACCTCATCACTTTATCAAACTATTATCCACAAGGCAATGGCCTTACTGAATCTATGAATAAGAACATATTGAGGATCATAAGGACTATTGAAGACAATCAGAGGACATGTCATCTTAAGTTGAATTCATCTCTATGGGTTGATAGGATCACCTACAAAATATCAATAGCCAACTCTCTATACAAGTTGGTATATGGTAAAGAATCAAGGTTACCCATTTCTCTTGAATTTTTTGCTTTGGAACTAATGCATCAACTCGAGTTGTTGGAGAATGAGCCTATAGAAATCACATATGTTAATATTATGGAGCTGGAAGAGATAAGAAATCAGTCCATGCTACCCATGGAGATTCATCAAGTACAAGTGAAGAGAGTTTTTGACAAAGGAGCTTCTTCACGAAGTTTTAAAGGAGATTTGGTCCTCAAGTGGGATGAAGATAGAGCTAAACCAGGAAGGCACACAAATTTTGACTCCCTTTAGAGTGGCCTTTATACAATCTCTAGCTGCAAATCCCACAATGCCTTATAACTTGTAAAGATGGATGGTCAGGAGCTTCCAATCCTAGTAAATGGGATACATTTGAAACATTGTTATTGAATAGCAAAACTCCTTGTACATAGTTAGTTTGTTTTGCTTTCCTCCAAGTGTTGTTCAATCATAATAGTTTCATTCTGCTTTGTCCTAATAAGTGCTTGTTTGAACATTTGTTTTGTTAGTTAGCTTTCTTGTTCTGTATTTCCCTTCTATTTTAGAGGATGAAGGTTACTTCTTGTCTATTCAAAGGAGATTTTTAGTCATGGACCAAGTTACCATTATTTTGTGAGGTCAGTATCATTTTTATGGTCTAAGTTCTCAAACATAACATGCATGCTTCCCAATTGAGTCACCAAAATGTTGATAATTTTGACCCCACACGTAAAATTATCACCTTTATCATTCTAAACTTTCCATAACATGTTTCTTTGTCCAAATGTCAGAGATTGGGCTTGTTTAGATTTTCTAAAGGGGTTCTTTTCTTTCAAAAAAGTCAATTTGCACAATTTCAAAGGTCTTTTTCTCTTCAAAAGGGTTCTTTTACACAATCCTGAAAGGATATATAGGAATCTCGAAGGGTCTCTTTCCCTTCAGGAAAGTCATTATCAAAAATACTGAAAGGACAATTTCAAATTATCTGAAGGAAGGGCAATTGACAAAAATCCGAAGGGCAAGGGGACAATTCATTTTTGCTGAAGGGTAACTTGAAAAAGTCCAAAGGGTAGAATTCCTTCAAAAAAGGTTCACTTGGAAATTTTTTAAGGACATTAGAAATAATCCCAAAGGGTATGTGCCTTTTGGGAAGGTTCACTTGACGAATTTCAAAAGGA
This sequence comes from Torreya grandis, assembly GCA_037957365.1. Classification (NCBI taxonomy): domain Eukaryota; kingdom Viridiplantae; phylum Streptophyta; class Pinopsida; order Cupressales; family Taxaceae; genus Torreya; species Torreya grandis. Next base: position 721,752 of record JARHVA010000786.1, read on the forward strand.
CAGTCTTCAAGAAATTAGACTTGGGCACTTTCATTTCTTCCGTAGGGTCCTTTACAAAAATCTTGAAGGGTATGTACCCTTTGAGAAAATTCAAAATGGAAGATTTGAAGGGACATTTGAAAATCCTGAAAGGTAATATGAAGGAAGTTTATAAGGAAAAGGACCATTATCAAAAGTTTGAGGGGCATTTCATAAACTCGAGGGGTCACTAGCAACAATGTTTAAGGGTATGTACTCTACAAAAAAGGCAAAGATAATTAGGAATGAATTCCTTTGGATAATTTATTCGAATGAATGGTTAAAAAAAATGGAAGGGGCCAAACACAAGTTCAAAAGAATAATTTTGGACATTTTGTCAGAAGGAATTCTTTTGGAAGAGAGAAGTTCAAAGAGAGAAATGATGAAAACCTAAGGAAAGAAAAAGTCCATATGCATCTCTGAAGGGTTGCTTTCATTTATTTTGAAGGGTATGTTCCCTTTGGGAAGGTTCTTTACAAGGAAATGGACCATTTATAGAAGTCCGAAGGGCATTTTATTTAAGTTCCAAAGGGGCACTCGACATGAATACCTGTGGACAATTTATCCATAGGAAGGTGATAGGCAAAAAAGTTAAAATAATTCTTCTGGGAAATTTCCCTGAAAGAAAGGAGAGAACATAAAGAATAAGATTCGGATAATTTATCCAAAGACGAGTATCTGAGAGAAAATCTTGAAGACCTAATTCCTTCAAACTTTTTGTCCGAAAAAATGGTTCGAGGAAAAGCTAGAGACCTAAAACAATTCTCATGGGAAAATGACTGAGCGAAAAAGGCCGAAGAATAAATGCCCGACTCAATAATTCCGGAGGAAATGAGCAAGAAAATTCCTAAGGCCAAGTGAAGGGAAAGACAAGCCAAAAGATATTTCCATAGGAAAATGAATAAAGAAGAGAGGCATGAACAATTTGTCCGAAGAGATCAAGAAATAAAGATATAAGTCGTAGACAAACAATTTGTCTTGAATCTTATGGGATATTAATTTAAAGATGATTTGATGTTAGTCTATGAATATATGGACAAAGGAAATCTGTCAGATTTACTTTTTGGTAAGTACCTACCTTGTTCTATTCTGTGGTTATCTATTTTAACATGTAAGGAGAGTTTAATTAGAAATTTCAAGATAAAATCTAATCAGTTTCAAATAACAGGGGGAGAAAGTATGTAGATCATTCACTGGCCAGCAAGACTAAAGATTATATTGGAAGTAATAAGAGGACTCATGTATCTTCATGAGGGCGTGAATGGATGTGTAGTGCACAGAGACATTAAACCCAGTAACATTCTTATCGACAAGAATTTTGATGCCAAGATTTCAGACTTTGGAATTTCTAGAATGCTAACGAATGAGACCCGATATGCTCAAGAACAGACTGGGTCAGACGACAGAGTCTCTCATACCCAGTACTCCAAAAATATGGTCCATTTATCAACGAGATGTGCACGAACAATGTAAGATCGCCTATTCCCACTATGCATTCAGTGAAATAAGGTGAAATTATTTTACATCTATAGTTTCATTTTTTTTAACCTTGTTTGGCTCTACAGGGGTTACATCGCCCCAGAGCTTACAGAATTTGGTGAGCTGACTACGAAAGCAGACATTTACAGCTTTGGAATGTTGTTGTTAAATGTCGTATTTGGAAAAAGATATGCATACCAGACATATGACAGGCTCGAACATCTTGTTGATTACGTAAGAATTATATTAAATGCTTAAATAGAAATGGTATATAAGCTCTAATAATTTAATTTATGATTTTGCATATGGATGCAGGCGTTTAGGCTACATAGATCCAAAATTAGTGAACGACACTGACTTAAATTTAGCCAGCATTTTGAGAACAATCAACATAGCCTTGAGATGCATTGAAACAGATCCCATAGTACGTCCATCATCCTCACGAGTGTTGACAATGATTTCATATGGACACCCGATTAATTTCTTTTATCTGAATTCCATTCATGAGGATTGCTACTCCTATTGTAAATATTATACTCAATTTTTTTTTTTTAAAATATTTTTCTTTTAGATTTAAACATTTTATTTTCCTACACTTTTAGCATATTAAAAAAATTTGGAAAAACATCATCATTTTTCTTAATAAAATAATATAAAATACATTAAATCAAGTTTGTAATAAAAATATGGTAAAGTGGCATACACAACTTGAAAGGACCAAAGTAGCCTCAACCAAAAAAAACTAAAAAAGCTACCACGGCACAACATCAAAGAGTCAAACTAGGCAGAAAAAGTAGCACTAAAGGATAAGGAGGAAGAGGGTTGCCCCAAGTGGAGGGGCCCCTGAGGCCAGTTTGAGGTCACCCATACTACTTGACCATCTTGTTAAAAAGTCAATTCCAACTTAAGTGGTGGTGAACAATTACACCCATATCCATGACATCTTACACCTGAGATACCCACCAAAAAGGCCCAACAACCACTACAATATTTAGACCATTTAAAGTTGCCTTTAAGTCACCTTTGTTAAAATTATAACCCTTAAGTAGATTTCAAGTCACTTGTGGGAGGCATCTCTAGAGGGTGCTATTAGATTGTCTTTAGAATGCCTAAATTTACAAAATGACATTAGGCTAACTTAACTAGTAACTTAAGATGATATTAGGATAAATTTCCTAGTAATATTAGGATGAATTAATAGGCAACGTTAGAGTGCCTTTAGAAGTGATCTTGACAATATTTCAAATTCAACATTGAAATGAATTATTTATGATTGTAGGTCCATCATTAGAATTTAATGTTAGGATTCCCTAATTGACAATTTTTGGTTGAATTAATCATTATCTCTAGGGGGTGGCATTGGGGTGTCTGTGATACAATTTTGTGGACACATTTAACCTATCTTTATTCTACGACTTAAGGTCTTATCTACTAAAGTCACATATTAAGTCAAAGGCAATGCATAAGGTACATAATTAGGGCATATTGAGTTGCACAAACATAATCATGACAACTTAGTGTCATTTCAGACTTGATTTCTCTAATTGAGTGCCATGTTCAATAGATCAATCCATTGGTTTCATGAGGCACTCAATTAGGGAATCTCAAGCCCCCTAAACCTAATTATGAATACTTTATGTCATTTTAGACTTGATATGCCCTATTTGAGTTGTCAATTCAACTAATTGATCCATTATTTTCATGGGGCACGTAATTAGGGCATTTTTGAGCCCCATAAACCTAATTTTAGCATACAACCTAATATTATTTCATACTCAAAATGTCCTAATTGAGTGGGATGTGCAACTTATTACTTGATTGGTAGAATGGGTCAAAAAATTATGGAATATCCAACCCCCTAAACCTAACTATAACAACTTAATATCATTTTAGACTTAATAAGCCCTATTTGAGTTTTATATTCAATAATTTGATCTATTGGTTGCATGGGGCATCCAATTATGAAATATCAATCCCCTTAAACCTGATTTTGACAACCTAACCACATTTTGAAATCAATATGCCCTAATTGAGTTCCCTTTGCAAATAATCACTCATTTGGTTTCATCGGACACATAATTAGGGCATATCAAGCCTCCTAAACATAATTACAAAAAACTTGTTAGGATAAAATAAAACATAGATTTATCCCCAAATCACATACAAGAGAAACTATGAAATGAATCAATCAAACATACAAAAAATAATTATAAACACGCACAAAATATGAGACACCAGATTTAACGTGGTTCACCCAAGATGGGCTACATCTACCAAACTTGTTCGGTATTTTATTTCCAACAATACAAGGGAGAAACAAATCTTGCAACAAAACCTATTACACCTCTCTACCTTCTCTGCCTCCTCTCTGTGTACAATACATTTCATCTTTCATCTCAACCATGTAATAATATATTTTAGTGAAAAAAATACATAAACATAACCTCTACCATCAAATCTAGAAACCTTTAATCAATGGCCTATATTGACTAAAAAATTATAAATTTACAAGGTAGTTTTAATAAAATTTTCACTTCAGTGGCATTGCCCCTGAACCCCCGTCAAGGCACGTGACCCCTGGACCCCCACCAAGGGGATAGCGCCCCCAGACCCCACAAAGGGGGTACCCCCCCCCCCTTGAAACCCCCCACACCATCATGGATACAAAGAATGGGATCCAAAACTTGGTTGAAATAACATCAAATTTTTAACCTCTAATTCTAAAAGACAATCAAGCTCCACACCTAACAATCTCCCACTTGGAGACTAATTTTAGTAACTCCACTGCTACTACATCCAATGTACTATCTAGACTTAGACAAGTTCATTAATTTAATTATCATCTATGAAGACCAATTGAAGCTGAATAAATATTTGACTTCTCTCTAGTAACTACCTTAGTCATCATATTCATAAGATTTTACTAGTATATATCTTCTCCAATTTTAGTTGTTCTTCCTCTATCACTGAATAAATGAAATGATACTGCAACTGAATATGTTTTGTTCTAGAGTGAAAATCTGAGTTTTTGGCTAGATGGATTGCACTCTGACTGTCACTATATAGAGTACATATGTCTTGACTATGTCCCAATTCTTCCATCAACCTCTGTAACCAAATTATTTCCTTACTTCTGTACCAGCAACATACTCAGCCTCTATGATTGAAAGTGCCATAAATTTTTGTAACCATGATACCCAACTAACTACTATACCACCTATTACAAACACATAACCTGTAGTACTTATTCTACCATCCAAGTCACCTACCATATATGAGTCAACATATCCTTGTAATGTCACATCTGATCCACCATAGCTTAACAATATATCTATGGTCCCTCTTAAGTAACAAAAGATCTATTTTACTACCTTCTAATGTTCCTTTCCTAGATCACTCATGAACCTGCTCACCACTCCAATTGCATGTGTAACGTCTGGCCTCGTACACACCATTTTATACATTAAACTACCAACTAATGATGAGTATGGAATTTTAGACATCACGTTCTTTTTTTTTATGTTTTAGGACATTGTTCCTTTGTTAATTTAAAGTGTGTAGCCAAAGGTATCCCAACTAATTTTGCATCCTGCATATTAAATTTTTCCAACACTTTTTTGATGTACTCTCCCTGTGATAATTCTAGCTTCCTATTTTTTCTATCTCTAGTTATCCTCATACCGAGGATTTGTTTAGCTACACCTAGATCCTTCATATAAAAGCTATCGCTTAACTATTTCTTGAGTACATTAATATTTTGCATATTAGAACTAATGACAAGCATACCATCTACATATAAAATCAAAATAATGTAGCTACCATTTTCAAAACTTTTAAAATATACACAATGGTCTAAATGACATCTACAATAACCCTATTCGATCATAAAACAGTCAAATTCCAAATACCATTGCCTTGGAGCTTATTTTAGGCAATACAAACTCTTCTTCAACCTGCACACCATTTTATCCTTACCATTGACTTCATATCCTTATAACTGCTCCATATATATTTATTCCTCCAAATCACCATGAAAGAATGTAATCTTCACATCTAATTGTTCAAGGTGCAAATCTTCTATTGCTACAAAACTTAAAATAGCTCTTATAAAATTCATTTTAACTACTAGAGAAAATATTTCATCAAATTTTATACCTTTCTTTTATGCAAAACCTTTAATCACCATTCTAGCCTTGATTTTTTTTTCCCTTCATTCTCCTCCTTTATCCTGTATACCCACTTATTCTACAATGCCTTCTTTCCTTTGTGAAGCTCCATCAAATCCCATATATGTTTTTCCATTAGATTATCATACTCCTCATCCATAACTTGTTCCCACTTATCCTTGGCATCAATCTGCATTGCTTCTTCATAGCTTTCTGGCTCACCACCATCAGTAAGTAATAAATAATATAAAGAAGGAGAAAAATGATTAGGTGGTCTACTTGCTCTTGCAGATCTTCTAACATGGGTTTTAAGTACCTATTCTTGTTGCACATTTTCATCAAAAACTTCTCAGACATGTTTTTCTTTAATGTCTTCTAATATTGTATATTCCCTTTTAGATTATTCTTGCTTCTTTTCCTGGAACTGGTCCCTATACATGACTTTTTCATGGAACACATCTCTACTCCTGATTATTTTCTTATCTTCTAGATTCCACAACTAAAATCCATAATCATCTATTCCATAACCAATAAATGTGCATTTATGAGACTTAGCTTCTAACTTATTCCTATGATCTTTGTCAATATAACAAAATGCCTCACAACCAAAAAATCTTAGAAAAGAATAATCTACCTTCTTTCCAGTTCATGCCTTCTCTATTATTCCACCATCCAAAGCACTGAAAGGTCCTCTATTTATCAAATAAACTACAATAGTTACAACATCTACCCAAAATTGTAAAGGCAAACCTGCATGCAATCTCATGCATCTGGCACGCTCTATAATAGTCTTGTTCATTCTTTCTGACACACCATTCTGTTGTGGTGTTCTTGGAAATATTTTCTATATATGAATTCTACTTTATGAACAATAATTTTTAAAAGCATTACTGCAATACTCACCTCCATTATCTGATCTAAGACATTTTAATTTTAAATCTATTTCATTTTAAACTAAAGCTTTCTATTTCTTGAATATTTCAAAAATATTAGAATTCCTTTTTATAAAGTATACCCCAACCTTCCTATTTGCATCATCAATAAAGGTAACATAACAATTTGAACCACCCAGTGAAGATACTTGAGCTAATCCCCATACATCTATATGCACAAGCTCTAATTTCTACTCCTTGTTGGCTAGTCCAACCCTGAGAAACCTCACATGTTTTTTTTTTCCATATACGCAATTCTCACAAAAGTTCAGATCTAATTCTTTCAGACCTAATAGTTTATCTTTTTCATGTAGGATCTTCATTCCCTTTTCACTCATGTGGCCAAGTCTGTAATGCCACAAAGCTACATCTTTACCTGTAGCAGCTACATCACAAGATGAATTAACATTATCTATAGACAAATATAAAGTGCCTACTTTCTTAGCTTTTGTAACCACTAAGGAACCCTTTGTAACCTTCTATGATTTGGTTGTAAATGTGACCATGAAACCCTCACTACCTAGCTACCTTTCAAAGATCAAATTTTTCCTCAAGCTTGGAACATGCTTGACATCCTTCAGCACCCAAGTGTTTTCATTTTATAATTTACCCTAAACACTTCATTTTTCAACAATACTATAGGGTTCATCATCACCAAGGTAAACATTCCCATAATTACCTTGAACTTATTCTATAAAATAATGCCTACGAGGGGTAGCATGAAAGGAAATATTAAAATTTAAAACCCAAGATTTAGAAATATTATCCAATGAAAGTATAAAAGCATATTTTAGTACATCACCTATTACATTTGCTTCTCTATTATCTTCCTATTGGTCCTTACTCAATTTATCCTTTCGAAACTAGCACTCTTTATTTGTGTGCCTTGGCTTGCCATAGATCCAACATTCTATCTTGCCTCTTGATTTAGATCTTGCACCCCCTTTTGATTTTCCACAGTTTTCTCTTCCTCTATTCTTTTGCCTTCCTCTATTCTCCACTGTTAATGCATTTCTAGATATGGATGTTTCACCTGTGCTTTTTCTTCACATTTTATCGCTTAGGATAACACCCATCACATCTTCAAACTTTAGTTTAGCATTATTAGACACAAAGTTGTTTACTACTATTATTTAGCTATTCCATCTTTCAAGTAAGGAAGAAAGAATGAGAACAACCCTAAATTCATCATTAAAATCAATATTTATGAAATGTAACTAACTAGTAACCATGTTAAACTTATTTAAATGATCTGGTACTAAACTATTTTCAGACAGTTTCATATTAAATAATTTTTTCATTAAAAATATTTTATTTGAGGCAGAGGGTTTCTCATATAACTTATCTAATGCACTCATAAGACCTTTTGTTATTTTTTATTATGATATGTTGAATGCTACAGAAGATGCAAGACACAACCGTGTGGTTGGATTTTTTGATCCAATAGTTATCAAGCTTCATCTGACATTGTTGATGGCTTCTTAGCTTGCCCTCCCAATGGCAAATATAGATCCTTCTAATAAAATTAATCCTCCATCTGCATCTTCCACAATCCAAAGTTCTATCCATTTAATTTCTCCACCTTAGATTTATTTTCATCTGTCATATCTACCACTCAAGGTCAAACCCTTTTCTTCCTATGATTTAAATTTATGCAAAAAAAACCTTTGCTCTGATACCACTTGTTAGGATAAAATAAAACATAGATTTATCCCCAAATCGCATACACGAGAAACTATGAAATGAATTAATCAAACATATATAAAATATTCATACATATGCACAAAATAGGAGACACCAGATTTAACGTGGTTCACCCAAGATGGGCTACATCCACCAAACTTATCTAGTATATTATTTCTAGCAATACAAGGAAGAAACAAATCCTACAACAAAACTTATTACACCTCTCTACCTTCTTTACCTCCTCTCTGTGTACAATACCTTTCATATTTCATCTGAGCCTTGTAATAATACATTTTAGAGCAAAAAGCACCTAAACATAACCTCTACCATCAGATCTAGAAATCTTTAATCAATGGCCTAGATTGACTATGAAATTACAATTTTACAAGGCAATTTTAACCCCTCCTTTCAACCCCCTACACCATCATAGATACAAAGAATGGGATCCAAAACCTGGCTAAAATAACATCAGATTTTTAACCTCTAATCCTTGAAAGACAATCAGGTTCCACAACTGACAAAACTAATGTCATTTAAAACTAAATAAACCCTACTTGAGTGCCTCATGCAACCAATCACTTGACTAGTTATATGGGTTACATAATTACATCATATCTTACCCACTAAATACAATTATGACAACTTAATGTAATTTTAGATTTAAAATGAGCTAATTGAGTGCCTATATAACTAGTCACTCAATTAGCTGCATGGTTACTTAATTATTGCATATCGAACCCCTAAACCTAATTCAAATAACCTATTGTCATTTCAGTCTCGATATGCCCTATTTGAGTGCCTTATATATCAAATCACTTAATTAGTTGCATGGGGCACATAATTAGGGCATATCAAGATCCTTTAACACAATTATGACAACCTAATGTAATTTTAGACTCAATATGCCCTATTTGAGTGCCTTATGTAACTAGTCACTTGATTATTTACATGGGGCATTTAATTTGAACATATTGAACCCTAGACACCTAATTGTGACAACCTAAAGTCATTTCATATTTCATATGCCCTATTTGAGTGCATCATGCAAGTAATCACTTGATTGGTTGTGTGGGGAACACAATTATGACATATTGAGCCCCATAAACATAATTACAACAACCTAACATCATTTGAGATTCAATATACCTTAATTGAGTTCCATGTACAAATGATCACTTAGTTGTTTACATGGGGCACATAATTAGGGTGTATCAACCCCCTAAACCTAATTGGGACAACATAATGTCATTTTAGAATTATTTTTTATTTTTGAGTGCCCCATGCAACTAATTTGTTGATTGGTTGCATGGAGCACAAGATTAGGGCATATTGAGCCCCTAAACATAATTACAACAACTTACTATAATTTTGGACATAATTTTCTCTAATTAATTTCCCATGTAATCAATCACTTAGTTTATTTCATGGGTATTGTTTTCACTTGAACTTGTACCAAGGATATGGGACAAGATTCTCCTTGTTCAAGTGAGATAATGGAACCACCTCAGGGTTGTGGGTATCCCTATTAGGAGGAGGATCTCTAGATTAGGGGCTAGCTCCCCTTGATACATAATTTAATATCATATTCCTACTACTAAAAACTTAGTGGGGGGGATGAAAAGGGTTAGAACAACTAAAAGTAAACCTATTCTATTGGAGGTGATGCACCAAAATATTTTTTCTAATCATACCCTTAACATACACTTGAAACTAAGGACAAATAGCACATAGACTTCATTCAACATCAATATCCCCTCTCACATCAATGCTTCAACATGGGGTCTTGAAGATAGCATAGGTTAAGAAGACATAGGCAATAGGTGTTCTAAGACACACTATTGAATGAGCTATTCACTATACCTACAACCTCACTTGACACTTCTTGATGACCTGCAACAAAGGAATCACAATACACTAGGTACTAATGGAATCAACATGTGAGGGTAAATGGAAATTACACTTGCACAAGACTAATACCAAGCATGTACACTTTATGCAATATTTGAATGAGCTAAAACACTTGTTTTTATTGATTCAAGGTAGAATTTTGGTAGGGTTTCACCATACCCAAGCAAAGAGATCCCTATGTAATGCCAACATGGCTTATTTTATAGAATTTTTGAGAACGAAAAAAAGGGAAGCTCAAAGGTCATAAAAAAAATGCTTGGCCCTAAGAACAGAAATAGTTACCCTGCACATATGGTTGAGTGGGAAGCAAATAATGAATATATCTTGAGATAGATGTCCATGTAAAATCACGGTAGACTCTTCCAAAATGGTGCAATGACTCTTCTATCATCCTTCATAAAATTGCCGCCATCAAAGACCATCCATGAGTGTTTGAAACTATCAACAAGAGAGCCAATACATAGTACTACTTGAAGGAAATGGAATTCATTTTGATAGTTAAAAAATTATTTCCTTAACTACTAGCCATCCTCTAGACACCTATGTTTATGATTTCATGGAAGCCCTTTGATTTGGTCAGCTACCAACAATGACTCGAACCATCGACCTACCTATTTTTTGCTTGTTTTGTCTACACCAGATGCTCAAGATTTTTCCATTTATCACCTCCATGTTTTCCCTCAGGTTCTCTCCAAGCTTTTAAATTCCAATGGCTAGTCCATAACCCTGAAGTTGACATTCACAGACTCATCATGAATTCCTTCAGGATATTTTCCTCAGACATTCCTTTTTCATGGACTTATCTTCTTTTGGGTTTTTTCCCCATGGATACTTTTTTTTGACACTTTTTCTTGAGATAATTCCTTCGACCAATCCTTCCAAAAGAACTCTCTTGGACTTTCCTGGGCTTAATGTCTTCAACTAAATTTCTTCAGATTTTTTATTTCCCCTTGTATCTGACAAAATGTTTGAAAGAATTAGACTTAGCCCTTTTTCAATGCAGACAATTTTTTGGACTTTTACTAAGTGCCCTTTCTGAAGGGAAAGTACCTTTTAGCTTTTGATAAATAGACCTTCAAAGTTCTGCAAATGTCTTTCAAAAAAATTGTAAATGGTCCCTTTCCCCTTTTGCCAAGAAAAGTGCCCTTTAAACAATTGTCTTATGTCTTCTTAGCCCCATCTCATGTAACATTACTCCAACTTGAAAGTGTATGGTACGGACTGGGACAAATTCTCACCATTGTAGGATTTCATAGATGATGTTCAAGCCTCAAAATGTGTCTATAGGGTCTTTGGATGAACTCCTAGCACCATACCATACTCAATTCCATCATTTTACCTTCATGTTTCATGATCAAAAGCCCATCCTCACTTTGATTGTATTCATACCCTTAATACCCTGACTATGTATGGATGTTCTCAGTCCACCTGTAGGATCTTATGGGGTATTTGACGCATGTTAGGAATGTCTATGGATGGTTTAGGTTAAAATTAGCTCTCTAGTATTTACATTCACTTACTTGTATGCTCCATTGAGCTCCAAGACCACCTTTTACCCTTGACTATACTAATTCCTCACCTCTAACTATGTTTGCATTTGGTACCCATCCCTCAAGCCTGTAGGTTATTTTTAAGACATTTGAAGCATGTTTGTGATGTTTTAGGGCTTATTTACCTTTCACCTAGTCCCCCAAGACTTACACTTAGGCTCTAGTTCCTCTTTAGGATCCCTTTAAAAATTTCTTGTGCCAAATTATCAAAACATTGCACTCACTACCCTGTGTATAGACCTCCTGCAAGCTGGACTATATTGAAATGGACAGTGGATGGAAACAATGGAAAAAATGCATAATTTTGGCCTTTTTGAGAAGGCTTATGTCACCAAACACCTAATCCAAGTAATTTCATGGATTAAAAACTTTTTTAACATCACTAAATTGTCTCAACCAATGTGGATAAACCATTCCAAAGAAACTAAGCTGACTATTAATGCAAACTAGGCCATTTGCAAGCATGTACAAGCCTAAAAGAAGCTTTTCCAAGCAAATTAAACTCTCCAAATAAATAATAACATTGGAAAAATCTTATAAATAATTTTGAGACATTAAAACACACAAATCCATTAATCCAAAACAATAAATTTTGAGACAAGTTCAAACTTTGACCCCCTCATGGTTGAACATGCATAAAAAGTTGCCTAGAGTCAAACTGATGGTTCATGAAGAAGATAACACCAAAATTTAAGTTATTACTATGTATTTTAATATTAATAATATCACTATCCACCCCCAATATCATTTCCTCCAACTCAAATTATACGGCCCATAGTGAGCACTTGAAGTTGACATTTCTTTGCATGCCAAGAGGAAAAGGGAGAAAAATGAGTTTTTGATGCAATTTTTTATGAAAAAAAGAAAAAAAAGCATGTATATGATCTTTGGGGAGATTAATAGTCACACCACCATGTTTTTCAAGTGGCACACTTCCCAAAGGAGCTATACAAGTGCCCATTTCTCTCTCATTGGCCAAGAAAACTACCTTTTGTCTAAACAACCTGCCATTTATTCAACTATATCAGATTATTAAGACTTCCTAGGACACATTTCATGTGATAAAACTTCTTGATACTTTAACAATTCCAAATAAACCCATACAAAGCATTAAATGCACTATTTAGACCCTTGAAATGACCCCAAATGACATGATTAGATAATGAAATGAGTGACTAAGATTAATATAACATTTAGAAGCATGAATTGACCTATAAAAAACTTTATGAAAATATATTATACCCTCTCATATTCCTAAAAATGAATTTTTTAACTAGGGGCGCTCTATTTTGACCTAAAAGTCAAATTTGGTCAACAAATTGGTGACTCATAGGGGTAGTATGCCTGCTATACGAACTAGACTAGTACCCTAATTAGTCCATTGGAATTATGGATTCATCTAAGGATTGAAACAAATAATATACCTTGACCATTAACTCAAACCTTGATCAACAAGACAACCATTGACTACCTCAAACACACAAAGGAAAAGAGACACACAACAAAGACTAAAGCAAACACACATGTGCTACTTAGCACTTATGGAAAAAAAACACAATAGAAAGGAAACAAATATGTACATTACTCTTTCTCATACCTCCCTTCCTGGATCAAAATGGAAGTATCTTAGGTCTCCTTTCTCACTAGATGAGTGAAGGTGCCAGGCATGCTTCTTTTTGGATGGGATATTAGATGATTGTTGCGTTCTTTCTATTCCTTGTATTTTTACATCATATAATGAATTCATCTCCCATATGATTCCAAAATATATAAGGTCCTATTAAACCTTTAATCAAGCCTCATATTGTTGTCCTCCTAGCTCTTCATGACAAATTGGCATACTTAGACATGGGACAGCTTTTTGCAAGTTTATATTTCCTTGAAGGATTCCATAATTCTTCTCCATTATAAAAAATTATTTAAACTATTCAAGGAGTATTGTATCAATTCTATTATTAAATTTTTCTTGTTCAATACCTATTTTTATGTTGGTGAAAGAAGCTTCATATATGAATGTAGAAACAAAATATAGATCACCTTTAGAAGGGCCAAGATCATCATGGATGGTTCCCTCATGAGCTAGACTTTCTTGGAGGTGATTTTATTCAACATGTGTTTGATCTCCTTCATCTTGATCTTGTTCAACTTGGAGATCATCCCTCTCACCCTCCTCGTATTCTTGAAACATTTGCAAGTAGGTTTAGTACATGTCTTCCTTTTTAGACACAACCTCTTGCTTGTCATGGATTGGAGTAAGTTACAAAGGACTTGTAAGCTTCTTGAGGCCTTCAGATTCATTACATATGTCCTCAAACCTGTGCCATAAGTCCTCCTTAGCTGAATGGTCTGCATCATGAAATGGAAAAATAAGAGAGACTTCTCCCTCTTCTTTTATGGGATTCAAAAGGAGCTCTTCTAAAAACTCTCCCTCAATTTTTTCTTCATCATTGCAAGAAAATGTCTCCTCATTATCAGTCAGCACCTCCTCATCCTCTATCCAATCTAAAATTTGAATTTCATCCTCCCTCTTGGTGGTGTCAACATTAGGAATCTCAAAAATAGGGATTTTGTCCAAAGGGTATTCCCAAGTAGTAAGACAATTCTCCACATTCGGAAGGCAACCTTGATTTGTTGGGAGAGGTGGAAGGATGGATTCAATGGTATCTTGAGGAGAGGTGGGATGGAGTTGAGTGGTTTCAGCATTCTCTCTTCTACCAACCTCTTCACCCAAACAAGCTTGATTCCTCTCTTCACAAGCTACTATCACTTCTACCCATCTTGGAAAGGTGGGTTCAAGGATATTTTCATAGGACTGAGATGTTGGTGAAGGAGTGATAATTATGTTTATAAAACTAAGAGCTTCTTGAGGTTTGGTATCTTGATTGGAACTTAAAAGAGTAGGTTTAGAGGGTTTACCTTCCATTGCCATGATGGACTACCTCAAGCCTTGATTGGCTAATTCCAACTCCCTTTCAAAATGAGCTTCAAAATTCAATCTCTCCCTCTCAAAATCCTTTTCAAACAAGTGAACCTGCTCAACCATGATGTTTTCCTCCCTTAGGAAACTTTTGGATGGATTTACAAAAATTCAAACTTGTGGAAGTACATGAGGGGTTTGGGGTATTAGGAAACATGATTGGAATAGAATTTTGAAGGGGTAAGGATGGCACATTTGAAGGTGAATGTGGGGAATTTTGAGGTTGCCAAGATGGAATTTATTCATGGACTCTCAATCTCTCCTCCAGATTAAATATCAGGCCACAAACATCAACCATTTCATAGGTAAAATTTGGCCAATTATCCCCCTCTATAGGTATCCACTCCTTGATTTTTTCCAAGGCATTCCTTACACTCTCAATACAAACACTAGGTATGATTTCGCCACAACCATATCTAGTGTCAAGGTCTAACATGTATTCTTGGTAACCAAGGAGAGTTATTTTGAAATCTACAATGGGATGGCTTGGGGAGGGGTTAGGTGGGCTAGATGGAGTAAAAAATTGATAGGTTTGGTCATTGGCAGCATATGCTTGATGAAGATCATAACAAGGCTAGACAAGAACTTGCTCATAATCAAGAGGAAAAGGCAAAGCTGGACATACCTTTTCAACTTGTGTTAAAACAAGCTCAAACTCACAAATATCCATGAATCACTTCAAAAAAGAGTATGAAACAAGAAAACAACTTTAATTGTTATACATGGGCTACTCAACCAGTAGATATGTACGTGGAGTCACCATTGATGTTTGTTATAATTGCCTCCAAAGGTTGATGTCTTGAGGAAAATAGAAAAACTCCTCAAGAAATAGACTCAATAGTCCCATCGGGCGTGCTAAAAACTATTGTCACTTCAACTTCCACCTAATGAGGAGATGGTACAAGCTTCTTTCATTCAATTGAGACAATGAAACCACCTCAGGGATGTGGGTATCCCTATTAGGAGGTGGATCTCTAGATTAGGGGCTAGTTCCCCTTGATGCATCACTTAAGCTCATATTCCTACTACTAACAACTTAGGGAGGTTTAAAAGGGTTAGAAAAACTAAAATTAAACCTATTATATTAGAGGTTATGTACCAAAAGATTTGATCTACTCATACCCTTAACATAAAATTGAAACTAAGGACAAATAGCATGTACACTTCATTCAACATCAATCTCCCCTCTCACATCAATACTTCAAGATGGGGTCTTCAAGATAGCATAGGTTAGGAAGACTTAGGAAATAGGTGTTCTAGGACACACTATTGAATGAGTTATTCACTATACATGAAACCTCACTTGACAATTCTTGTTGATCTACAAGAAAGGAATCCCAATACACTAGGTACTAATGGAATCAACATGTGAGGGTAAATGAAAATTACACTTGCACAAGACTAATACCAAGCATGTACACTTAATGCAATCTTTGAATGAGGTAAAACCATTGTCTTTATTGATTCAAGGTAGAATTTTTGTAGGGATTTGCCATACCCAAGAAGAGATATCCCTATATAATGCAAACATGGCTTCCTTTATAGAATTTTTGAGAACCAAAAAAAGGGAAGCTCAAAAGTTGCAAAAAAACATGCTCAAGCTTGAGAATAGAAATAGTTATGCTACACGTATAGTTGAGTAGGAAATAGATAATGAATGTATCCTAAGATAGATATCCATGTAAAATCATGGTAGACTCTTCTAATATGGTGCAATGACTCTTTTTTCATCCTTCATAAAACTACCTCCATCAAAGACCATCCATGAGCATTTGAAACTGTCAATAGGGGAGCTAACACATAGTACTACTTGAGGGAAATATAATTCATTTTGACAGTTAGAAAATGCTTTCCTTAAATGCTAGCCATCCTTTGGATACCTATGTTTCTAATTTCATGGAATCCCTTTGATTTGGTTGGTTACCAACAATGACTCGAACCATCGACCTACCTATTTTTTGCTTGCTTTATTTTCACCAAATGCTTGAGATTCTACCATTTGTCACCTCCACATTTTCCCTTAGGTTCTTTCCAAGCTTTTAAATTCTAATGGCTAGCCCATGACCCTAAAATTGACGTTCATGGACCCATCATGAATTCCTTTGAGATATTTTCCTCGGACATTCCTTTTTCATGGACTTATCTTCTTTCAAGTTTTTTCCCCACGGATACTTTGTTTCGACACTTTTTCTCAAGAAAATTCCTTTGACCAATCCTTTTGAAAGAAATCTTTTGGAATTTCCTAGGCTTAATGTCTTCGGCCAAATTTCTTCAGATTTTTTGTTTCCCCTTTTATCGAATAAAATGTCTGAAAGAATTAGACTTAGCCCTTTTTCAATGTGGATAATTTTTTTGACTTTTGCTAAGTGCCCTTTCCAAAGGAAAAGTGCCCTTTAGATTTTCAGAAATAGACCTTCAGAGTTTTACAAATGTCTTTCAAAAAAAATGTAAATGGTCCCTTTCCCCTTTTGCCTAGAAAAGTTCCCTTTAAACACTTGTCTCATGCCTTCTTAGCCCTATCTCATGTGGCATTACTCCAACTTGCCAGTGTATGGACTGGGATAAATTCTCACTATTATAGGCTTCCATAGATAATGTTCAATCCTCAAAAGGTGTCTATAGGTTCTTTGGATGACCTCCTAACACCATACCATACTCAATTCCATTCATTTACCTTCATGTTTCATGATTAAAAGCCCATCCTCACTTTGACTATCTTCACACCCTTAATACCTCGATTGTGTATGGATGTTCCTAGTCTACCTGTAGGGTCTTATGGGGTATTCGAAGCATGTTAAGAATGTCTATGGATGGTTTAGGTTGTATTTAGTTCTCTATTATTTACATTCACCTACTTGTATGCTCCATTAAGCTCCAAGACCTCCTTTTACCCTTGACTGTCCTAATTCCTCAACTCTGACTATGTTTGCATTTGGTACCCATCCCTTAGGCTTGTATGTTGTTTTTAAGACATTCAAAGCATGTATGTGATGTTTTAGGGATTGTTTACCTTTCACCTAGTCCCCCAAGACTTACACTTAGGCTCTAATTCTTCTTTAGGAGCCCTTTCACCATTTTTTGTGACAACTTCTCAAAAACTTGCACTCACTATCCTATGTACAGACCTCCTACAAGCTGGATTATGTTGTAGTGGATAGTGAATGGAAACAATGGAGAAGATGCATAATTTAGGCCTTTTTGAGAAGGCTTATGTCACCAAACACCTACTCCAAGTCATGTCATGGATTCAAAACTTTTATTACATCACTACATGCTCTCATCCAATTTGGATAAACCATTCCAAAGTAACTAAGCTAACTATCAATGTAAACTAGGCCATTTGCAAGCATGTACAAGCCTAAAGGAAGCTTTTCCAAGCAGATTGAACTCTCTAAAGAAATAATAAGCATGGAAACATCTTTAAAATAATTTTTAGACACCTATAACACATAAATCCATCAATCTAAAACAAAAACTTCTAAGACAAGCTCAAACTTTGACCCCCTCATGGTTGAACATGTATAAAAAGCTATCTGGAGTCAAACTAATGGTTCATGAAGAATAAGACATAAAAATTTAATTTATTAATATGTATTGTAAGAGGATTAAAATCACTATCCACCCCCAATATAATTTCCTCCAACTCAAACTATATGGCCCATAGTGAGCACTTGAAGTCGACCTTTCTTTGCATACCAAGAGAAAAAGGGAGAAAAATGAGTTGTAGATGCAATTTTTTATGGAATAAATGAAATACAAACATTTATATGACCTATGGGGAGGTGATTAGCCACACCACCATATTTTCCAAGTGGTACGCTTTCCAAAGCAATTGTATAAGTGCCCATTTCTCTCTCACTAACTAAGAAAACTACCTTTTGTCTAAATAACCTACCATTTATTTAGTTATGTCAGCTTCGTAAGACTTGTTAGGACACATTTCATGTGATTCAACTTATTTACACTTGCACAATTCCCAAGTAACCTGTATAAAGCATTAAATACACTATTTAGACCCTTGAAATGACCCCAAATGACATGATAGGCTAATGAAATGAATGACTAAGGTTAATATAACATTTATAGGCATGGAGTGAGCTATAAAACACCTTATTAAAATATATTAGACCCCATCATATGCTTAAAAATAAATTTTTTAACTAGGGGTGCCCTATTTTGACCTAAAAGTCAAAATTGGTCAACAGGTACATAATCAGGGCATAATAAACCCCAAAAACATGATTGTGACAACCTAATTTAATTTTGGATGTGATATGCCCTATTTGAGTGCATAACCAATCACTTCATTGTTTACATGGGTTACTCAATTAGGGAACATCAAATCCCCTATATATAATTGGAATAACCTAATGTCATTTTGTACTTGATATGCCATTTTTTAATGTCTCATGAAACTGATTATATTATTGGTTACATAGGGCACATAATTATGTCATATCAATCCCCATAAACATAATTCTAATAATCTAATATCATTTTAGACTCAATATTCCATATTTGAATGCCTTATTCAACCAATCACTCAATTCATTGTATGGGACACTCAATTAGGGCATATCAAACCCCCCAAACATATTTTTTGTAAATTAATGTTGTTTTTGTAACAACACTACTGGGTTAGACATAGAAATACATGAATTTTTTTAATTAAACATATATACCATAAATATATTCCACCATGAGAATGTAAATAGAGATCATATATATAATCAAGTGATAACAGTAAATACATATTACATTTTATTTCACAGGTCTCTAATGTCATGAGAACGCTACTTGAAATGAATATATAAATTAATAAAACAACTCAACCACGGCTGATACAACTCTATAGTCATTATTATCAATATACAATAATAAGTAATTATGATTCTTTATAACAATACTCAATAATAATATACAATCTAATACAATGTACATAATTTAGATACCTGGCTCCCTAGAGCATGAGTTCCCTGGACTCTTTAGTATATGTGGTAATCTCAAGTGTCACCTCAAAATTAGTACTATTATGTGGAGGGAGAGAATCATCTAAGATTTTTTCCACACCAATCATGGACCAATGATTCCATACACTAATCCCATCAATAAATGGCCCTCCTTTCATGAGTGAGTAGATAGTGGCTATGCAGGAATCCAGAGAGACAAGCAAGTACCCATGTGATGTTTGATTTTAAACTAGACATGCAATATATCATATAAATATGTTCTACTGTAAGATATCACACAAACATGTGAATCACACTCATGAAATGATAATGTATCACCAAACATACTTTGGCCCAATTTTTTACAAATAATAAATGATAATGATCTAGATCAATCAAATTCATACACACCACTTGATCGGACTTCCTTCATTTGTCATTGTGATAGTAGTAAGCCAGTGAGGCCATCTCACTCCTTAATCCATATCAGCAAAGCAAATTGGATAAATATAATTCAATCACAAGATTCATCTAATTTATATCCTACTAGCAAACACATCATATAATAAGCTAATCATAGGAGTAACCAATGCATACATTTATTCCTCCAAATGTATGATTAAATCTTAAATTATTTTCTATCATATACTAAAAATAATGACTACAACCTATACCACCTAGGTAAATACACATTTAACTACAGATTTTACTACCGTATTTAGTTTCCAAACCTACTACCCCTATGATAACTCATATTACCATAGTCTAGTATTCTATGACATAACTACTAGTTTTCCACAAACATTCATAATAAAGTAGTCATAACTACATGGAAGCATAACTTATATTCAAACAACTAGATGTAACAAAGCAAACATAGTTCCCACAGAATATAATAATATACTATCATAGCATTCATTAAACTTTCAAGACTATATGCACGCATTCATAAAGTCCTTCTAACTGTCACAACATACTATTCATAATAATATCTAGCACATATACATATAATCAATCAAATATAGATGAGTCTGAACGTAACAATTACAGTATGTACCATTCAAGTATAACATACATCTATATTGTAGCACTCTATGGTATCCCATACTATCATAGTTTCCCCAACACATAATCCAAAATTATGACTCTAAGACTCAAATGATCCATATAAATAACAAGTAAGCAAATACAGGGCTATATCACCCGAGTATACCCTAAGTCTAAACTGTATACTAGCATTCAATATAATATAATTATAAGCATGCATCATGATGCACCACTATATGTTAGATATAATTAACAACTCTCACAACTTGTATTGCACACAAGTAAGAAATTCTAATTATATACAACTAACAATCAACCTTAGTATTTATAATGAGTCAAATAATTCATAACCCATTATGATCTTTCATTTCAATGACTCATTTCACTTCTGGGAAACTATTTCAAAAAGAATATAGTTTTTGGTTTCTAAGAAACTTGATGACTTATTCTAGCCATCTAATAAACTATTGGTATAATTCCTAAATAGGAGTATTTGTATGTCTTAAGCTGACACCACATGTAAGTGTTCCATTGCTATGAAAAAACTAACCCACTGATCACTTATGTGTTTTACCCAATAATCTCTCATACACTAAACTGTGTTTAAATGAACATGATCTAACATAAGGTTAGGTTCATGTTGACATAGTTTCAACCTTCTCAAGGTATCATGACCAAATGTTTTTATATTTGACAACATAGAAGTAAACAACCTAATAGATCCAATATACACTAACACATACAATGATGCCTAAATCCATAAATATGTTCAACAATATGAAAGACATCAACAGTCTTTATGATTCTCATATTAACACTTAGCCAATATAACCTTATTGTCATGCCATTTTTAACATAGAGTAACTTTATAATTTTAACAAAACACCATTTCTACTTAGCTTAGAGAGCAATCTAACTATTGTTTACCATACATCTAGAGGTTTGTTGGCTCGTATTCGAAAAGTTTTATTGTTTCCCCAAAACCTTAACATGGATTATAATCCATCTGTGGAAAATATTTAATCATGAGAATATCGGTGATGAATATATACACATATACCAAAAATACCTATTAATCATAACATAAATCATTTTAATGTTACATCACTTTTAGTTAGCAACTAACATATAATAAGTGACCTGAACTTATTATAATAAAGACTCGTTAAGTTTTCCACCATTTCCATACCTCGTCACCAATTTAGTGGGAAACTTTTAATTATTTATCCTTAAAAGGATTGGCCAAGTTCTAGATTAATCCATAGATATATATATATATGATTTTCCAGACAAAGACCCATATGTATCATAAATCTCAACTATTTATTTTTGCATATTCATTTGGCTTATTCCTCTAATTAATGTATATTCCCATATTTTTTTCACTTTATTGAAAGCCAGGTAAACTTTTTAATGTGACCGGCGCTGCTGGCTAGACACGACTAATACCAGTACCATGGGGCCGGTGGGGGACTTGAACACTGATGGGCAGAGCCGCAATGGAAGTACCTGACCAACAGACTACACCCCCCGACCCCATGTATATTCCCATTTTAATATACATAACTATATTATATTTATTTATCATTTACTCTTTCTTTCACGACCACCCATATTCAAGCATAATAATGTATAATATGTCTTCTATTATGGGCACCATGGTCACCCATAACTAAAAATCCACAATCATTCTTCATTATAATAGTTCCTAGTATACATGTTTTATGTGTAGACTGGCATCATGTAGTAGCAATTATAGTGATTACAAGGTATGTAAGGTAACCCTGGACCACCCTCACAGCACTGTAAAAATGTTACTAGATCAGTTACTCAATAACTTCAAACATGTAATAGTTTTTGCATGTTAGAGTTACCAGAATTACTTCTAGGAGCATAAGGGAATGGCTTATAATATCAGACTTTATTCACACACCATTGCTCTATATTTTTCATTCACGGATATAGGACTTAAATTCTATAATAAATGACATTTTACCGATAGGTTTGCCATAACCATGTAACAGTTCACCCTAACATATAAACATACTCAGAGTTATATATTTTTTAATTTATGTAACAATGGATCAAATTATAACTATTGCTCTAGACAATTACTATTCATAACTATCTCTAGTAATCTAGACAGACACACACACACACACACACACACACACACACACACACAAATATTCTCCAGTATATAGATAATTATAATAGTAATCTATACAAGTAGTACGAAGTTGATAAATAAGATGGATCTATTATAATTTTCTATATAGTTATATATTATGGATCTGATAAATAGTACGGATCTATTATAATTATCTATATAGTTATATATATTACAGATCTAATAAATAGTAAGGATCTATTATAATTGTCTATATAGTTATAATACTAGTATATCCACTATCGTTATAAGACTAATATAGATCTCTCTAGACAAGTATTATAAATAGGTGGCAGCTTATATATATATATATATATATATATATATATATATATATATATATATATATATATATATATACATATATATATATATATAATTATTTGATTTTTACCCTTGTAAATTGGTTTACAAATAGTGCCTAAGAGTATATAGCAACATGGACTATTTGTAAACCAATTTACAAGGGTAAAAATCAAATATATATATATATATATATATATATATATATATATATATATATATATATATATATATATATATTTGATTTTTACCCTTGTAAATTGGTTTACAAATAGTCCATGTTGCTATATACTCTTAGGCACTACTTATAAATAGATAGCATGATATAGACACATTGTGCTATCGCTAATAAATGGCTAATTATCATTACATAGGCTCTACAAAAGAACACACAAAAATGGAAGTTTAAATAGAAATAAGGATGTCTACTTGGAAATGCTTTACTTTCCATCTGGTTGCTTCCTTTTCCCCTTCCCATCTACTTTTTCCTCATCACTCCTTGTGTGTTTCCTCTCCCATGTTATGCCTCTTTTCCTCCCTCCTAAGCTTTGTTGCTTTTCCCCCTCCATATACGCGCTTCTCCTCTCCTTATAAATCCATATCTTTTTTTTAAAGCAAGATTTTTGTTTTTATCTTTTTTTCCCTATATTATGAGTTTTTATCCTTTTTGTTTTTCATAGATTTATTATTTTTGTAAAGCTTTATTTTCTTTAATTAAAGGCTTTTCTATTTTTAATAATAACTAACTTCAATTTTACTTTAATATATTTCATCTCTTATTTTAGAATTTCTCAATATTTTAATAATAAGTAATTATTTGGTACAAATAATTAATACTAACAACTTAAAGATAATATGACTAATGTAGACCCAATTATATTCCTTAAGCTAATCATCAGCATGAACTCCACAACATCACTATGCTTATTTTGACAGACTTACGTTAGTGAATGCATTTATGGTCTAGAACACAAATACATGATATACACATAGCCAATGTGCTAAATCAATTATTTAAATGCATTAATAATTGAAAATATGTTAATGCTAATAAATCAACTATGCATTTACTATGTACTAGTTACATGGTGTGTACAGGGTTTTTTCAATCTCTCTATCGACCTTTAACATCTCGATCTATGTCACCCTCTTCAATGATGCTCTCCCTCCATCACACTCTGAGAGATGGATTATCTTGCATCAACTTCACAAAAAAACAAGCAATTAGACCATAACAGTCATGATATACATTTATCATAAATATAGCTTGAATGACAAATCAACATGATCATAAAATAAACACATATACTTAAAGTTAACTCATAGTAGGATGATCATGTAACCTAAGAAATATTATGTTGTCCCATATCAACATATATCCCACAACTTAGTCAAATCTAAATTTGTCAACTATAGATATCCACAAATAATCTAATAAATTTGTTTGGTAAGGAATCAAGATGTAACATCCTTCCCCTCTAAAGCTAGTCATCATCCCCAATGACTATTATTCAACATAAATTATAAATTATAAATATTATTTATCAAATTAAAAACATGATATACAATATCAAATTAAGGAATAAATGGGAAATTACCTGTAGAACTTGTAGTTCCTTCAAGTTGTACTATTCATGGAGTATTGGTCCATAAGACCCTATCTGTGACTTCATACTACTATGAAAACAAGGTTTGCATTGTCACTTACTCTGATTGATTCTGTCATGACCTCCTTGGGATTCAAAACTACAAGGCAAGCATAAATATCTTTGTAATAGTTTCACTGACTTTGAAAAACACATGAGATCCTTATACAAGTCATAACAGAGTTCTAAAAAATCTTCCAACCCCATTAAATATCTCTCTAACTTAGAGGGTATTTTTCTCATTTCAGAGAAAAAGTGTTTAGGGATTCTAGTAAGAATGATGTACATAAGTTAATACTATCACTACTCCATATGGCTTCAATTAAGTATAACATGTCAATACTATCACTACTCCATAGATCTATTGACAAGTATGACAATGAATAAGAACATGAAATAATATAATTCTAATGTATACAAAATCATGGATTACCTGTCTACAGTATACATGTGTATAGCCATACGACTAAATTTTACAAGTCCATCTGTCAAATCTTGGATGTGATAAGTTCATTTATCAGATCCAAACTTAGTAACAACCGAGTCAATGTGAGTCTAAGTAGGATACCATACTATCCCTTAGAACTCATGTTCCTAATTCACCACTCTTCCCTCAGGGCTTTATGACCTAGTGATCTCAAAAATAATGTGTACAAGAATCAATGACATATAAATTTATACTAACAAATCATAGGAATAAATACTATATGCTTAATGATTTCAGATGTACCAACATACATATAATAAAAATCATACAACCAATCTATAATTATATTAATTTGGCACAAACCAAACATAACTAGTATCATATTCACAACTTAACATATAGTGTCATGTATATTCATGGTTAAGAGGAACTAATGTTAAATTTAACATAACATACAAAATCCAAGGATCACGTGTCTCTTCAACCTTGTAAGGGAACACCCTGTTGGGTGAATATTTTGTCACCAGCTAATTGATGGGCAAAATAGGTCACTTCAACCATAGTAGAAGGAGATTGGTCAACCAAATGTGTAGGTTTACCACATCAAAGGGGGACAAATCTCTCCTCTCATCAAGGGGAGGTTCCTTATAGCTGTATGGCACTATATACTATATATAAGCAGAAAATAACACTCAGGGCTAGGTTAACACCATCCATCTCTCTTTTTTTAGAGATGATGTTCATAAACAAAAGATAAATCTTGGTGAAATGATAGAAGGCACTTCTCTTCTTTTAGAAGTGGACTGTAGCAAACAACAAGAATTCTTTCTGGTAGTGATAAGTAACAAGGCGCAGTAACAAAGCAGGATGAGGTGTAGCACAAAGTCTCCCCCCTCAACTTCCTAAGAGTGAAATATGAAGGATAATGGGGGCACAAATTCATCCCAAGATCCTTTAAATAGAAACAAAAAATAAACACACTAAAGATAATTGTGGCAGCATAAAGTCTCTCCACAGTCGGCTTTAGGACACTTTCCTGGTTACTTCCACTAATTCTACTTATTTAATTAAATGGACAAGAATGCATTCAAGAAATAGTCATAATAACACTCCCCTAAATAACACAAGTTATTACAGCATAAAGTCTAAAAGTAACCTTCTTTCTCATTCATATAACAAAATATGATTAACAATATGAGCTCAAAGTCTCAGTACATGCCTTTCAATTTGGGTAGAGTTTCGCTTCTGATAACAAAAATATCTCCCTAAAATAATAAGAGTTTACAATATATAGCACTCCAAGAAAGACTTGGGCATTTTGTTTCATAGAAAATGGCCCATGCTGCATTCAATGCCTTGAATGTATTTCTGTGAAAGAGCCATGCTTGAACAGGTCATCAACCATAACTATGGCGTGTTAATTCTTCTCAAATGTCTCCTCCAAAGTATGGGCTGCCTGGTCCTCTTCTCGATATTTGCACAACTGTCCATTTCACCTTTACTCGATTTAGAAAAATAGGCTGTGCTATTGAGTGCTCATGCTCTCTGATTTCCACCTAGTGGACTATTTCACCTACCAAAAATAACTCTCCTATAGATATTTCTATATTTTGGACTATTTCACCTACTAGAAATAACTCCTACATAGATATTTCTAGATTTCCTGCAGTTGTTCTCTTTTTTCTCATCACGTCTTGTCCTTCCTTGGTGATCTAAGCTCTCGGGGCTATCTTCTTACCTTTAGTAGGCTCTTTCAGCTTCCTCTTCAGCTAGTCACTAAATTTGTTTTCAGATTTCGTGCCACATTTGAAAATCAATGGTTATTTCATGACTTCTAAATTTGACATCTACATGGACGTCACTGGTCACTAGGTCGCTTGAACTACTTTAAACCTTGAACCTTGGAGTGCATCGATTCAATGGTTCAAAGTGGTTCAATGGTTGATGGTTCAATCGGCTTGTATGTTCACTCGACTCTTTAGTTCATTCGCTTCCCTAGTTCAATCACTTATTTGCTCATCAGTTAAACCATCTCTTTGAACTAGTCTCTAGAATCTTCCACTTCTTTCTTTTACTTAGAGCTTCTTTGAACCTTTGAACCTGTTGAACCTTTGAACCAATTTGGTTCAAGGTTTAATGGTTCATCCTCTTTCTTAGAAGCCTTTGTCTTCTCTAAGTCTCTCAAGCTTTGAAATTCTGAAGCGGTTGAACTTTGAACTTGTCGAAGTGCTTAACTCTTTGAAGTCTACCGACATCATTGAACCTTTGAACCTGTTGAACCTTTGAACCTTTGGAAGCAGGGTTCAATGGTTCGATGGTTCAATCCTTTGTTTGAAGCTTATCGATGGACCTTTTGGTTGAACCTCAGCATTGAACCAGGCTTGAAATTGCCCAAGTGTTGGGAACTTATTTATTTGTGAAAGCTCACCTGTTGAAGTCGTTGAACCTATTGAACTTGTGAGTCCCTTAGCCAAAAAAGCTTGAACAATGAAGAATTTGAATACTCAAAACAATTTTTTGAGAAGGGAAAAGAGAATTTTGGCCTGTAGGACCAAAATAGTTCATATGTTGTCCCAAAAATGAGTGACAAATTTTGGGAACAATAGCTGGCTCCATTTGGGGAACTTCTTTCAATTGAAATTTTGAAACAGCTGAAGGGACTTGAAACTAGAATCTCCAGTGCCTTTAAGTGTGCCATTGGGCTATGGAGTCATGCTACCTAAAAAATAAAAGCACTAAAAAATGAAAATGAAAGCACAAAATATAAATAAAGACTATACAAATATACATATGTACAACTGATGTCACCTAATACTTCAAGGATTAAAGTGCTTCAAATGCTGCCCATTATGAGGTAGAGAAAAGGGTGTGCCATCTTGATACTTCAACAGGAAACTATTTTCACCATTGAGTTGATGAATATTAAATGGGCCTCTCTATAGGGAATCAAATTTTCCATGCATTCCCTTTGGTTCTCTTCTCTTGTCTCACAACAGAACTTGATCACCAATCTGGAACTCATGGTTTTTTGCTTTCTATTCGAAGAGCCTCTTCACCAGACTAATGCACAATAATTTAGTCCACCACCATAGTTCACTATTCATCCAACTAAACAAGGCACATGATCCTCTTATCGATGGAACTTTCATAGGTCTAATCTTCGACCACCTTTGCCAATTTTAATGCTAGCAATTCTAGGGTGATTGGTATCTCTACATCGAGACCATACAGAAGTTGGAAAGGTGACATACCTATCACCTTCTTGGGTGTAATTATGTCTACCCATAAAGCATCAACCAATGCTTTATGCCAGGTTCATTGGTTGTCATCCACCAGCTTCTTGATGATGGTCACCAAGTTCTTATTGCTTGATTCAGATTGGCCATTCCCTTGTGGAAAATAATCAGAGGAGTGGGAGAGGGTAATCCCATAGTAAAAGTAGAACTGAGTAATCTCATGGGAAGAGAAACAAGATGCATTATCTGTCACAATCTTGGTTGGGACCCCAAACTTGAAAATGATGTTTTCCTTGAGGAAATTGCATACCACTTCTGAAGTAGCATGCTTGATTAGAATTGCTTCCACCCATTTG
This sequence comes from Torreya grandis, assembly GCA_037957365.1. Classification (NCBI taxonomy): domain Eukaryota; kingdom Viridiplantae; phylum Streptophyta; class Pinopsida; order Cupressales; family Taxaceae; genus Torreya; species Torreya grandis. The sequence continues at coordinate 750,602 of JARHVA010000786.1, forward strand.
GTGAAGTAATATGTGGCTGTAAGGACATAATCATGTTCAGTGCTTGAAGATGGGTTTATAGCACCAATGAAATTTATTCCCCATTATTGAAATGGCTCTTCTATTACCACTGGCTTAAGAGGCAGAGAAGCTAACTTGGGTCTTCCAATGAACTGTTGGCATAGTTCACATCTTCATACCTATTTGTATGCATCTTGAAATAGAGTAGGCCAGTAATACCTAGCTCATAGAATCTTATGAACAGTTACAGGCATAGAAAAATGTCCTCCATAGGCCAGATTATGGAAAGACTCTAAAAGTTGGTTCTGTTGCTCTTTATCCATGCAGTGAAGGAACACTCCATCAAGGTTCCTCTTATACAGGCCGTTGTCCCATAGGATAAAATTGGCAACTTTCAATTTAATATTCCTCCTTTCATTTTTAGATAGGTGAGTGGGACACTCACCATAAGGAAGGAAATGAGCAATACTTGAATACCACTCATTTGTGATGGAGACAAAGAGGACTATTGGCATGTCTTCCACTTCTGTTTCTTCATGCCCTACTTCTTCAGGTCTGTTTTCAGCAATCAATTAGCAAAGGCCCCTTCGTCGTATAAGCTTCGTTAGTTTGATAATGAGATCAAACTCCTATATTTAGCAATTCAATTGCTCCTTTTTGTTCCAAACTCCTACTGAGTTAATATGGATTTAACTATGGTATCAAGAACTAAGACAGTAATGTGTGAATTCAGGATGTAAAAATTGAAGTGCTTTACTACATTTACCACTGCATAAGCATGCTTCTTCATGTTTGAATACTTCAGCTCATGATCTTTGAGAGGATAGCTCATGAAGGATATGGGAGATTCCACACCTTCTCTATTTTGTTGAACCAAAATTATTGAAAGTGTGTGCTCAGAAGCATAACTATACACTGTGAAATCCTTGGTATAATTTGGACAAACCAAAATTGGGGCGTGGGCAATAGATACCTTAATGTCTCAAAATGCCAATTTTCCTTCCTCAGTCCAGCTGAAAGTGGCCTTTTCCTTCATCATGTTTACAATATGGTGAGTCTTCTTTGCAAACTTGGGGATGAACCTTCATAAAAAATTCACCTTTCTAAAGAAAGAGTAAACTGTAGTCTTACTTGTGGGTAGAGTAAGCTCCTGGATGGATTTGACTCTTTTTGAGTCAATCTTTATGCCTTCTTGAAATACAATATGTCTGAGAAGTTTCATTTTTGTTACCCCAAAAATAGACTTCTTGGAATTTAGAGAGATGCCATTTCGGTGACATCATTCTAGCACTTATTGCAAATGATGTAGGTGATCAGGTCGATGCTTGGAAAAGATTGTTAAATCATCAAGGTACACTATAATGAACTTACCTATTTCATCTTTAAAAGCAAGGTCCATTTCTCTCTAAAAATTAGCACCAACATTTATCAGGCTAAATGGCATTCTTCGATACACAAGGGTGCCCCAAGGTGTGGTGAAGGTAGTCTTATGATGGTCTGCTTCACCAACTTCAATTTGATTGTATTCTGAGAAGCCGTCTAGCATTGATAACATCTCTGAACTAGTCACTGTCTGAAGAACTTGGTCCATGATGGGCAGAGGATAGTTATCCTTTAAGTATGACTGATTCAAATTCTTGAAGTCCATATAGAGGTGACTTTCACCATTCTTTTTTCTCACAAGTATTATGTTTGCAATCCATGTGGAATGATGGATTGGAAAGATTATCTTAGCATTCAACATTTTCTATATTTCAGACAGAATAGTACCTAATATCTTTGGATTTTATTGCCTAGATTTTTGCTTGTAAGGCACTGAATCACTCTTGAGAGAAATCTTATGGCAAATTTCTTCAAGCCTGAGCGACTTCAGATCATCATATGAATATGCCAAGACATCTATGTACTGGTGGAGTAGATTAGTAAACTTGAACCTCTCTTCAGGAGTGTAGCACTTCCTCCCAATATTTACCATCTTGGGATCTTCTTTGGTACCCAAGTTTATCTGATAAAACTCATGGGAGGAACTTGAATCCATCTATTGCTATTTGATGAACCTGTCATGTTTGTTAAATAATTTTTCAAGGGAGACCAGGCCTTTTGGGATTTCATTCCCTTTTAGTTACAATAATTCTTCACCTACGTCTGAACCTATTTCAGGGTCTGGTTCATTGCCTTTGAAGTGAAGTTGTTCAAAACTATCTTTTTTTTCAGGAAGGCAATTATTTGGTTGTCACTATTGAACACTTACCAATGATTGGAATTGTCAGGCACACTTGGTCGAAAGACCAGTTTGATAGTATACTTATCTACCTTAAAATTAAGGTGAGGAACCAAAAGAGTTACTGAAACAACCAAAGCATCAGCTTAGTCATTGAATTCCCTGGGAACTGTAGAGATGCTAAAAGCATCAAAACTTTCAATTTGATCTCAAACCAAATTGTGGTAGTGGCATAATCTCTCATTTTTGGTTTGGTATAGGTTTCTCACCTAAAAAACTACCAGCTCAACATCTCATTTAGCATGAAGGAGTTTGACGCCCCTATCTTGAGCGGCCTTCATTCTAAGCAGCAATAATTCATACTCAGCAGTGTTGTTGGTGTTGCTGAACTGCAACTTGTATGAAGAAAGAAAAATATCTCTTTGGGGAGATATCAACATAATCCCAACTCCTGAACTAGTAGAAGAATAGCTACCATCAAATTTTAGTATCCATACATCATCAAAAGCTGACCTTACCTTAGATTTTTCTTCATTTGGAGGAGAGGATTCTTCTACACTTACACTATGCTCTATCATATCTTCTATTATTTTATTTGAAACAACTTTCAGATTATCATTTTTAGAGGTTTCATCAGCTAAGATGGGGATATCCTCTATGGTTAAGAAATAATTACCCATGCCTGAAGACTCAAATAGAATTTGAGCTTCAGGCACTAATGTTTGAGTGACCACATATTTTGCTTCCTTCTCAGGGAGCAGCCTCTACATGATGCCTTTGATCGAGATCCTTGATTTAGATAGGTCCATGCTCAACTCACTGCCCACATCCTTGTAAAAATTTTGTCTCAGAAGAATGCCATATGAAGCTGGGACGTCAACCACCAGGACTGTCATCTTGATTCTCTTGTCTGGGAATGCTGCAAATGCAAATTGGGCATCCTTGATTTGTCCCAGCAGTGGAACTTGTTTGTTCTCCATGGAGAAACATCTCCCAAATGTCTTGGTCAGTGTGAGACCAAGAGATTCTACCACTTTGGTAGGTATGATGTTGTCTGAAGCTCTAGAATCAATGATGCAATTATTCAACTGACGTCTATTTATTAGCAGGGAGATATAAAATGGTTCAATCCTCCTGGAAGCAGGAGGAGGAGTAATGACAAGGTTGTTTAGGGTAGACATGTTCCTTAGGGGATCATGAGTTACCTTTCTAACATCTTGTCCTACAGGGATGGTTTTACTCTTTACACATTGAACCAATCTATCCAACTGTTCAGGGTTAGATTGTAGGAATTCAAATTCAGACATTTGAATTTTAGTTTTCTTGACATGGTCGACTATGTCAAACATCTGAAATAAATTATGAATAGAGGAAGGGAGTTCATACTTCTAATTTTTAGGGGGGGAGGACTAATCTATAAAATTTAAGTGGGAGGTAAAGGTGTACTTAGAGTACTTACTTTTATATTGCTCACTGGGTCCTTTGGTTGGAAAGGCAGAGAAGTTCCTCGCTTGGCAATTGAAATTACAGGCTGAGCTCACTCCTCTAATTTTTCTTTATCAGCTTGCTGGGCTAACTGATTCTTAGACTAGGTGAACATAGTGTATGATCCCTCAACTACTTTACCTTCACTTCTAGGTTCATCTTGGTAATTTAAGAAATTGATGTTGGAGTTGCCAGCTAATTCTTCTTCTCCCTCTGTGAAGAGATTAACATCATCTTCTAGGTTCAACTTAGGTTGGAAGGAGAAATCTGATTTTGCTTCAAGATATCTAACTACTAAATTGGTTAGAGGTTATTCAATGGCAAGGTTCCTATGTGGGGAGGAAGGCAATTTGGATACCCTTGATTCCTAGCAGCATTGCCTTGGTATGACTGATTAGGGAATGTTCTCCTTGGTATATCTCGGTATGAAGGAGCAGCAGACATCCCTTGCGCCATTTGCTTTTTGAGAGCCAGCAACTCATTTGCCAGCTTTTGCACCATTGGATCAATGGTCCCTGTAGATGAATTCTCAAAAGATGAAGAGGATTTACCTCTGTCAGGATCCCTCCTTATCATCTTTCACCTCATTATACAAATCTTGAGCAAAAGAAATATCTATGTGACCAGCACGTCTTAGTAGAAAATTCACTTCAGGCAACTGAGAGTTGATGAAATAGCATTTGAGATTCTCAGCTATTGGCTGAGCAATGATAAGAATCCTATTCCTTAGCTTGTCAAATTTTGCTATGAAATCCCTCATGAGTTCATGAGGTTCCTTCTTCATTTGATTGAGTTGGGCCAGCAGGACATGTGCATCTTCTACAGGCTTGAATCTGGCTTCAAATTTAGCTTTAAGATTATTCTAGTCAGTCACTGACCGAGCCTGCAGATGGTAGAACTAGTCTACAACAGCACCTTGTAATGTCTCCACAAATAGCTTGATTGCCACATCCTCATACTCCACGCCTATCATGCCACAGGCTATGCTGAAGGCTATAATATGTTCATCGATATGAACTCTCTCATCACCAAATAATTTAGTGAAATTCTTCCTTGAACTACATGGTAGCTCATGTAGAGGTGGAGTTAAATTGAATGGGCCAAAAGAGCTACCCTAGGGTCCTTGTATTGCCATTGTATGAATATGTAAAGGGGGGATAATAAATATTAGTGGGGTATGTATGGGCAAAGCTCTGCTAGCAGAGGAAAAATAAGCTCTACCTTGTGTTGGTGACCTGGTGTTGGTAGGAGGAAGAATCTTAGTTCATTGAAGGTGAGTTTGTGGAGAAAATAACTCAAAATTGCTCTACTACACCAACTCAAAAATAAGGTTAACAACACCTTTGGATCTCTGGTTCCTCATATACTGTGGAGTTGCCAGATTGAAATAGTAAAAATGGAAAAGAACTGGCACTGCTTCAATTTGAAGCTTGAGGCTTCAAACTGCTTGTTCTTCCCTAGCAGAGTCACCAAAAACTATTGAGTGAATATTTTGTCACCAACTAACTGATGGGCAAAATGGGTCACTTTAACCACAACATAGGGAGATTGGTTAGCCAAATGTGCAGGTTTACCACATCAAAGGGGGACAAATCTCTCCTCTCATCAACGGGAGGTTCCCTATAACTATACGACACTATATACTATATATATAAGCAAAAAATAACACTTAGGGGTAGGTTAACACCATCCATCTCTCTTTTTTTAGAGATGATGTTCATAAACAAAGGAGAAATCTTGGTGAAATGATAGAAGGCACTTCTCTTCTTTCAAAAGTGGACTGCAGCAAATAGCAATAATTCTTTCTGGTAGTGATAAGTAATAGGGTACAGTAACACAGCAGGATGAGGTGTAGCACAAAGTCTCCCCCCTCAACTACCTAAGAGTGAAATATGAAGGATAATGGGGGCACAAAGTCATCCCAAGATCTTTTAAATAGAAATAGAAAATAAACATACTAAAGACAACTATGGCAGCACAAAGTCTCTCCACAGTCAGCTTCAAGACACCTTCTTGGTTACTTCCACTAATTATACTTATTTAATTAAATAGACAAGAATGCATTCAGGAAACAGTCATAAGAACAATCCCCTAAATAACACAACTTACTATAGCACAAAGTCTGAAAGTAACCTTCTTTCTCATTCATATAACAAAATATGATTACCAATCTGAGCTCAAAGTCTCAGTAAATGCCTTTCAATTTGGGTAGAGTTTCGCTTTTGATAACAAAAAGATCTCCCTAAAATAATAAGAGAGTTTACAATATATAGCACTCTAAAAAAGACTTGGGTGCTTTGTTTCATGGAAAATGGCCCATGCTGCATTCAATGCCTTGAATGTATTTTCATGAAAGAGCCATGCTAGAACAGGTCATCAGCCTTAATTGTGGCATGTTAATTCTTCCCAAATGTCTCCTCTAAAGTATGGGCTGCCTGGTCCTCTTCCTGATATTTACACAGCTATCCATTTTGCCTTTACTTGATATAGAAAAATAGGCCACACTATTGAGTGCTCGCACTCTCTGATGTCCACCTAGTGGACTGTTTCATCTACCAGAAATAACTCTCCTACAAATATTTCTAGATTTTATACTGTTTCACCTACCAAAAATAACTCCTGCATAGATATTTATATATTTCTTGTAGTTGTTCTCTTTTTCTTCACCACATCTTGTCCTTCCTTGGCGATCTAAGCTCTTGGGGCTATCTTCTTACCTTCAGCAGGCTCTTTCAGCTTCTTCTTCAGTTAGTCACTGAATTTGTTTTCAGATTCCGTGCCACATTTGAAAATCAATGGCTATTTCATGAATTCTAAATTTGACGTCCACAGGGACATCACTGGTCGTTGGGTCGCTTGAACTACTTTGAACCTTGAACCTTGGCATGCATCAGTTCAATGGTTCAAAGTGGTTCAATGGTCAGTGGTTTAATCAACTTGTTTGTTCACTCAGCTCTTTCGTTCATTTGCTTCCCTGGTTCAATCACTTCTTTGCTTGTCAGTTGAACCATCTCTTTGAACTGGTCTCTAGAATCTTCTGCTTCTTTCCTTTACTCGGAGCTTCTTTAAACCTTTGAACCCATTGAACCTTTGAACCAAGTTGGTTCAAGCTTCAATGGTTCATCCTCTTTCTTAGAATCCTTTATCTCTCTAAGTCTCTCGAGCTTTGAAATTTTGAAGCGGTTGAACTTTGAACTTGCCCAAGTGCTTAACTCTTTGAAGTCTACCGACATCATTGAACCTTTAAACCTGTTAAACCTTTGAACCTTTGGAAGGGGGTTTCAATGGTTTAATGGTTCAATCCTTTGTTTGAAGCTTGCCAATGGACCTTTAGGTTGAACCTCAGTGTTGAACCAGCCTTGAAATTGCCCAAGTGTTGGGAACTTGTTTCTTTGTGAGAGCTCGCCTGTTGAAGTCGTTGAACCTGTGAGTCCCTTAGTTGAAAAAGCTTGAACAATGAAGAATTTGAATACTCAGAACAATTTTTTGAGAAGGAAAAAGAGAATTTTGGCCTGTAGGACCAAAATAGTTCATATGTTGTCCCAAAAATGAGTGACAGATTTTGGGAACAACACAACCAAAACAATGTCTCCCTATTTGCTCAACTAGAATGCAACAAGTTAAAATTTTATCTCAACCCCTAGATTGACAAGATGTTCTATACATCCTATACCCTGCTCACTTCCAATGAAAGGTACAAAAATAACTCTTCAAAACAAGATGCTCTATGCAAAAGTGAATAATGTCAATATAATCAAAGGGTATATAATATCATTATAATCAAATTATAATTCTTAATTTGGAATTAATATGAATTCAAGGTTTTCCAATCCACGTGGTCTAAAATCACAAGTTAGATAAAATAATGACCCTAAAGAGTCACAAGTAAAAAGTAGAGAACTATCATATCAAAAAATCCTACATACCCACATAAGGTATAAAGAAAATATCACAACACAATGTTGTCAAAACACTATCTACTTACCAAATCTATAAGTATAGTTTCAAAATCTATTTCTACAACTAGGAGAAATAAAATACTAACCTCAAATATGTGTCAATTTATGCAATCCTACAACTTCTCTCTCAATAATAAATAGAAGACATTCTCCACAAACTTTCATGGAGTATGGTCAAACATTATTAAAAAACAAGTTCCTATAAAATAGAATGCTAAATCAACATTACGAAAATATGAATCCCCTCGGTAGCTTATAATGATTTCAAAGGAGAGTAATAACAACTCACCTCTAAGATAACTAGGATAGATGACACTCCTTCTTAAAATACATAACTTAAGAGTGCCAATCCAAAAATAGACTCAAAACATAAAGGAAATTTCCAACCAAGACAACATCATTTTGTTACAATAAAAATTCCCACCACCCTAGGTGGTACTAACTAAAAATGGTCTTATAAGATTTTCCATTTCTAGATTTTATGAATATAAAGCACATATATATAAGTGAGAAACATCCCATGCTTATAAAACACTCACAAAACATAAATGGTGAAGGTGACTCAACTACCAAGAAGGATGTAGTCACTCTTGAAGTGTTTGATCTAGGTGATCAAACTAAGGTATAAATATCTTATTCATAACTCATGAACTACGCTATGTGCTCACCTACCTAAACCTTATATTCAACCATAACCATGGGAATACTTGACAAACCAATCCCTAAAAAACTTATAGGGTTTGAGTTCTCCTAAGGGTACACACTCAATGTTCCCTACACACATTTCACAAATGTCTCAAACTTACAAAAGTCATCAATCCATATAGGAGGATCTATCAAGAATCAAAACTCCAATCATGGAGTAAATGGTTCTACACTAAAGCACCACAACTCCAAAATACCATTTTAATAATTCATATCATTAGATCCACATCGATAAACAAAAAGAAATGGAAATGCTAATGAACTCATTAGGTCCTAGAGTTCGAGCCATAGCTCTGATAACACATGTAACAACCCTGTTGAGTTAGACATAGAAATATATATATTTAAATTAAACATATATACCATAAATAGGTTACACCATGAGAATCTAAATATAGATCATATATATACTCAAGTGATAACAGTAAATACACATTACATTTTATATCACAGGTTTTTAATGTCATGAGAACACTACCTAAAATTATTACAGAAAGTAATACAACTCAGCCATGACTGATAAAACTCTATAATCACTATTTTCAATATATAATAATAAATAATTAAGATTCTTCATGACAATACTCAATAATAATATACAATCTAATACAATGTATATAATCTAGATATCGGGCTCCTTGAAGCATGAGTTCCCTAGACTCTCTAGTATTTATAACAATCTCAAGTGTCATCTAAAAAGTAGTACTATTGTGGAAAAAGAGAGCATCATCCAAAAAAGATTCCACACCAAACACGGACCAATGATTCCCCACACTAATCCCATCAATAAATGGCCCTCCCTTCATGGATGATTAGATAGTGATAGTGTAGGAATCCAGAGAGATAAGCAAGTACATGTGTGTTGTATGATTCTAAACTAAAAATGTAGTGTATCATATAAATCCATTCTATTGTAAGATATTGCACAAACATGTTAATCACTCATGAAATTATAATGTCTCACTAAATGTACTTTAGCCCAAATATTTACAAATAATAAATGATAATGATCTAGATCAATTAAATTCATACACACCACTTGATCAAACTGCCTTCATTTATCATTGTGATACTAGTAAGCTAGTGAAGTCCATCTCACTCATTACTTTGTATCAACAAAGTAAATTGGTCAAATACAACTCAACTATAAGATTAATCTAATTTACATCCTATTAGCAAACTCATTGAATATAATAAGCTACTCATAAGAGTAACCAATGCATACATTTATTTCATCAAACGTACGAATGAATCTTATATTATTATCTATCCCATACTATAAATAATGACTATAGCCTATACCACCTAGCCAAATACACATTTAACATCAGTTTTTTATTACCACATTTAGTTTCCAAACATACTACCCCTATGATAACTCATATTACCATAGTCTAGTATGTTATGACATAACTACTAGTTTTCTACAAACATTCATAATAAGGTAGTCATAACTACACAGAAACACAACTTATATTCAAACAACTAGATGTAACGAAGCAAACATAGTTCCCATGGAACATAATAATATACTATCATAGAATTTGGTAAACTTTCAAGACTATATGCACGCATTTATAAAGTTTTTCTAATTTTCACAACATACTATTTATAATAATATCCAACACGTATACATATAATCAATCAAATATAGATATGAGTCTGGGAATAACAATTATAGTTTGTACTATTCAAGTATAACATACATTTATACTGTAACACTTTATAATATCTCATACTATCATAGTTTCCCCAACACGTAATCCAAACTTATGACTCCAAGACTCAAATGATCCATATAAATAATAAGAAGCAAGAAAGTACGGGGTTATAACACTTACGTATACCCTAAGTCTAAACAACATAATATCATTCAATGTAACATAACTATAAGCATGCATCATGATGCATAATTACATGCTAGATATAATCAAATACTCTCATAACTTGTAATTCACATGAGTATTAAATAATAATTATATATAACTAATGTTCAACCGTATTATTAATAATGAGTGAGATAATTCATAACCCGTTATGATCTTTCATTTCAATGACTCATTTCACTTCTGGGAAACTGTTTCAAAAGAAATATAGTTTTTGGTTTCTAAAAAACTTGATGACTTACTCTAGCCATCTAATAAACTATTGGTATAATTATTAATATGAGTACTTTTACATCTTAAGATGACACCACATGTAAGTGTTCCATTGCTATGCAAAAACTAATCCACTGATCACTTATGTGTTTTAACCAAGAATCTCTCATACACTAAACTGCATTTAAATGAGCATGACCTAACATAAGGTTAGGTTCATGTTGACAAAGTTTCACCCTTCTCGAGGTCTCATGACCAAATGTTTTAATATTTGAAAACATAGAGGTATACAACCTAATATATCCAATGTATGCTAACACATACAATGATGAACCTAAATCCATAAATATGTTCAAAAATATGAAATACTTCAACAGTCTTTATGATTCTTAGATTAACACTCGACAAATATAACCTTATTATCATGCCAATTTTAACATAGAGAAACTTTATAATTTCAAAAAAATGCCATTTCTACGAAACTTAGAGTGAAATCCGACTATTATTTACTATACATCTAGAGGTTTATAGGCTTGAATTCAACAAGTTTTATTGTTTCCCCAAAACATTAACATAGATTATAATCCACTCATGGAAAATATATAATCATGAGAATATCCCTGATGAATATATACACATGTACCAAAAATCCCTATTAAGCATATTGTAACTCATTTTAATGTTGTTGCTTTTAGTTCTCAACTAACATATAATAAGTGACTCAAACTTATTATCATAGAGACTCATTGAGGTTTCCACCATTTACATACCTCATTACCAATTTAGTGGGAAACATTTAATCTTTTATACTTAAAAGGATTGGCCAAGTTATATATATATATATATATATATATATATATATATATATATATATATATATATATATATATATATATATATATATATATATATATATATATATAAAGTTAAAGATTTTTTGGACAAAGACCCGTACGTACTATAAATCTCAACTATTTATTTTTGTGTCCAATGAGACATAAATACATTTATGATCTTAAATAAATATCATGATCATAATTATATCTTATATATCTAAAAATTATCTTACTGTTTGTAAATGCTTGAGTGACAGTGAGCCTATAAATCTAGAAACTAGTCTAGCTTTTAGCTTGTCAATTGTACCATCACTTTTAACTTTGGTATTATAGACCTAATTTGTACTAATGATATTTTTATTAAATATAAGATGAACTAAATTACATATATCATTCCTCTCAATTTTATTCATCTCTTATTTCATAGCATCAACACATTCTTTCTTTTGAATAGCTTTTGCTTAACTTCTAAGTTCACTAACAATATATGATAATGCAAACATAGTATTTTCATAATAATAATCATAAAAAAATTAACTTATTAATGTTGAATCATTATGATATTAATATTATAATTATGATCAAACATTTTATTTTCTAGATGAGAATTCAACAAATTTTTGTTCTCATTTGGTGTTGATATAAATGGATGACTAATCTCAGATTGCAAAGAGATAGTATTGTTTCTTGTTAAACTATAAATATGTGTAAGAATTTGTAATCCCTAAAACTCAAATTCAAAAGTTTATCTCATTAAATTATTACCTTTTTATCTATATTATCATAATAAACATACACCTCATTTTCAAAAAATTACAATCCTTAGAAACAATTGTAGATATTCTAGTGAGATTATAAAACATGTATGTTCTACTTTCATCACTATATCCTATAAAATTGTGATCAATACTATTAAGATAATTTATATAAACATTACATTTAATTTTTTTGATTTTCATGCATACATTTACTTTAACATTGATGGACCTTCCATATCTTAATTGTACTTGTATTTTGAAGGACTTGTCTAATTTACTGAAATCATCTTTTTTACTTGTCTTGTGAATTGTGCTACCTAAATCAAGAGACAATAAATTATTTTCATACTATATTCAAAAAATATATGTGAGACAATAATATGATCCTTATTTAACATCACTTTTCTTATCTTGAAAAACTTTATTTTCACTCTCTTGATTAACTTGATTTTTAGCTACTAGTATCCTGCAATCTTTTATCATGTTCTTAGTTTTTTGTAGCAATGGAAATTAAAGTATTTATTGGTTTTACATATGTATTTAGATTCATATTTTATATATTAATTTAATTTTTTTAAACTCCTTTGATTCTAATTTTTACTTTTTTCTTTGGTCTTTGAAATATTTCTCTTGGTTTCAAGTGTCTATTTTAGACTATATTCTAGATCCCCTACATATAGTTTCATCTTATTCTCATGGGACAAGAGAGAACCCACTAACTCATAAAAAATTATAGTTTTCATGTATTTACATTATTTAAGAGTGATCACAATATGTAATCATATTTGACTTAAATATCTAAAAATATTTCTTATTATAACACTATCTTGGATAGTTTCTCCATAAACCCTCATTCTATGCATTAAATCATTTACCCTTATGTAATAATCTCCTACTCCTTTAGAAAATGACATTCTAAAATTATCAAAATTTATTTTAATGGTTTGTATTTTTACTTATCTTATCTTAATAGATCATTCATATGAAGACTCACAGTTATTCCATGCGTCATAAACAATCTTGCATCCTACAATTCTTAGATAAATGCTTGGTTCTATGACACTCTTAAGATAAAATAAAAATTGTGCACAAGGTTATTTTTAAGAGACCATATTAGAAACCCCCTTAATTTTATTTATTCAAGTCTAATTTTTATCATTGACAAATATGAAAATTTCAAAAAAAAATAAAAATCATCTTCTTAAGTTTTTTGTATAGCCATCTGTCTACACAGTTAAAACATATAGGTTGTGGGATAAATTCAAAAAGAATATAAAAACTATTCTTAAACTTTAATATTATTGTATATTTTTATTCCTTTCGAATATGTATATGTATATGTATATGTATATGTATATGTATATGTATATGTATATGTATATGTATATGTATATGTGTGTGTATATATATATATATATATATATGTGTATGCATATGCATATGCATATGCATATGTATATGTATATGTATATGTATATGTATACATATACATATACATATACATATACATATACACATATATATATATATATATATGTATATGTATATATTTATGTATGTCTATATATATATATATATATATATATATATGTATATATATATATATGTATATATATATATATATATGTATATATATATATATGTATATATATACATACATATATATGTATATATATATGTCTATATATATGTCTATATATATATGTATATATATACATATATATATATATATATATATATACATAAATCATCTCAAACTGAATCTATATGCAAAAGTTATGGCCTCTAGAAGTTGGTGCTCAGTTACATCACATCATGCCATCATGTGATGACACTATGTCACCCAGAAGAACTATATCATGCAACAGCACTATGTTGCCCAGTAACATGCCAAAATTTGAATTTTTATTAAAATATATACAATTTAAAAAAAAATCATCTTAACTTGAGTCTGTATGTAAAAGTTATAACCTCCAGAATTTGGTCCTCAGTTGCATTGCATCATGCCATCACATGATGGTACTATATCATTCAATAGCACTATGTCACACAACAGCACTATGTTGCTTAGAATCATGTCAAAAAAATTATTCCTCTTTAAAATCTATACAATTTCAAAAAAATCATCTCAAACTATGTATGTATGTATGCAAAAGTTATGGTCTCTATAAATTGGTGCTTAGTTGCATCATATCATGTCATTGAGTGGCAGCATTATGTCACCTAGTAGCATACTCAAATTTTTATTCTTATTAAATATATATAATTAAAAAAAATCTTCATACTGAGTCTGTATGCAAAAGTTATGACCTTCAAAAGTTATCTACTTGCATCGCAACATGCCACTGAGTGACAGCATGCTATCAAGTGACAACATGATACCGATCAATAGCATGATGTCAAGTGGTAGCATGATACCGAGTGATATAATTCTATCAAGTGACAACATATTGTCGAGTGATATCATCATGATGTTGCTTGGTTACATCACCATGATGTAGTCAGGTGGTATCAAATGCCAACTTTCTAAGGCCATAACTTTTGTGTATGAACTCAAATTGAGACAATTTTTTTAAAATTACATATCTCTTCAAGATGAATTCAAATATTCAATAATATTAAGGTTTAGAAAATTTATTTAAAATATTTTTTATTTATCCCACAACTTATTAGTTGGGTGGCCTCAATATTCAACATGGCAATGAGGTAAAGAATGAGACTTGGATGGTAACCCCTGTGAACATATGTACTATATATATAAGGTGAATCATATGAATGCCCCCATACTTATTATAAATGATTAGTGAGTCAACCCATAAAAAAATTTACATTTCAAAAATTTAGGCTAATGGGTCCTATGTACAGCTCCCAAAAAATCATTAAATATAATTTACCAAAAAGTGAATATTCATGAATTAATGAATATTCACCACTAAAATTTACCCTGGTTGTGCATCTATATTTTATTCATTATTTTGTTCTTTCTTAATCTTGTGTTTAAGTTATTCTAATCTTGTGGTGTTTTTTACCCATGGATAATATTATCCCAAACTTATTTCTATATATACACACACTATTTTTAAATTTAATTGTTGACTCATGTTTTCTCTTACAACAATCTATCAAGTTTCAATCTCTCTAACTACATGCCTTAAAGGGTGCACTAGGAAATGGGTTAGAAGACAAATTATATTTCTAAATATTTTTATCTAATATATCATGTCTTTATCCACTACAAAATCCTACTAACTTAATCATTTACGCAATTCCTCCTCTAACAGCCCCTAACTAAACCCAGACCTATATTTTCATATAATATCAGCTTAAGTCATTTTATATTTTCATACTTCCTACTAATTTTCAAATGAGATCAGCCCAAGTCGACATAGTCTGAAAGTTATGCAACATGCTTCACAACTAAGTCAGCCATAGATAACCTAGTTAGAGGTCAAATGGTAAATTTTTAACTACATTGATCCAAGTTGATGTTGTTAGCTAAAGTTCCAAAAAGGTTTAGGGTCAATTCATATTTATGAATACAAGTTTAATTTCATTCTAATAGAGAAGAACATTCATTTTTTCACTATTATTTCCTACAAATTATGTTTTAGTCTAAATTTGGATAAACTTTTACTCAGAGCTTATCTTAGATGGAAATAACTTGTATTGTGGCGTATTGGATGTAAATAAGATAAGTTTTATAGCCTATAGCTGATTTTGACCATTATGATCCTTACAAGCACAAAAACCTCTTCCAAAGCACCATTGGCCAATGAAAAGATTGAGGCTTGATTGGTTTTACTCAATGTAAGTATTTATAACCTTAGATCTTCATTTGATACATATATATTGCTTAATTAATAGCTTAGATATACATATAAATCCTTTTTGAATTTCCTCTACATTTAAAATTAATGTGGATATAAGGTTTTTGAAACTTGTCATCTTCCACCTTAGGTAACCTAGGCCTCCATTTACCTACCATGGTTCCTTACCGTTGTTAGTTTTGTTTTAACCATCCCACATATTAGTGTTTCCATCTTTGGTAACACTAGATTATGTTAATTTAGTTATTATTTATAAGACCTAGTTAGGGTTATAACATTTCATTGATTTTTAAGAGGCTTTAGAACCCTTTCCATTGATGTTGTGTTGTATGTGCTCCTCTAGCTATGTTTAACATATCCATTTGGTCTTGCCTTGATATAGCTAATTATTCAATAGGTTTTGGTTAATTTAACTTATCTCAATTTGGATATATTAGATAAGTTATAGGCATTTATTAATTCATTGCATACATTTTGGTGAAGCCAATGTGAACTGAGCCTTTCTTTTTCAGCGTCAACAAACTATATTAGTGAACGTCTAAACAATTTTATTTCTTTGTGTTTTTTAAATAGAATTCATCAATGCAAGTTGATTTGGTCAAACTTATGTTTATTTATAAGAAAAAATACATTAGTATGGCCTGATAATGTTTTAATTCTTCATTTTTAACAATAGGCTACATCAACTTAGGTCAATCTAACTTTATGTTCTACATTTTTCCTTCAGTTAAAAATAATTATATGAGCCAAGCCTGATTTAGTTCTATTTATTTGGTTTTATTCTTTATGTATTTTATTTAGACTATAGTAGCCAAGGTTGATTGAGTTTAATCTATGTAATTTTGTTTTACAAACTATATCGACCAAGTTCGACATAATCTACTTTATGTGCATTTTAAGGCAATGACATGAATGTAGGTTGATACTTTATTAAATGTGAATTTTCCTAGAAAGCTACTTCAATGCATGATGATCCTATTTTGGCACTCATATCTACATCATTTTTAGTTAATCAACCACATCAACCTAGGTTGATCTATTTATATTTTTAAGGTATCTTCTTACCCAAATATATTGACCAAGAATGATATGGTTGTGTTCATCCTTATAGCCATTTTTAGTAAGTAAATTGATTCAATGTATTACTTCAAAATTATTTTTAGTTCAGTTATGTATTTTTATCCTTGTAAAACTACATCTACTCAGGTCAATATAGTTTTGTTTGTCTTTATAATCATCAAACAACATCAGCCCTGGTTGATCTAGTTTGTTTTGTTTATTTTCATCTATTTTTTACATAGACTATGTTAAACAATGTCGATATAGTTTTGTACTATTTTAAAAATAACATCAGTTTGCAATGATATATCTCTATGTGTTTTCCTTTTTTCCAGCATAATCAAGGAAAATGAATGTCTCTTCTTAGTAACTAATCAAACACTTACTTTAAAGTTGAATGTTTACTTATTTCCCTTAAATAAAATATAAAAATTGATTTGAGACATTGATTTTTGCATTTATTTTATATTTGTTTAGCTTTCCATAGAAACTATGTCCCGAGAGCTTTAAAACTACTTAGTTACTATTGTGATGGAATATGCAGTGTTTTGTTTACCATCCTTGTCTATTATTTACAAAAACTATAGTGACATGGGATTTCCCCAATACTCATAGCCATAGTAAAGAGATAAACACAAAATTTAGTTTTCACTTACCTCGTGGTATATTAAAAACTCCTAGGATTCCCTTTTTATTGAACTCTAGGAAGTCATCCATCCATTTGATTTTATAGTGCATCAATTAGCAGTTAGTGATAATGAGTTACTCTTATCTCACCTTTGAAACTAGATTTATAAGACTATGGACATGCATAAGTGCACAAAGTTGGTTGACAATTTGATGGACATTTATTACAACTCATATGTGTTATAAACATAATGCATATGCATAATGTTTAGAACATGTACACATAATGTCCATAACATATACGTGTTAATTAAAACTAGGCTTGGGATCACCAAACATAAATGTGTAGCATTTTATTTAGTGAAAATAACACATACATGTTTTTTAGTGAACATAATGCATATGCATTTTATTTAGTGAACATTATGTGTACACATTAATTTTTTCATGAAATTTGAAAGGAAAAAATACACATTCCTATTACATTAAATAAAATAATCATAAAATACCTATTGGAAGGGGGGGAATGGTTTAACTAGAAGTGGCAGATGGTCCACTAAAATAAATATAAATTATATGTTTACAATTATATTGTTACTTTTATATTCCTTATACTTTAAATCTATTTTAGTAAATATAATAAATTAGGTTCACTCTACATCTGATAGAGTTGGTCTCACAGTTGCATGACTTATGATGTGTGAGATAGGTTTTTAATGATTAGTACAAATGTATTTTTAGGCTCTTAGTATTGAAGGTCTAGGGATTTCAAACCATAACTTTTGTAATTGATGTCTATTTTTGGTAAACATATAGTCATTTTTTTAGATTTTTGTGCCTTTTAAATGGTTATTTGGCATTTATAGGAGTCCTAAATTTTTCAAAATTAATATTTACAAAACACTCACTTTGAATTCAAGACAAAGTGGTGTGATTTGGACAACATAGGTCATATTGATGACTTACACACATCAAACAAATACTTTATGTTAGTTTCAATTTCTCATCATCCCTCCTTCATCCCTAATCACTTTATCCTCATCCCTTATCATCCTTAATTACACCCTCTTTTTCCCTCATCATCCTTAGTTACTCCCTCATTGACACTCACCACCCCTTATAATCTCTAATCATTCCCTCGTTGACCCTCACCATCCCTCATCATCTCTAAACATTACTTCATCATCTCTCATCATCCCTAATCACTCCCTCCTCATCCTTCCTCATCCTTAATCACTCCCTCATTGACCCTCATCATTTGTCATCATCCTAAATCACTATTTCATTATACCTGATCACTCCATCCTCATATCTTATCATCCCTAATCAATCCCTTGTTGACCTTCACCATACCTCATCATCCCTAATAACTCCATAATCCTCCCTTATCAATCCCTCATTGACCCTTACCATCCCTCATCATCTATAAATTTAACTCCCTAATCATCCCACATCATCTCTACTAACTCCCTTTTCATCCCTCCTCATCCTTAATCACTCCATCTAATACTTGGATGGTGGGTGTAATATCTTCCTTATGCTCAATTGGATTAAGTTCCAATTATAAATTTTAATCACTCAAATAAGGCCCAAATAAACTCTTCTTTCACTCATCATATTTCACTCAAATAATCAACTCAAAGATATCATTTGATTGTTTGGTGGGATTCAAAGATCTATATGGAGATCCACAACTAGACCATGGTGAGAAAGTGTATCTAGAGCCCTGAACTAGAATAAATAAGTAGGAAATTAATTAAAGGGTGGGATAAAATGTATTACTTACATATATAAATTGGGATTTGGGCTTCTAAGAATCTTAATCCCAGAGTAAAGAATTCAAATTTATATCTATATATATAGGGGTGACTAGAGACTAGTTAAGAATTTTAATCCCAACCACATAGTTTACTTCTCATTTTCTCTATATGTCATTGAGAGTATGTCCATAGTAGATTGGATTACTAGATAGATAGATAGGTAGTTACCAATATAGTAGAGTGTGTTCTAATTTGGTAACCGATAGAGTTTGTTTCCAAACCTAACTTGATCTATACCCATCTTGATATATACCCAACTTGATATATGAATGGAATTAAGGGAAAAGGCATTTATAATATGTATTAAGGGGGGTCACTTAGGGAATACTCTGATTATGGTAGGGACCCATTCTAACCTATTTAGATTAATTAGTGACTAGGTATGATCAAGAATAAGTAAAAATACACTACACCAACCATAAAGGTATTAGAGGGAGTGGTTAGAGGTAAAGAGGGACAAGTAAAGAGTGATTAGGGATGATGAGAGATGATGAGGTACAATGACGGGGTGATTAGGGATTATAAGGGATGAGGATGGAGTGATTATGGATGATGAGGGATGATGAGGGAGTGACTATAGATGATAAGGGTTGATGAGGGAGTGATTAGGGACAATGATGGTCAATAAGGGAGTCATTAAGGATGATGAGTGATAATGAAAAAGTATTGTGTTGTATCTATATATAAGGGTAATATATATTATTTGAGAGACCTTATATACCCCATTTATGCAAGATTGATTAATTCCATTCCTTCCTATTGAATGGGAATTAAAACACATGTTTTATATGAGGTGTTATTGACCAAGCCATAACTTGAAAGGAGAGGGAGTATTCTAACCTATATAGAGAAATGATTGGCTAGGGAAGATTGGGCATAAGTATATATCCACTACACCCACCATAAAGGTATTGGAGGTAGTGATTAGGGATGAAAAAATCTATTAGGTGGATAAAATCTAGATATCATAAAGGTAACCATCCCTTTTCTTACTCCTTGTCATATATGAATTAGGTAGGGAAAGTTTTCATTGCCTTATATTGTGTAGGGAAAGTTTTAGATTTGGGCCTTTAGAATGGTGACCCCATATACCTTTAATAGGACCCCCATTCTTACATTGTCCTTTGATATATTTTATTGGGGATTAGAGCATACACATAATATAATAGGGCCCCTTTTTCCCTTTAGGGCCACTGGTCCATGCCCAATCTCTAAGTATCCCCTCCCTGATACTATGGATTAGGGCATATTCCCTTGATTTCCTTCATATATATAGTTGGGTATATATCAAGCTTAGTATAGGTCAAGTTGGGTTGGGAATAACACTCTACCAACAACCAAATTGGAACACATTCTATTAGATTGGTGACCACCTATCTATCTATTTGTAAATTGTGTATACTATGGACATACTCTCAATGACAAATAAATAAAATGAGAGTTCAAATGTGGGGTTCAGATTGGAATTCTCAACTAGTATCTAGTCACCCCTATCTATATAAATATACATTTGGATTCTCAACTCTAGGATTATGATTCTTAGATACTCAAATCCCAATCTATATATGTAATTAATATAGTTTCATCACACCCTTTTCCCTACGTAATTTATCTATGCCAAGGAGTAAGGAAAGGGACACTTTCTTATTGATATCTAGTTTTGATTCACCTAATATAATATATCAAGGTAATATTTCCTTCTTGATAGATAGCAAGGGAGTAAGGCATAGCTATCAAGGGAAGTTTTCCTTCCTAATATCTAGCTTTGCTTCGCTTCTTCATTAAGGTATAACTATCAAGGGAAGCTTGATTTTTAATAGATAAATTTCTTTTTACCCTACCTACTTAGTTACTCCCTTCTTGATAAGGTAAGGGAAGA
This sequence comes from Torreya grandis, assembly GCA_037957365.1. NCBI lineage: Eukaryota > Viridiplantae > Streptophyta > Pinopsida > Cupressales > Taxaceae > Torreya > Torreya grandis. Next base: position 771,877 of record JARHVA010000786.1, read on the forward strand.
TTGCTTCATGATATATAACTTCATTCTTATCATGTCTACTTTACATATCATAGAATGCATCAATGTCATATTTATATGTATTTCATTATGTTGGTGTGATACATAATGAAATAAAAGTGTGAGTAACATGATGTGATGGTTAATTCCTATCATATTAATACAATAGGTGGTTTCAAATTATTGAAATGATTGAACAAACTTCACTATGTATGAGATGAATTAGTGTAATGGGCCCATTTTTTGCATTTACCTTGATCATAAGAGGATATGCAATTTTTGTGTCACTTTTAGCCTATAAGAGACCTAATCATAAGTAACATTAACATTAATTGGTGTCTTATATTCCCAAATACCAATATATATATGTAAGTAATACAATTTCATCTCACCCTTTGCTCACTTGTCTACCAATTTATTCTATCCCAGTGCTCTGGATACATACTCCCTCCATAGTTTAGGAGTGGATTGTCATATATATCTTTGAATACCACCAAAAAATTAGATAATATCCTTGATTTACTTATTTTATTGAAATAGGATGAATTAAAGAAGAGTTTCATTGGGCTTTATTTTAATGAAAAAAATGGAATTAGAACATAAGCCAATTGGACACAAGTAGGAAGCCACTACACCTACCATCAAGGTATTGGAAGGAGTGATTAGGGATGAGGATGGAGTGATTAGGGAGTGATTATGGATGATTAGGGATGGTGAGGGTCAATTATGAAATTATTAAGGATGAGGATTTAATGATTAGGGATTATTATGGTTGAGAAGGGAGTGATTAGGTATGATGGAGTGATTAGGGATGATGAGGGAATGTGAGATTAGATGAGGGAGTGATTAGAGATGATGAGTGATGGTGAGGGTCAATGAGGGAGTAATTAGGGGAAATGGGGAATGTAGAGAGTGATTAGTGTTGATGAGGGATGGGGAGGAAGTGATTATGGATGAGGGAGGGATGATGAGAAAGCAAAATTAACATAAATGGTCATTCAATGTGACTAAGTCATTAATTTGATCTATGATACCCCAATCACACTAATTTGACTTGAATTAAAATTAAGTGGTTTTTAAACTATAATTTTGATAATTTTAGGATTCATGTAAATGTTAACAAGAAATATGTAAGGCACAAAAACCTAAAAATGACTATATGTTTACCTTTTTTTCTAAGGGATGGTTAGGGTCAATGAGGACAAGGAAGGAGTGATTAGGTATTATTAGGGATGAGGGGGAGTGATTATAGATTATAATGGATGATGAAGGATTGATATAGGGATGATAAGGGATGGTGAGGTTCAATAAAGGAGTGATTATGGTTGATGAGGAAGTGATTAGGGATAATGAGGGATGGTTAGGGTCAATGAAGGAGTGATTAGGGATGATGAGCAATGAGTATGGATTTATCAGGGATTATTATGTATGAAGAGGGAGTGATTATGGATGATAAGGGGAGATGGAGTTATTAGGGATGATAAATGATAGTGAGGGTCAATGAAGGAGTGATTAGGGATAGTGAGACAATGATTAGATATTATTAATGATAGTGAGGCTCAATGAGGGAGTGATTAATTACAATGAGGAATGAGGATATATTGATTTGGGGTGAGGAGGGGTGAGGAGGAAGTTATTAAGGATGAGGGAGGGACAATGAGTAAGTGAAATTAACATAAAGAGTTCATTTGATGTTATTAGGTCATAAATTTAACCTATGCTACCCTTCGACCAATTTGGATTGAATAAAAAATGAGTGGTGTGTAAAATTCAATTTTTAAAAACCTAGGACTCTTAGAAATGCCAAAAAGTAATCTTGAAGGCAAAAAATCTAAAAAGTGACTATATGTTTACCTTGTTTTTTATGAGGGATGGTGAGGGTGAATGAGAATGAGGAGGGAGTGATTATGGATTATGAGGGATGGGGGAAGTGATTAGGGATGATGGAGTGATTAGGTATGATGAGGGACAATGAGGGTCAATGAGGGAATGATTAAAGATGATGAGAGAGTGGGAGGTATTAGTCCATCCTAGACTATGCATTATGTTCAGGTTCTTCTATTATCAAAAAATTAGGTCATGTTTTCTCAACCTAACACTTCACTTCCTCCTAATGATTCAATGTAGTCTATATCTTGGAAGTGATATCTTTGGATTCTTCCTTGAGTCATTTAGTCTCTTCATGTTGTTCCAAAAAGTCACCTACTTGAGTGGTCAAACACTCAAGTGATGTAGAAGCATCCTTATGAACGTCCTCAAGCAAAGTAACCTCCATCAAAACCTATCCTCAGAGCACTAAAAAACTAATGTTTAACTCATGATGATGAGAATTTATTTTATTTTCAATGGTATACACATATTTAAATGATTTAGTGCACTCATATCTACCCTTTATTGTTAGTGAGCTCTCGACCAATTGTTGGTGCTAAAGTTCTTCCACTTGAAGTGTTGATTCCAAAATTTTGGTAAGTTGCACTAGTTTTAAAAAAAACACATCCAAAATGGGAATTTTATCACCAAATCTAGTTTAAAATATCTTACAAACTTTAATAGGCTCAGTGAACTACTTCATTTCTCAAGTTTTCTCACATCGATTATTTTCCTAGTCTTTACATTTTTTCAATAACAAATCCACTAGGGTCCCCAATTTATCAATAGCATCACCTTCAAGAGCAATTCCATCAACAAGGGCTATATCCTACTATAAAATTGAATTACAGATTAATAGAGACTTCACTCTTGACACTTTTTGTTTCCAGTTGGTGTTTGAGCTCTTCTAACTCCTCTTCAAGTTTCATCTATTCCATGAACTCATTATGATATAGGGAAATGGCTTATTGATGTTTCTGTTTAGGCTATTTCACATTAAAATCCTGAAAGGCATTCTTCCTTACTGCTTTGTGAGAAAAATTCAAAAGGATCACACTTGCTTGAGTTGACATACACTACTAGGTATCCACCCAAAATGTATCAAAGAGATCTATATCTCCTAGTACCAAAATAATTATATCTAAAGGAAATTCACAATGGTGCTCTTCATTATATATATCCATATAAAAAAAATTCTCATCGAATCTATTTAATTGAGTCCTCCTTGGGAAAATACTCCCACATATACAATTCCTTCTCTAGGATAATCTACTAGTATTGGCTGTGAACGGAAGGAGTTGCAATGGTAGCTAGTGGTCTTTACTATGTGGATTCATCAATGTGGTCTAGTAGGGTCACACTCAAGTATTTTAACATCTAGCTCATCCTTCTGGTGTCTTGTATTGACCTCGAGGTCAATAGTGCCCAAAGTTATACCTATAATATCCCCCTCTTCATGAATGGGACTCCCAATTTCCACTTTTGTCTCACCAAGGGTGGTTTATTCATGATGTATTGGAGATGGATCCTAATTTTATTCCTTAGGGAAATGTTCCCTCCCTAGTGGTGCTTTTGGAGTCACTTCTCTCTATTTATATTCCTCATATTTAGGCACTAAAATATCCTATTCAAGGGGGACTAATGTCTATGTGGTAAAATCAGGACCTTATGCTTGACTTGTAGGAAATCTATCTCTTGGTAGAAAAGGGACAATCCTTTGCCATTTTGGTTGTCCTTGTTATGCATTTGAGTTGGCATCGTGCCCTAGACTCTTCTCCTTTTGGTGCCTTCCAATGTCAAGTGGGGGTGGAATGGTTTCTTGTCTAACCTTAATACTCCCTAATATCTTCTTCTTTGGATTCAACATATAATACAACAAATGAATCTTGTCCCTAACTAGGATTCAGTGGGTTTTGATATCAGTATTATCTAATTCTAGTTTTTCACTATAAACCTTCTTCCCTAGATATACATATAATTGTAAAAGTGTGTGAGTCTCAACGTCAAATTTATCTGCATTAATTTGTATGGGGCATGCATCATATATTCTATTTATATATCTCATAAAATACTTTTTTTTAAATCATATAATAACTTGAACCACCTGAACAAGTCATCTGTAGGGCTCATCTGGATGTGTGCTAAAGAAAAGTGTTGTTTCACCATAAACTAGGCTTAGTCCCCCATCTACACATGTAATTCCTTAGTAATGCACCATTCATTCCTTAAATATTATTTAATTCCATCATACCAAGCCTTCATTCTTGATTTGTGAGTGGCGATAATAATTCCAGGACATGTGAATGGTTTGAACCACTCAGCCAAAGACTTGTTTTTTGATGGGTAGGTCGACTTTAGCTCACCGTAATTTTTTTTTAGCTCACCAATATCATCAAATAATAATAACATAAGAATTTCAACCAAGGCAAACTTTTGGTTAGGTAGATTATGGGCCTTCTTTACATCTACAACAATCTTCTTGGAAAAATACTTGGAATAAATTATACTTAAGCCCTTGGGCTATTTGGTTGACTACATAAAAGTGTTCCATATAAACTTATTTCCACTTATCCACCCCTTCAAGCTTAGTCATATCCATGTGTGTATCTACCTAAAGGGTGGGATCTTAGATACTAGTTATGTACATGGTGTGGCCTTATATCTTACACTCAAGCACCACCACTATTTTCTCAATTTATTCTTGGTCCTCTAGATCTCCATTAAGGTCAGTGCCTGAGCATTTTATACTTATGACCTTGATGATTCTTTGGGAATTGATCCTTAATATATGCCTCAAAAAGTAAAAGTAATCTTAATAAATTTGTAAGATAAGAAACCTCACGACCTCCATGGTCTTGTCAAAATAAAGTAAATTGAATAGCTGAAATACTAACATCATTGAGATGATTGAAAATAGTAAGATCATAAATGATATCATTTCTAGTGTTCTCCACTCAACCCTATAGCCATGTTATAACTCAAATTAATTTCCATATTGGTAGTGATTATAGTCAAATACTTTATAGGTCAACACATTGGACTCCCATTTCTCCATATGCAACACCAATTCAAGATATTGCATTTCTTTAATCAATTCAAGGAGTGGGTAGGTGTTGTAATTTTCTTATTTACCTCACATGCCATCTTAGATTCCTTGATGTGTGTTCCCTTTATCTTTTATTCTAATCTTTCCTCTTTTATGTTATATTTACCAGGTACTCCTCTCTTATCAAAATCAATTGTGCTTTTGCACCCTCAAATTATTATTCTTCATGGATCACAAGGAATAGATCACTTCTCTAGGTCTTCTTCTTTAGATAAATCACCCTTTGAGGAGCCTAAAGGTTGAGGCACGACCATCTAATCCTACTGAAAGAATACATGGTTACCATTTCCAACTCCCTCAACTTTCTTTCTTCAGCATCCTCTAATAGTAGAGCTAACACCTACAACCTACAATTCCTTTAACTATGTTACTTTAATCACTAATTCACTAATGTATCTATTTATGATGATTTCCTTGATTCAAAATTATGAATTGGTCACTAAAATTTGATAAATTTTCCTTCTAATATATTGAAAACACTCTTATTAGCTCTATAAATTTATGAATTAGCAATAGTAAAGTGTTAAAATGAATACTAGTTAATATTTTATAGATTTGAGGGGTAATCCACATTTACTTCCCCATGACCTCTTCCATAATTTCACTCATTAATGCATCTAATGGTATTACCATGACATCCATTTGGCATACTTGCCATTACACATTACTTTTATCACATTTAATGCATTTTTCCCATCCCATGTTTTTATTGAAGTGCATGATAGTTGTAAATAATTTAAAATTTTATATTTCTAAGGTAGGAACCTAATTTATTTTTCATCTTGATTCCTTCATAGTATTTATGTGTCGCATCTTGTGTATCCTCTTGTCCTGATGTCCTTTCACTTACATGCCCCTTTTCCATGTACATTTACTTCCACCATTTACTTTACCCTTTCTAGTTTTACTTCATTCACATTTACCCCACACTAAAAGTTGTGTGTGGTCCTCCAAGACATGAAAAAGAAAATAAGAGAGCACCAAGTGTTGATCTAAACCTAATAAAAAGGTGCAGAACCAATTCCATGATTTATTGAAAAATAAACCAAAATACTAAACTAATATGATGGCATATGGCTTATTAAAAAAATGGAAACATCACTCAAAATGGTAGGGTTAAGGTTGACTACCATTGAAATGGCCTAGAAGGAACTAGCCATCTAACCTCTTCAAATTACATGCACATATGGGATGAATGCTATGAATAATGAACAAACCATCCTAATAGACACAAAGTTTTCTTGAATGTCATGAAAACTTGGATTCAAATACCAACACATGCATACTAAGATATAAAGTCTTATTCTTAACATGTCTATCATGTCAGGCCTTTTGTTTCTATTTCTTCACTCCTTAAACCCTATTTGTGAGAAAACATGTTTCATCCAGCTATAGTTACACATCTAGACATGCTTTTAGGGATTCCTAAATTTCCAACTGACTAATACACATAACATGTAAAGAAGTTCCAAGGAACTCAACTGGGAGAACTACTTCAACACCAAATATAAGGTTAAAATGAGTACTCTTGTTCAACTATTTATATGTGTTCTGATATGCCCATTATATCATACAAGTGTGATCATCCTAGTCAGTGTGACCAATTTTTCAAATCTTCATCAATGTATGACCCAATATTTTGTTGAAATCTTCAACTATACCATTGTCCTAAGGGTGATATGGTGTAGTCTTTTGGTGCACAATCATAAAATCAAACAAAAAGATGTAGATTATCTCATTGAAGAAATGAGTTCCATGATCACTAGTCAAAATTAAAGGACATCTATACCTTGTAATGATATTATCCCAAACAAATTTGATAAAAGTTGTAGTAGTACAATCCCAGGTTGGCACTACTTCAACCCAACAAATGAGGTAGTTAGTGGTGGTAATGATATAACACATGCAGTGTATCATTTTGCAAGAGTAATGGTCCCCAAAAAAATAAACAACCCATTTATAAAAGGGTTCATGAGAAAATATCAAGTAAAGGTGCATAAATCCCTCTGATTCAGTTTACCCATGCACTAACAGATTCACATTTTCACACATAAGCTTTGGCATCCTTAAATAAAGTGGGCCACCACAACCCTACTAATAGAAACTTTCACATGGTAGCATCACCAACATAATGTCCTTCAATGAAACCTTCATGAACCTCTTGAAGAACTTCAGCGTGCTCATGTTGCATCACATATTATTATAATAGTTCATCTCATATAAGTTTATAAAGGTCACCTAGAATTATATGGAAAGTTAGTAGTACAAATAGATCCAATTATGTTTTCTCTTGAGTGATAAGGTGGGTTGGTGTTGAACCCATGTTAAAGAAAGTTGCGATAACTTCCAATTCCTCAAGTATATGTGTGACTTTAAAAATTTACACATCAAGTAAGTCATCCTGGATGGCACACACTGGTTCACCAGATCCATAATTAGTCATATCCAATTTCACCATCATTAAAAATTAAAACTCCTAAAATAAAATAATCCATCAGCAAATGTGCTTATGCAACAATGACTTATTCATGAGGTATTTAAATGATTCATAATCTATAAATAAAGTGAACGATGTGGCTAATAGGTATTGATGAAACTATTAGAGTATGTATACCATGGATAAGGCTTCACCTTTTCTAGTTGAGTAATTATGTTCAGTTGTAGTGAGCTTACGACTGGAAAAGTAGATGGGATGATTAAGACTACCTAAATCATCAACATGTACATGAAAGGGCTTTTCTAACTTAGAAACTGTGGAATGGGTGTAGTGATTATGTACTTGAATGACATGAATGCCTACTGGTGAGCATTTATCCATAAGAATTGACCATTTTATTTAAGTAGTTCCTCTAATGGTGTTATGATCTTAGCATATCCTTGGATGAACTTCTGATAGTACCCCATGTGTCCTAAGAAGGTGCAAACCTTGTGCTAGGTGGTTGGTTCTAGAAGGCAAATAATGACTACAATCTTAGCTAGATCCACCAGTTGTCCATCATGACAAATAATGTGAGCCCAAAAATTCAAAAATGGTGTAGTAAAGACACACTTATTCATATTTAAATAAATCTAAAGTTGACATTATCACTCAAGCATGAGACAAATAATAGTTAAATGATCACACACTAAACCATATAAAGTCTAGTCATCCAAGTAAATTTGAAGGAGTTTATGAGTAAAATACTTTATAGTAATATGTGATAACATGGTCAGAGTAGTCTTCATGTTGAAAGGCATCAAATTCTAAATTAATGAAGCCCATTTAGTTGTAAAAGTGGTCTTTGGTTTATCTTATTTTATGATATGGACCTGATGATAGTCCAAAAAACCATCAGTGAATGTATAAATCTCACACCCAAAAAATCTTAAAATTTCCTCAGTGAAAGGCATTGGAAAAAGGTTAGTTATGCAAGCATCATTGAGTAACCTATATTCTACACAAATGTGAATGTGGTCATTATTCTTGATATCGATCACCATGAGGCTCACCCACTAAGATTCATCAATAAGATTGATAAATCCAATGTGTAACATACTATCAATCTACTCTTTAACCTAAGCATGCATATTAGAATTCATTCGATAAGGTCTCTTTCTGACTGGTCAAGCACATTCAACGAACTTGATGTGAAGGTTGTCTAATGAAGGATGCACTCCTTTCATCTATGTGTAGTTATATGGGAAATTTTTTTGATGTTCCTATAATGTTTAAAAAACCTTGGTGATCTCAATATCAAACCAATAATTACCCACAGTGGCCATCTTGGGTGCATCCTTTGTTTTAATATTACACTGAACCATTTAGATTGACTCTAAATATGGTTACTGATTAGTATCTATGGTGTCTCTAATATTTCATGCTCCATATTTGATATATATAGCTAAATGGTTGATGGATGGATCTTATGGGTCAGAAATGGTACCTTCCTCAACTTGGTACACAACCTTCTACTTACCCTTCTATATTTATTCCCTTAGTGCATGGTCTAGTTGAGAGTTAATTTTTAAATAAGATGAGTCAAGAATATCATATTCTTGGAAGATGGATAAGTTATCCTCATGCGCACCATGTATATGTTGTGTGTGATATTCAATCGATATTGGATCACCTAAAATAACTTGGTAGATTGCTTGCATAGATAAGCATAAATCCATGTGAGGGGATGAGTAAGATAGTTATAAATCCCTATTACTTAAAATGTTACTCCAATAATTTGTGTCTATACATCATTCTTTATGAATGTACCATACTCTAGCCTACATGTGTAGAGTATCATAAAATACATCAACCCATAAATAGTGAGGCAAAGATGTCTCGTTCACATTCCAAAGGTTTTTGTAGGCCTTGAGATGGGATTTTGTGGCATTAACAACATCATAAATTAGAGTGGCACGAATACAATTATCATGATGTAAATGATAGTACATGGCAATGTGCACTCAGTCCTAGGTGAACAAATTTTTGACGGTGAGTTTCCCACCATCAACCAACTATCCCTTGAAGAACATAAGTGATCACATCCATTCATGTTCAAACACATAGAAAGTTTCCAACTACTACACATACTCCTGGACTTCCATTTGATCATGAAACCTAGGTGTTTGATCTAACTACAAGGGTGGTCCAACCATCTAACATCCATTAATAAAGTAAACAAACTTATGGTGCTTAATTAACTTACGTAGAACATCCTCTTGACTACCTAATGTGCCATAAATTTGTCTAATAAGATCATATTATTTGTGAGCCCAATGTTTAAAAGAATTTTTAGTAGTTTCAAAAATGGACTCTACATCCACCCACTATAATAAACCATCTAGACTAGGATCAAGATGTTCAGTTGCTTTACATGTGACATTATAAATATGAATGAGATCGTTATCGATGTTAATGGGTTCAAAAAAAGGAGGTTCATGAGCATTTTATAGGGGAATCATGATGCTCTGATCATCATTTTCAAAACTGATTTAGCATTTTTTGAAGCTCAAGTCAGCATTGTTTGCATAGCACCATGGATGATCCAAAAGAGTCAAAAAATAGTCAACTTTAGCCAACTCAATTACTTCAACATCAACCTTGAAAGTGACACATGAAATTTCAATGGTGTCATTCTTAAGAACTCATATAGGCATTGCACAAGTCTTATTAGCCATGAAAAATACATGAGGAAAAGTTTAAAAAGAAGTGTTGGCCATGTTTCTCCAAGCATCCTTGGTTAGTACATTTACCTCCACACCAGTGTTGACTAGTATATCTAAAATGATACAACCATCAATAGTTAAATTTACTAATACTTATTTTTCACACTTAGCACTAGGTTGGACATGATCTCTTGTCATCATGCATGGTTCAATAGATGATCTTCCATAGGCTTTGGTGCTTGATGAATCAGCCAGTTCCTTAAAAGGGAGATGATGTCTTCATCAAGAAGCCATTTGCATAATTCATGAAACTCATCATGTGTTAAGTTTTGGAGAACCAAGGCTTTCTACATTTTAGTGTGCATAGCACCATCTCTACCCTTAAGGAACTAAATCTCACCTTGCAGTTGCCACACTAAAGTCATTGTGTCTTATAATACCTATTTTTGTTGTTAAACATTCAGATAGTGATTTGTATGAGGAGTTTCCCATTGAACCTTATCAGTGGGTGGAGTTGAAATGGACTAGGAAGGAGCACCAATTTGTGTAGTAATATTTACCTTAGGAATAGTTAGATTAGTAGGGTGTCATCTCCATTGAGTAATTAGAGTTTTTTTTCAATTTGTATCATCCCATCACCCTTATCATTCTGCTCATTTATGATGGTGGCATAAAATTCTAGGTATTCCTCTAGATGATCCTCATTTTTACAAAAGGCACAAGTTGGATAAATTGGGTAGTCACATTAGTAATGCTCTAGAGATCCACACTTGTAGTAGGTTCTAAGTAGAAAACAACCACTTCTATGTCTATGAATGTGACCTCTATAGGACCATCCTCTACCATTTTCCTATTTTTTGGCTACATAGTTTTGGAAAGTACCTTATGTGTACCTCATAAATATCATTAATAATTCAACAATCATTTATACCATGTATATACACATCTCATATCTTACATTATGATGATACCTTAGATTGAGTAGCATACTAAAGCAAGGGGAAATATCTCACATCATAGTCTTCCTACCATATATCACATGATTGTTTTACCACTGCATGAATACTCTTCTTGGGACAATTATTTCTATTGTGACCTTCTACTTCATAGTCAACACATCATAAACTACTGTGAGTATCTTGAGTACTATTCATAGTGAGATTCTCCAACTGATATGCCATAGTGGTAATCAAGTCTTACATAAAGGGACTAATCCTTATATCTATACTTTCAACATCTTAAGCACCAAGGGAAACTTCCAATGCCTTGCGCAAGTCAGTGAAGGTCCTATAGGAAAATGTACATTGGAAAGGAAGTAACAAGCCTCCTATATACCAATAGGCATGTTGTATGGCATTTATATCAAACTATAGCTTAGAAAGAAACATTTTAAAATGTGCATCATACTTGTGCACACTCTCAATGAGTTCTTGTTTAATATCCTTCATGAATGTAATACTCTATTGTTCAAACTATAGAATTTAAATTTTTTGGAGAAAATCCACCTTCAACTACTCGTAATTTACAATAGCTTATTGTTTAAACTTTTAGTATCATTTATACACATTATATATAAGTGTAGTGGAAAATTAAGATGCATTTTATTTAGTATAAGTAATGCCTCGCACCCATAAAATGAGTTCTCACTTATGGACAAGTTCTATTGGATTTTTAACACTACAATATTCAAGAAGATGAAACATCAATGTTTAGTATACTATAGGAAGACTGGGTGTGGGTAATGGAGCCTATTGTGTTGCACCTCTAGTCCCTCTTAGACCTTATGGGGGAGGTCTACCAATGCCTCTTACACCACCTTTGGATCCTCTAACCCAACCACTATCGGTATTGCCTCTTTCACTTCATATGGTAATAGAAACACCTGATACATTGGGCATATAAGTAGGTTGATTAACTAAGGAAGGGCTTGCACTCTACCCAATAGCTATATTTGGTCCACTAGGCATTCCAAGGTGAGACATAGGTTTGAATTGTAATGGAAAATAAATTACTAACAAACTGTTATCTTGATTTTTTACTTCAAAACTTTCTTTTACAAGTTGATACTTTGAATCTACACTATTTGTATCCCAATTTATTACAAGAACTTCATCCAACTTAAAGGCATGAGCATGCACTATGGGTGGGGAATTGGGCCTATCTAGATTGGGTTCTATAGTCACCAATGATTGACTTATTTCTCTCATATATACATGTGTCAGTGTAGGGTGCAATCTTATGGTTAAGAGTCCTCATTATGCCTTTCTACTTCCTTAGGGATCCTGATGGTGCTTCCAGATTCCTCACTACCCCTCCCTGGATCACATCCAATCATAGCCCTTCGAATAGCCTTATCATACTTGTGCTTATGTGACTCCAGATAATTAGTTTCCATGTTGAACCAACAATATTATATAAAAGTGTGCCCCTTAATTTTCATAGTGAATGCGCTACTCACATTAGGGAGTGTTTGGCTATCCATGTGGAAGTTCTAAATTCATGATTCAACTATAAGATTCTTAATTTCTAATGAAAACTACCTGAGATACCTTTCATGTAACTTCTGGAGGAAGTTAAACCATACTTCCTTTAGACAAGATTACTAGAGATTGCATATTCTAAAATATAGCTATTAAGTGTTTCTCACCAACAAATATCAATTTTGCGCATCCATGACACTCCCAATATTGACAAGTCCAATTGGTGATCTAATGGTCTAGGGATATTTCATCTGTAATCCTTGAATGGTATCACATGTATGATAAAATCCAAGCATACAAGTGAATGGGCACTTATACAAAGAAATCTTCATAGAGTGAGTCATAAAAGTGTTGTTCTACCCATGTAGGCACATAAATTGTTGGTTTAGGATACCGAAGTAAAAATTATATTTTATGATATTAACTATTGTAGGATCAATTTTCACCCTTGGAGAGAGTTCTTCAGGCTCCCTAAAATTGAGCTACACAATGGGAACAACCCCAAGCTATGGATCACCTATGATGGGGTTAAACCTCCAGAGAAGGTTGGCTTCCTCTTGATGCTCACCTAAACTAATCTTAAACTAATGCTTCATAGGTAAAAGGGTTAGAAAGAGGATAAGGGATCCTAAGAAGGCTAAAATGGTGATGCACCAAATTTAAATGAAAACTCATATAAGCTTGAACACATAGTGGATCAACAAAAGATAACTATGGTTTGCTCAATCTCACAATCTCACTAGTTGTATAAATATTTCATAGAAGAGGTTCCAAGTAAAACACTAATCAAGACCTGAAAGTTAAGTTGAAAAAACCTTCAAAGAGGCAAGTAGAGGATAGTAAACTAGGAAGAATATCATTCACAAATTCACCATACACAAGCATACTAAGCATTGATTAAAGACAAGAGATAGGCAAAGATTTGATCCTATTACTTCAAAAGGCAATTCTTACAATATTTTAACAGGGTTTAACCATATCAAATGAGCACACTTTTTCAAGAGTCTCAATGATTATCCTTATCTCAAAAAAGAATGAAACATTCTAAGTGCTGAGAACCCCTTCAATGGGAATGAGACCAGGATATATAGGAGAAGAAAGAGAGAAAGAATGTGGTAGTACACCATCAAAGAGCGAACACACCATCCCAGGTCATTAACTGGACCTGAGATGCCACATTTTACTCCTTAACTAATGAAATCCTTGCCACCTTTTTTATCAATCAGGACATTGCCGGTGGCTTATTGAGTGAGAAAGTCCCTAAAGGTTTCGAGGATGCATTGAATGCCCCTAGCTATAGTTATGAACACTGGACCTTTTCTTTGATCCTTCACACTATCTCTCACTTAAAGAAAAAAATTCATGCTCATGGATTTGACAAAATCATGGCTTTGTGTATTTTAGGTAGCTTCTTGTTGAAAATATGGTCATGCTAAAGGACAAGGATCCTTTGCATTAATCACATATCTACTCTATTTCCATGTTTGGATCATAGTTTCATCTTATAGATAGAAAACCAATCTAAGATTATTGGATTTCCTATAGCCTTTATATTAATGTAGACCTATAGACTATAGATCCCCTTTTTTGGATATAATAGGTCCAAAAAACCCAATCTATCCCTGCAGGAACTAAGAGTTCATTATATATGTAGGTCCTCCTTTAAGAATGGTGAACATGATCGCAAGAATGATCCTATAGGCTAAACATTTATGAACTAGAGGTATGTATTTAAATATAATGGTGGTCCCATATATTCTTTCTCATCTTGGCTACATCAATGTGTCCCTCTAATGGTGTTGGGTCAAGCTTTGATGGTGATAGGATGATCCTGTAAGACCCTTATTTCCTTTCATCAAAAATGAATTCTCAACTTCTGTCGAAAGTCTTTGGCTCACCTTTTTTCTAATTAGATATCAATATCTGACTCAAATTATTGACATATTTACCTTTTCTCATATCATCGATCTTGATCTATACAATTAAGAAATAACCATTGATCTTGCTCCTTGACTTTTTAACTCTATCCAATCTTATGCCACGTGTCAAATATGTGTTAGATTTAAGGATCCTATTATTAGTCTATAGCCTCATGCACTTATACCATGTGTTGGTCTCTCAATATCCTTAAATGTTTCACTCATCTTACACCATTGGATAAACATTTATGATGTAACGCAAACCATTAAATCGGTTGGGACCCATTGTTTGAAATCCAATAGCTACTTCACGAGATTAAATTTGACATCCATGTTCCAATAAAATGATGTTCATGTGACCATCATTAACATTCACATGATCATAAATTTAAGCTCAAAAGGATTTGTTTTGATAGAGCTTAAACTTGATGTTAGTGTGAATGTCTTATGCTACAGGTCCAACTTTGAAGATTTATATCTTGAAGCACAAAAATCATGGAGGGACCAAAATTATTGGAGATGTTTCTAAGACCAAAAACATTGTGCCCACTTGATCCACTAGCTTTGGGATATTTCCAAGTGTTTTTTTAAAATGTTCAAGTGAGCTACCCTATGTGATTTTCATGATGTCCACATCCTTGTCATGGTCAAAAATGGTCAGTATGGAAACTTAGAGAATTCTATCTAAAGAACCAACTTTGAACATGCATAACTTTTGTCACGTTTAGATGAATGGCCTAAAACTTAGTGCATATGTTCTGGGCACAAAAATTAATAGACCCATGTGACAATTTTCTCTTGAGACTACCACAATTATAGGACATGGCTTCATCAATATGCTCACTTAGCTCTATTTGAGATTCTTTGCAAATTGGCTAAGTATGGAAACTTAGCAAATTTTGTCTGAGAGGCCAACTTTGAGTCTTTATAAATTCTAATGTGTTTCATCAGATGACCTAAAAATTAGCACATGTGTTCTTGGGACTAATGTGATCAGAACCATATGACCAATTATTCTTGACTCATCCACATGTAGCAATGATAACATTAGCAAACTGCCTACTCAGAATTTATACCACTATACACAAAATGTCTAGATGAACACAATGAAGAACCAGATGAATTTTATGCACTTCCATACTCATTAAAATCACTCTTTACATCCCATAGGGTCTCTAAAACACTTTATACCTATCCCTTAAAAATTATAAAATTACCCTTTAAGTAAACTTAAAGTGTTTTAAAAGCTTTGTGAGCAAAATGAGATCCTTGAACCACTCATTTCATCTAGAACTTTTGTTCATCTTCTCATCCATTAACAACCTAGTCTATTTAGGCATAAGCATAGTATGTGGACCAAAATTGGCCAACATTTTTGGTGACTTGTAGGGAAGCATGCCTACTATGCTTTGAGAACCTAATCCATTTTGCCTTGACTGGTCCATTGTGCGTATGGAGTCCTAAATATTTTTCTCAACTAATCATGAAGATAACATAAGGATATCCATGTCTATAACCTTTTTTTAAACCAAAAGATTTAAATAAATAGAAACAACAAAGTGCCCAAGGTACCAACTAAAAAGGAAGCACACAGTAGAAAAGAAAAGTGCACAATGCACTTATAAGAAAGCATAAAATCTATTCTAATATGTTACAAAGGATGAAAATATATTACATAATAGGGATTTAAATGCATGTGATTGACTGAGATGGGTAATACATCTCCATCCAATTGGGCAAGCTAAAAAACATTGTGTTACTTGCATCCATGGATCAAATAAGGACCACTCCACAAGCTATCAAACTTGGTATGGTTGCCTAGTTTAGCTTTATTTGAGTCCCATTTGAAGACTAGGTCCCCCTCATTGAAACTCCTTGTTGTAGTTCTCTTTTCAAATTATTTTTTGAACTGAGCTTGATGTGATTCCAAAGTTTTCATAGTAAGGTCCCTGGTTTCTTCTAGCTCCATGAGCTCTATCATACTCACATTAATGGGCTCATCCTCCATTAACTCAAGATGATGGGCTGACTCTAATGCAGGAAGATAAAGAGAGATAGGTAATTTGGCTTCCCTTCCATACACAAGAACATATGGATAATTACCAATGGTAGATTTATGAGTCACCCTATCAGCCCATAAGGTTATCCTTAGCTTGGTGTGCCATGTTCTTTGATTCTCTTCTATGGTATTCTTAATGATCCTTAGGAAATTCTTGTTTGTGGACTCTACCAGTCCATTTCCTTGAGGATAGTAGTTGGAAGAGGTGTTGATGTAGATGCCTAGATTGATATCCCACTCACTTGTCTTCATACCAATGAATGACAATGCATTATCTAAAATTATGGTGATTGAGACACAAATTTTGGTCACAAGGTTGTCATAGAAGTCTAGAACTACACCCTCATTATCCTCCTTCAAAGAAATAGCTTCCACCCACTTGGTGGACTAGTCAGTTGTAGTGAACACCCATTTATACCCTGCACTTGATGGTGGATTGATCATCCTTATGAAGTCTAACCCCCATTGCATGAAGGGATGCTCCACCTGAAATGGATTGAGTGGAAGGGATGATAGTTTTTAATTTCTTTCCAAGAGGGCACAGTTCTAGAATTTTCTAACCCATGCATGAGCATCTTTGAAAATATTGGGCCATTAATAACCAACCCTCATTATCTTTGATGGTATGGTTCTAGGTGTAAAATGACCTCCTGTAGGTCCATCATAGAACTACTCCAAGAGCTTGGTCACTTGGTCATCATCTATGCATCTAAAGAGTACCCCATTGAGGCCCTTTCTAAAAATAACACCATCAACTAATGCATAAGGTTAGAAAGATAAGAATGAGGAGAACATGGTGAAATGTCACGGAGATACGATAAATGAATTTTGACCCTTAAAAACCCAACATAAGGACCCCAAACTTCAATTTAAGTAGTGCAATCTAAAAATAGTAAGTTTCTAAAAATAGTAATTCCTTGAATTCTGTATTGTTGTAAATCATAGAAGTTGAACCACTTAATCTTCCTTGAGATTGGTGACCTTCCACATCCTCCTCATAAATTAAAAACATGTATAGTAAATATGTAACCTAAAATGGAAATCAGACATCTCTTCTTAGAGATAGGCATATGTTTGGGTCTGTAGTTTTGATCAATAAAACATCTCTTCTTAGAGATAGCATTATTTGCATTGTGTTGTTCTTATTTCTTGAATTATATTTCAACCAAATATTTTTGAGTTTTGGATCAGTGGTATTAGATTGGTTTGTCTTTAGAGTGTATGATCCCAAGGATGAGGTCAGATTACAGGAAGCTTGGGTAAAAAATAGAACCAACAAACTATCCACCTATTCGCTCCAAATGACTTCAAATGGAAGACAACACTGAGACATCTGATACTTTCAATGAAATGGTGAATGAATCCCTCCAATAGTAGCAAGTGTAGATGCTACAAAAAATTTCACTAATTCTCCAACAAATCTTTATGGGAAATTCTGTCTCCTTATCTGCACCCCGACATCCTTTCAGTGCCCCAACACCCTTCAAGGTTCAGGTGAATTTTGATATCCCTACATTTGAAGGCAAAATTAATGCTGATGTAGTAGAAAATTGGTTGGATCAATTTTAATCTTATTTTTCTATAAATAAATTCATGAATAAAGAGAAGATCACCTTTGCTCTTTTGAAAGCATCATTACCTATCAAAAATTGGTGGGAAGTGTACAAAAAGAGATTTAGTGCAGATGATATTGGCCTAGAGGTGGAACCTACCTGGGATGATTTCATAGAAGCTATAAAGGAAGAATACTACCCCATTGGAGCATATGACGATCTATATATAGAGTGGCAACAACTTTGCCAAGGTAAGGAATAGTATGTTCAAGATTACACTAACATTTTTCATTCTCTACCTACGAGATTGGGCATCCAATAAATTGAGAAACACAAGGTTCTAAAATATCTTGGTGGACTACAATGGTACATATAGGGAGAAATGGAACTCTTCAATTTAGAAACCATCGGTGAGGTATACAAGTTCGTTGTGAAGATTGAGCAAAAGCAGGGAAGAATGAATATGAAGAGTTAGCCTTCAAAATGAAAAAGTGACAAAGAAGGTCAAACATGAGGCCAAAATTGGAAGAAAAAGGAAGGAAAGACTGGGAAGTGGTGTCATTATAAAAAATCCAGAACTCACTCTAAAGAAGAATGTTGAGCCATCAAGTCCCTACTTTCTGAATCACAATCCTCAACATCTACTAATCTACCTCATATAGACCCTACAGTTGAAGAGGTTAAAGAAAAAATTGTAGATGCTGAGCCCAAAGCCATTGTCACTTCATCACATACCCACGAGGTGAGGTTAGATGACAAGGAGCGGTTGTTTAACTCTAAGTTATGGGTGAAAGATAAGCCTCTACATTTCATTCTTAATAGTGGAAGTCAAAAGAATTTAATCTCTGCTAATGTTGTAAAAAGCCTAAATCTATCCATGAAGCCTCAGCCAAAGCCATACAGTATTGGATGGTTGAGTCCAGTGAGAAACCTCCATGTCACCTACCAATGTCTTCTCTCATATGCAATAAAACCTTTCCAAGATGAGATCTTATGTGATGTGGTCAATCTAGATGTTTGTGATGTACTCTTTGGTCAGCCATTCATGTATGATCAACATGGCATCTATGAATCAAGAATTTGAAGGACCACTCTCACTCTTGGAACATAGTGCTATAGAGTACTAGAGGTACCACCTTCTACATCTATCTCTTTGATTAGTGCCAAGAAATTTGTTCACATGCTGGCCAAGCCACAAGAATACAAAAGGACTAATGTTGTAGCCCTGACTACACAAACAACACAATAATAGAAGAAAATAGATACCAAGATAAATAAGTTCATGGCCTTCCATCCATAGACTGGTGGTTAGATAAAAATGGTGAACAATCAAGCCCTACATAATTCCATAAATCACAGTCCATTCTAAGTATGCATCAAGAATCAAATCAAAGTAAAACTACCACATTTGATGAAAAATCTTGATGCAATGAGGACCATTACTTCTCAAGGAGGGAGGAATGATCTGGGCAATAATTTAGGCAACAATTTAGGTGATGGGTCCACCCTAATTGATTACAAAAATTTTGGGAGCCATATCTTTTGCACTGTAGCTCCAATTGACTCACCATTTAAACCGTTGAAAAGTTAAGAATGAGGAGAAAATAGTGAAATGGTATATATCTTTTCTTTATGAAGTTTTACTTATAAAAACCCAACATAAGTTCTTTAAATTTAAATTTTAGTAGTGCAGTCTAAAAATAGTAACTTTCTAAAAATAGTAATTCCTCAAATTCTGTATTGTTGTAAATCATGGAAGTCAAACCACTTAATCTCCCTCCAGATTGGTGACCTTCCAAATCCTCCTCATACCTTAAAAATATGTATAAATTAAGATGTAACTTGAAATAGAAATCAAACATCTCTTTTCAGAGATAGGCATATGTTTGGGTCTGCAAATTTGATTAATAAAACATCTCTTCTCAGAGATAGCATTATTTTAACTGTGTTGTTCTTATTTTTTAAATTATATTTCAATAAAATATTTTTGAATTTTGGATCAGTGGTATCAGAGTGGTTTGTCAATAGAGTGTATGATCCCAAGGATGAGGTCAGATTACAGGAAGCTTGGGTGGAAAATAGAACCAGCAGACTATCCACCTATTCACTCTAAATGATTTCAAATGGTAGACAACACTGAGACATCTGATCCTTTTAAGGAAATGGTCAATGAAGCCCTCTAATAGCAGCAATCATAGATGCTACAGCAAGTCACTCATATTATCCAATAAATCTTGATGGAAAATTTTTGCTCCTCATCTACACCCCCACATCCTTTCAGTGCCCTAACAACCTTCAAGGTTCAGTTGAATTTTATATCCCTACATTTGAAGGTAAAATTAATGATGATGTAGTAGAAAATTAGTTGGATCAATTGTCATCTTATTTTTTTGTAAATAAATTCATCGATAAAGAGAAGATCACCTTTGTTATTTTTAAAGCGTCATTGCCTGTCAAAAATTGGTGGGAAGTGTATAAAAAGAGATTCAGTGCAGATGATATTGGCCTTGAGGAGGAACCTACCTAGGATGATTTCATAAAATTTATAAAAGAAGAATACTACCCCATTAGAGCATATGATGATCTATATATAGAGTGGAAATAACTTTGCCAAGGTAAGAAATAGTCTATTCAAGATTACAATGACATGTTTTATTCTCTATTTATGAGATTGGGCATACAAGAAAGTGAGAAACACAAGGTTCTCAAATATTATGGTGGACTACAATGGTACATACGGGCTAAAGTAGAACTCTTCAATTTGGAAACCATCGAGGAGACGTACAAGTTCATAGTGAAAATTGAGAAAAAGCATGGAAGAATGAATCTGAAGAGTCAACCTTCAAAATGGAAAAGTGACAAATAAGGTCAAACACGAGGCCAAAATTGGATGCAAAAGGAAGGAAAGATTGGTAAGTGGTGTGATTATCACAAATATGAAACTCACTCCAGAGAAGAATGTCAAGCCATCAAGACCCTGATTACTATATCACAATCCTCAACATCTACTACTCTACCTCATATAGACCCTGTAGCTGAAGTAGTTGAAGAAGAAATTGCAGATACTGAGCCCAAATCCATTGTTTCTTCATCACAGATCCACAAGGAGAGGATAGATGACAAAGAAAGGTTGTTTCACTCTAAGTTATGGGTGAAAGGTAACCCTCTGCATTTCATTCTTGATAGTGGAAGTCAAAAGAATTTAATCTCTGATAATGTTATGAAAAGTTTAAATCTATCCATGATTCCTCACCTAATTACAACTACCACACTTAATGAAAAATATTGATGAAATGAGGACCATTTCTTCTCAAGGAGGGAGGAATGATCTGGGCAACAATTCAGGCAATAATTTAGGTGACAAGTCTACCCCAATTGATGATGGAACTTCCAGGAGCCATAACTTTTCCAACGAAGCTCCAATTGACTCACTGTTTGAACCATTGGAAAGCTAGGAATGAGGAGAATGTGGTGAGATGGCATGGATATTTTCTTGATGAAGTTTGACACATAAAAAACCAATATAAGTTTCCTAAATTTCAATTTTAGTAGTGCCATCTAAAAATAGTAATTCCCCAAATTTAATATTCTTGTAAATCATGGAAGCCGAACAACTTAATCTCCCTCGAGATTGGTGACCTTCCACATCATCTTCATACCTTCAAAACATTTATAAATTAAGATGTAACCCAAAATGGAAATCAGACATCTCTTCTCAAAGTTAGGCATATGTTTGGGTCTGTAAATTTGATCAATAAAACATCTCTTCTTAGAGATAGCATTATTTGAATTGTGTTGTTCTTATTTCTTGAATTATCTTGCAACCAAATATTTTTGAGTTTTTGATCAGTGGTATCAGAGTAGTTTGTCTTCAGAGTGTATGATCCCAAGGATGAGGTCAGATTATAGGAAGCTTGGGTGGAAAATAGATCCTGTAGACTATCCACCTATTCGCTCCAAATGACTTCAGATGGAAGACAACATCAAGACATCTGATCCTTTCAAGGGAATGGTGAGTGAATCCCTCCAATCATAGCAAGTGCAGATGCTACAACAATTCGCCCAAATTCTCCAACAAATCTTAATGAGAAATTCTAGCTCCTCATCTACACCCCCACATCCTTTCAGTGCCCCAAAACCCTTCAAGCTTCAGGTGAATTTTGGTATCCCTAAATTTGAAGGCAAAATTAATGCTGATGCAGTAGAAAATTGGTTGGATCAATTGTCATCTTATTTTTTTGAAAATAAATTCACCGATAAAGAGAAGATCACCTTTGCTCTTTTGAAAGCATCATTACCTATCAAAAATTGGTGGGAAGTGTACAAAAAGAGATTCAGTGTAGATGATATTGGCATTGAGGTGGAACCTACCTAGAATGATTTCATAGAAGTTATAAAGGAAGAATACCACCCTATTGGAGCATATAATGATCTGTATATAGAGTGGTAATAGCTTCACCAAGGTAAGGAATAGTCTGTTTAAAATTACATTGACATTTTTCATTCTCTATCTATGAAATTGGGCTTCCAAGAAAATGAGAAACACAAGGTTCTCAAATATTGTGGTGGAATACAATGGTACATATGAGGAGAAATAGAACTCTTCAATTTGGAAACCATCAGTGAGGCATATAAGTTCACAATGAAGATTGAGCAGAAGCATGGAAAAATGAATATGAAGAGTTAGGCTTCAAAATGGAAAAGTGACAAAGAATGTCAAACACGAGGCCAAAATTGGAAGCAAAAAGAAAGAAATACTAGAAAGTGATGTGATTATCACAAATCTAGAACTCACTCCAAAGAATAATGTCAAGCCCTCAATTCTCTACTTTATGAATCATAATCCTCAACATCTACTGCTCTACCTCATACAGACCTTGCAGTTAAAGAGGTTGAAGAATAAATTATAGATGCTGAGCTCGAAGCCATTTTTACTTCATCATAGACCCATGAGGAGAGGCTAGATGACAAGGAAAGGTTGTTTCACTCTAAGTTATGGTTGAAAGGTAAGCCTCTACATTTCATTCTTGATAGTGGAAATAAAAAGAATTTAATCTCTGTTAATGTTGTGAAAATCATAAATTTGTCCATGAAGCCTCACCCAAAGCCATACAATATTGGATGGTTAAGTCCAAGGAGAAACCTCCGTGTCACCCACCAATGTCTTCTCTCATATACAAAAAAACCTTTCCAAGATGAGGTCTTATGTGATGTGGTCAATCTAGATGTTTGTGATGTACTCTTTCATCAGCCATTCATGAATGATCGACATGGCATCTATGAATCAAGAACTCACAGGATCACTCTCACTCTTATAACATGGTGTTATAGGGTACCAGAGGTACCACCTTCTACACCTGTCTCTCTGATTAGTGCCAAGAAATTTGTTCTCATGGTGGTCAAGCCACAAGAATACAAAAGGGTCGATGTTGTAGCCATGAATACACAAACAACACAACAACATAATCAAATAGATACCAAGCTAAATAATTTCATGGCCTTCCATCCACAGACTAGTGGTCAGATAGAAATGGTGAACAATCAAGCCCTCCATAGTTCCATAAATCACAGTCCATTCAAAGTATGCATTAGGAATCAAATCAAAGTACAATTGCCACACTTGATGAATAAATCTTGATTCAATGAGGACCATTAATTCTCAAGGATGGAGGAATGATTTGGGTAATAATTCAGGTGATAATTCAAGTGACGGGTCCACCCCAATTGATGATGGAACTTCTGGGAGCCATAACTTTTACACGGTAGCACCAATTGACTTGATATTTGAACCATTGGAAAGCTAAGAATGAGGAGAACATGGTGAGATGGCATGGATCTATACTCAATTAAGTTTGACCTCCAAAAACTAAATATAAGTGAACTAAATTTTAATTTTAGTAGTGCAGTCTAAAAATTGTAATTCCTTGAATTATGTATTATTGTAAATCATGGAAGTCAAACCACTTAATCTCCCTCCAGATTAGTAACCTTCCACATCCTCCTCATACCTTTAAAACATGTATAAATAAAGATGTAACCCAAAATGGAAATCAGACATCTTTTCTCAGAGATAGGCATATGTTTGGGTCTATAAATTTGATCAATAAGACATCTCTTCTCAGAGATAGCATTATTTGAATTTTATTGTTATTATTTCTTGAATTATCTTTCAACCAAAGATTTTTTATTTTTAGATTAGTGGTATCAAAGTAGTTTGTCTTTAGAATGTATGATCCCAAGGATAAGGTCAGATTACAAGAAGTTTGGGTGGAAAATAGAACCAGTAGACTATCTACTTATTCGCTCCAAATGACCTCAAATGGTAGACAACACCAAGACATCTAATCCTTTCAAGGAAATGGTGAATGAAACCCTCTAATAGTATAAAGTGTAGATGCTACATCAATTCATTCAAATTCTCTAATAAATCTTGATGAAAAATTTTAGCTCCTCATCTACACCTGCACATCCTTTGAGTGCCTCAACGCCCTTCAAGGCTCAGGTGAATTTTGATATCCCTACATTTGAAAGAAAAATTAATGCTGATGCAGTAGAAAATTGGTTTGATCAATTATCATCTTCTTTTTCTGTAAATAAATTCACTGATAAAGAGAAGATCACGTTTACTCTTTTGAAAGCATTATTCCCTGTCCCAATTAGTGGGAAGTGTACCAAAAGAGATTCAGTGCAGATGATATTGGCCTTGAGGTGGAATGTACATGGGATGATTTCATATAAGCTATAAAGGAAGAATACTATGCCATTAAAGTATATGATGATCTGTATATAGAGTGGAAATAACTTGACCAAGGTAAGGAATAGTCTATTCAAGATTACACTAACATTTTTCATTCTCTATCTGGGAGATTTGGCATCGAAGAAAGTGAGAAACACAAGATTCTCAAATATCATGGTGGACTACAATAGTACATATAGGGATAAATAGAACTCTTCAATTTGGAAACCATCGGTGAGGCGTACAAGCTCGTAGTGAAGATTGAGCAGAAGCATGGAAGAATGAATATGATGAGTCAGCCTTCAAAATCAAAAAGTGACAAAGAAGGTCAAACACGAGGATAAAATAGGAAGCAAAATGAAGGAAAGATTGGGAAGTGGTGTCATTATAATAAATCTAGAACTCACTCTAAAGAAGAATGTTGAGCCATCAAGTCCCTGCTTTCTGAATCTCAATCCTCAACATCTACTACTCAACCTCATACAGACCCTACAGTTGAAGAGGTTGAAGAAGAAATTGTAGATGCTGAGCTTGAAGCCATTGTCACTTAATCACAGACCCATGATGTGAGGCTAGATGATAATAAATGGTTGTTTCACTCTAAGTTATGGGTGAAAGATAAGCTTTTGCATTTCATTCTTGATAGTGGAAGTCAAAAAAATTTAATCTCTGCTAATGTTGTGAAAATCCTAAATCTAACCATGAAGCCTCACCTAAAGCCATACAATATTGGATGGTTGAGTCTAGGGAGAAACCTCCATGTCACCCACCAATGTCTTCTCTCATATGCAATAAAACCTTTCCAAGATGAGGTCTTATGTGATGTGGTCAATCTAGTTGTTTATGATGTACTCTTTGGTCAGTGATTCATGTATGATCGACATGGAATCTATGAATCAAGAACTCGAAGGATCACTCTCACTCTTGGAATATAGTGCTATAGGGTACTAAAGGTACCACCTTCTACATCTGTCTCTCTGATTAGTGCCAAGAAATTTCTTCTCATGGTGGTCAAGCCACAAGAATACAAAAGAGCTGATGTTGTATCCCTGACTACACAAACAACACAACAACAGAAGAAAATAGATACCAAGCTAAAGAAGTTCATAGCCTTCCATCCACAGACTGGTGGTCAGACAGAAATGGTGAATAATCAAGACCTACATAGATCCATAAATCACAGTCCATTCTAAGTATGCATTAAGAAATAAATCAAAGTACAACTACCAAATTTGATGACAAATCTTGATGCAATGAGGACCATTACTTCTCAAGCAGGGAGAAATGATTCGGGCAAAAATTTAGGTGACGGGTCCACCCCAATTCATGACGAAACTTTTGGGAGCCATAAATTTTGCATCGTAGCTCCAATTGACTCATCGTTTGAAATGTTAGAAAGATAAGAATGAGGAAAATGTGGTGAGATGGCATGGATATTTTTTTGATGAAGTTTGAGCCCTAAAACCCCAATAAAGGTGCCTCAAATTTCAATTTTAGTAGTGCAGTCTAAAAATAGTAAGTTTATAAAAATAGTAATTCCTCGAATTCTATATTGTTGTAAATCGTGGAAATCAGACCACTTAATCTCCCTCGATATTGGTGACCTTACACATCCTCTTCATACCTTTAAAACATGTATAAATGAATATATAACCTGAAATAGAAATTAAACATCTCTTCTCAGAGATAGGCATATGTTTGAGTCTATAAATTTGATCAATAAAACATCTCTTCTCAGAGATAGAATTATTTGAATTGTTTTGTTCTTATTTACTGAATTATCTTTCAACTAAAGCCATTTGAGTTTTAGATCAGTGGTATTAGAGTAGTTTGTCTTTAGAGTGTATGATCCCAAGGATGAGGTCAGATTACAGGAAGCTTGGGTGAAAAATAGAACCAGCAGACTATCCACCTATTCACTCCAAATGACTTCAAAAGGTAGAAAACACCGAGACATTCGACCCTTTCAAGGAAATGGTGAATGAAGCCCTCCATCAGCAGCAAGTGTAGATGCTAAAAAAATTCACTCAAATTCTCCAACAAATCTCAATGAGAAATTCTAGCTCCTCATTTGCACCCCCACATCTTTTTAGTGCCCCAACACCCATCAAAGTTTAGGTGAATTTTGATATCCCTACATTTGAAGGCAGAATTAATGCTGATGCAGTAGAAAATTGGTTGGATCAATTGTCTTCTTATTTTTCTATAAATAAATTCACTTATAAAGAGAAGATCACCTTTGCTCTTTTGAAAGCAGCATTGCCTGTCAAAAATTGGTGGGAAGTGTATAAAAAAAGATTCAATGTAGATGATATTTGCCTTGATACAGAACCTACCTGAGATGATTTCATAGAATTTATAAAGGAAGAATACTACCCCATTGGAGCATATGATTATCTATATATAGAGTGGCAACAACTTTGCTAAGGTAAGGAACAATCTATTCAAGAGTACATTGACATTTTTTAATCTCTATCTGTGAGATTCGGTATACAAGAAAGTGAGAAACACAAGGTTCTCAAATATCGTGGTGGACTACAATGGTACATATGGGGAGAAATAGAACTCTTCAATTTGGAAACCATCGGTGAGGTGTACAAGTTCACAATGAAGATTGAGCAGAAGCATGGAAGAATGAATATGAAGAGTCAGCCTTCAATATAGAAAAGTAACAAAGAAGGTCAAACATGAGGCCAAAATTGGAAGCAAAAGGAAGGAAAGACTGGGAAGTGGTGTAATTATCACAAACTTGGAACTCACTCCAAATAAGAATGTTGAGCCATCAAGTCCCTACTTTTTTAATCACAATCCTCAACATCTATTGCTCTACCTCATAGAGACCCTATAGTTGAAGAGGTTGAAGAAGAAATTGTAGATGTTGAGCCTGAAGTCATTTTTTCTTCATCACAGACCCATGAAGAGAGGCTAGATGATAAGGAAAGGTTGTTTCACTCTAAGTTATGGGTGAAAGGTAACCCTCTGCATTTCATTCTTGATAGTGGAAGTCAAAAGAATTTAATCTTTTCTAATGTTGTGAAAAACCTAAATCTATCCATGAAGCTTCACCCAAATCCATACAGTATTGGATGGTTGAGTCCAGGGAGAAACCTTCGTGTCATCCACCAATGTCTTCTCTCATATGCAATAAAACCTTTCCAAGATGAGGTCTTATGTGATGTGGTCAATATATAAGTTTGTGATGTAATCTTTGGTTAGCCATTAATGTATGATCGACATGGAATCTATGAATCAAAAACTTGAAGGATCACTCTCACTCCCTTCCATCCATAGACTGGTGATTAGATAGAAATGGTGAACAATCAAGCCCTAAACAATTCCATAAATCATAGTTCATTCTAAGTATGCATCAAGAATCACATCAAATTACAATTACCACACTTAATGAAAAATATTGATGAAATGAGGACCATTACTTCTCAAGGAGGGAGGAATGATCTTGGCAACAATTTAGGTGACGGGTCTACCCCAATTGATATGGAAATTCTAGGAGCCATAACTTTTCCACCGTAGCTCCAATTGACTAACCGTTTGAACTGTTGGAAAGCTAAGAATGAGGAAAATGTGGTGAGATGCCATGGATATTTTATTGATAAATTTTGACACCTAAAAAATCAATAGAAGTTTCCTAAATTTCAATTTTAGTAGTACAGTCTAAAAATAGTAAGTTTCTAAAAATAGTAATTTCCCAAATTTTGTATTGTTGTAAATCATGGAAGTTGAACCACTTAATCTCCCTCGAGATTGATGACATTCCAAATCATCTTCATACCTTTAAAACATGTATAAATTAAGATGTAACCCAAAATAGAAATCAGACATCTCTTCTCAAAGTTAGGCTTATGTTTGGGTCTGTAAATTTGATCAATAAAACATCTTTTCTTAGAGATAGCATTATTTGAATTGTGTTGTTCTTGTTTCTTGAATTATCTTTCAACCAAAGATTTTTGAGTTTTTGATCAGTGGTATCAGAGCAGTTTGTCTTTAAAGTGTATGATTCTAAGGACGAGGTTAGATTACAGGAACCTTGGGTGGAAAATAGATCTAATAGAATATCCACCTATTCGCTCCAAATGATTTCAAATTCAAGACAACACCGAGACATCTTATCCTTTCAAGGAAATAGTGAATGAAGCCCTCCAAAAGTAGCAAGCATAGATGCTACAACAATTCATTCAACTTCTCCAACAAATCTCAATAAGAAATTTTGGCTCCTCCTCTGCACCCCCACATCCTTTCAGTGCCCCAACACCCTTCAAGGTTTAGGTGAATTTTGATATCCCTACATTTGAGGGCAAAATTAATGCTAATTTAGTAGAAAATTGGTTGGATCAATTGTCATCTTCTTTTTTTGTAAATAAATTCACCGATAAAGAGAAGATCACCTTTGCTCTTTTGAAAGCATCATTACCTATCAAAAATTGGTGGGAAGTGTACAAAAAGAAATTCAGTGTAGATGATATTAGCCTTGAGGTGGAATTTACCTAGAATGATTTCATAGAAGTTATAAAGGAATAATACTACCCCATTGGAGAATATAATGATCTGTATATAGAGTGGTAATAACTTTACCAAGGTAAGGAACAGTCTGTTCAAAATTACAATGACATTTTTCATTCTCTATCTATGAGATTGTGCTTCCAAGAAAATGAGAAACACAAGGTTCTCAAATATCATGGTGGAATACAATGGTACATATGGGGAGAAATAGAACTCTTCAATTTAGAAACCATCAGTGAGGCATACAAGTTCACAATGAAGATTTAGCAGAAGCATGGAAGAATGAATATGAAGAGTTAGCCTTCAAAATGGAAAAGTGACAAAGAAGGTCAAACATGAGGCCAAAATTGGAAGAAAAATGAAGGAAAGACTAGGAAGTGGTGTGATTATCACAAATCTAAAACTCACTCCAAAGAACAATGTCGAGCTATCAATTCTCTACTTTTTGAATCATAATCCTCAACATTTACTTCTCTACCTCATACAAACCTTGCAGTTGAAGAGGTTGAAGAAGAAATTATAGATGTTGAGCTTGAAGACATTGTTACTTCATCATAGACCCACGAGGAGAGTCTAGATGATAAGGAAAGGTTGTTTCACTCTAAATTATGGGTGAAAGGCAAGCCTCTACATTTCATTCTTGATAGTGGAAGTCAAAAGAATTTAATCTCTGTTAATGTTGTGAAAAGCCTAAATCTGTCCATGAAGCCTCACCCAAAGCCATATACTATTGGATGGTTAACTCCAAGGAGAAACCTCCGTGTCACCCACCAATGTCTTCTCTCATATACAATAAAACCTTTCCAAGATGAGGTCTTATGTGATGTGGTCAATCTAGATGTTTGTGATGTACTCTTTGGTCAGCCATTCATGTATGATCGATATTGCATCTATAAATCAAGAACTCAAAGGATCACTCTCACTCTTAGAACACAGTGCTATTGGGTACCAGAGGTACCACCTTGTACATCTATCTCTCGGATTAGTGCCAAGAAATTTGTTCTCATGGTGGTCAAGCTACAAGAATATAAAAAGTTTGATGTTACAGCCATGAATATATAAAAAACATAACAACATAAGCAAATAGATACCATGCTAAATAATTTCATGGCCTTCCATCCACAGATTGGTGGTTAGATAGAAATGGTGAACAATCAAGTGCTCCATAGTTCCATAAATCACAATCCATTCAAAGTATGCATCAAGAATCAAATCAAAGTACAATTGCCACACTTGATGACAAATCTTGATGCAATGAGGACCATTAATTCTCAAGGAGGGTGGAATGATCTGGGTAATAATTCAGGTGATAATTTAGGTGATGAGTCCACACCAATTGATGATGGAACTTCTGGGAGCCATAACTTTTATACTGTAGCACCAATTGACTTACTATTTCAACCGTTGGAAAGTTAAGAATTAGGAGAATGTGGTGAGATGGAATGGATCTTTACTCAATTATGTTTGACCCCAAAAACCAAATAGAAGTGCCCCAAATTTTAATTTTAGTAGTGCAGTCTAAAAATAGTAATTCCTCAAATTATGTATTATTGTAAATCATGGAAGTTAAACCACTTAATCTCCCTCGATATTGGTGACCTTCCACATCCTCCTCATACCTTTGAAACATGTATAAATGAAGATGTAACCCAAAATTGAAATCAGACATCTCTTCTCAGAGATAAGCATATGTTTGGGTCTATAAATTTAATCAATAAAACATCTCTTCTCAAAGATAGAATTATTTGAATAGTGTTGTTCTTATTTCTTGAAATATCTTTCAACCAAAGCTTTTTCAATTTTAGATCAGTGGAATCAGAGCAGTTTGTCTTTAGAGTGTATGATCCCAAGGATGAGGTTAGATTACAAGAAGCTTGGGTGGAAAATAGAACCAACAGACTATCTACCTATTCTCTCCAAACGACTTCAAATGGTAGACAACACCGAGACATATGATCCTTTCAAGGAAATGGTGAATGAATCCCTCCAATAGTATCAAGTGTAGATGCTACATCAATTCATTAAAATTATCCAATAAATCTTGATGGGAAATTATGGCTCCTCATCTACACCCACACATCCTTTCAGTGCCCCAACGCCCTGCAAGACTCAGGTGAGTTTTAATATCCCTACATTTGAAGGCAAAATTAATGCTTATGTAGAAAATTGGCTTGATCAATTGTCATCTTCTTTTTTTGTAAATAAATTCATCGATAAAGAGAAGATCACGTTAACTCTTTTGAAAGCATCATTGCCTGTCTAAAATTGGTGGGAAGTGTACAAAAAGAGATTCAGTGCAGATGATATTGGCCTTGAGGTGGAACCTACATGGGATAATTTCATATAAGATATAAAGGAAGAATACTACCCCATTGGAGTATATGATGATATGTATATAGAGTGGAAACAACTTCACCAATGTGAGGAATAATCTGTTCAAGATTACACTAACATTTTTCATTCTCTATTTGGGAGATTTGGCATCCAGGAAAGTGAGAAACACAAGGTTCTCAAATATCATGGTGGACTATAATCGTACATACGGGGAGAAATAGAACTCTTCAATTTAGAAACCATCGGAGAGGTGTACAAGCTCATAGTGAAGATTGAGTAGAAGCATGGAAGAATGAATATGATGAGTCAGCATTCAAAATCGAAAAGTGACAAAGAAGGTCAAACATGACGCTAAAATAGGCATCAAAGGAAGGAAAGACTGGGAAGTGGTGTGATTATTACAAATCCAAAACTCACTCCAAAGAAGAATGTCGAGCCATCAAGTCCCTGCTTTCTAAATAACAATAATTAACATATAATGCTCTACCTCATATAGACCATACAGTTGAAGAGGTTAAAGAAGAAATTGTAGATGCTGAGCTCGAATCCATTGGTGCTTCATCATAGACCCATGAGGAGAGGCTAGATGATAAGGAAAGGTTGTTTCACTCTATGTTATGGGTGAAAGGTAAGCCTCTGCATTTCATTCTTGATAGTGGAAGTCAAAAGAATTTAATCTCTACTAATGTTTTGAAAAGCCTAAATTTGTCAATAAAGCCTCACCCAAAGCCATACAGTATTAGATGGGTAGTCCAGGGAGAAACCTCCATGTCACCCACTAATGTCTTCTCTCATGTGCAATAAAACCTTTCCAAGATGAGGTCTTCTGTGATGTGGTCAATCTAGTTGTTTATGATGTACTCTTTGGTCAATCATTCATGTATGATCGACATGGAATATATGAATCAAGAACTCGAAGGATCACTTTGACTGTTGGAATATGGCGCTATAGGGTACCAGAGGTACTACCTTCTACATCTGTCTCTCTGATTAGTGCCAAGAAATTTCTTCTCATGGTGTTCAAGCCACAAGAATACAAAAAGAGCTGATGTTGTATCCCTGACTACACAAATAATACAACAACAGAAGAAAATAGATACCAAGCTAAAGAATTTCATGGCCTTCCATCCACAGACTGGTGGTCAGATAGAAATGGTGAACAATCAAGCCCTGCATAGATCCATAATTCACAGTCCAATTTAAGTATGCATTAAGAAATAAATCAAAGTACAACTACCACATTTGATGACAAATCTTGATGCAATGAGGACCATTACTTGTCAAGGAGGGAGAAATGATCTGGGCAATAATTTTGGTGACAGGTCCACCCCAATTGATGATGAAACTTTCAGGAGCCATAACTTTTTCACCGTAGCTCCAATTGACTCATCGTTTGAAATGTTATAAAGCTAAGAATGAGAAAAATGTGGTGAGATGGCGTGGATATTTTCTTGATGAATTTTGACCCCTGAAAACCCAACAGAAGTGCCCCAAATTTCAATTTTAGTATTGCAGTCTAAAAATAGTAATTCCTCAAAATCTATATTGTTGTAAATAGTAGAAGTCAAACCACTTAATCTCCCTCAAGATTGGTGACCTTACACATCCTCTTCATACTTTCAAAACATGTATAAATGAAGATATAACTTGAAATGGAAATCAAACATCTCTTCTCAGAGATAGGCATATATTTGGGTCTATAAATTTGATCAATAAAACATCTCTTCTCAGAGATAGCATTATTTGAATTGTGTTGTTCTTATTTATTGAATTGTCTTTCAACTAAAGTTTTTAGAGTTTTAGATCAGTGGTATTAGAGAAGTTTGTCTTTAGAGTGTATGATCCTAAGGATGAGGTCAGATTATAGGAAGCTTGGGTGGAAAATAGAACCAGCAGACTATCCACCTATTTGCTTCAAATGACTTCAAATGGTAGACAACACCGAGACATCCGACCCTTTCAAGGAAATGGTGAATGAAGCCCTCCAATAGTAGCAAGTGTAGATTCTAAAAAAAATCACTCAAATTCTCCAATAAATCTCAATGAGAAATTCTAGCTCCTCATTTGCACCCCCGCATCTTTTTAGTGCCCCAACACCCTTCAAGGTTCAGGTGAATTTTGATATCCCTACATTTGAAGGCAAAATTAATGCTGATATATTAGAAAATTGCTTGGATCAATTGTCTTCTTATTTTTTTATAAATAGATTCACTTATAAAGAGAAGATCACCTTTGCTCTTTTCAAAGCATCATTCCTTGTCAAAAATTGGTGGGAAGTGTATAAAAAATGATTTAGTGTAGATGATATTAGCATTGAGATAGAATCTACCTGAGATGATTTCATAGAATCTATAAAGGAAGAATACTACCCTATTGGAGCATATGATTGTCTTTATATAGAGTGGCAACAACTTTGCCAAGGTAAGGAACAGACTATTCAAGAGTACACTGACATTTTTCAATCTCTATTTGTGAGATTGGGTATCCAAGAAAGTGAGAAACACAAGGTTCTCAAATATCATAGCAAACTACAATGGTACATATGGGGAGAAATGGAACTCTTCAATTTGGAAACCATCGGTGAGGCATATAAGTTCACAGTGAAGATTGAGTAGAAGCATGGAAGAATGAATATGAAGAGTCAGCCTTCAAAATGAAAAAGTAACAAAGAAGGTCAAGAATGAGGCCAAAATTGGAAGCAAAAAGAAGGAAAGACTAGGAAGTGGTGTGATTATCACAAATTTGGAACTCACTCTAAATAAGAATGTTGAGCCATCATGTCCCTACTTTTTGAATCTCAATCCACAACATCTATTGCTCAACCTCATATAAACCCTGTAGTTGAAGAGGTTGAAGAAGAAATTGTAGATGTTGAGCTTGAACGCATTGTTGCTTTATCACAGACCCATAAGGAGAGGCTAGATGACAAGGAAAGGTTGTTTCACTCTAAGTTATGGGTGAAAGGTAAACCTCTGCATTTAATTATTAATAGTGAAAGTCAAAAGAATTTAATCTTTTCTAATGTTGTGAAAAACCTAAATCTATCCATGAAGCCTCACCCAAAGCCATACAGTATTGTATGGTTGAGTCTAGGGAGAAACCTTCGTGCCATCCACTAATGTCTTCTCTCATATGCAATAAAACCTTTCCAAGATGAGGTCTTATGTGACGTGGTCAATCTAGATGTTTGTGATATAATATTTGATTAGCCAGTCATCTATGATTGACATGGAATCTATGAATCAAGAACTCAAAGGATCACTCTCGCTCTTGGAACACAGTGCTATAGTGTACCAGAGGTACCTCCTTCTACATCTGTCTTTCTGATTAGTGCCAAAAAATTTGTTCTTATGGTGGTCAAGCCACAAGAATAAAAAAGGGTCGATGTTTCAGCCTTGACTATACAAACAACACAAAAACATAAGAAAATAGATACCAAGCTAAAGAAGTTCATGGCCTTCCATCCACAGACTGGTGGTTAGATAGAAATGGTGAACAATCTAGCCCTCCACAGTTCCGTAAATCATAGTCCATTCCAAGTATGCATCAAGAATCAAATCAAAGTATAATTGCCACACTTGATGACAAATTTTGATGAAATGAGGACCATTGCTTCTCAAGGAGGGAGGAATGATCCGAGAAATAATTTAGGTGACAATTTAGGTGATGGGTCCACCCCAATTGATGATGAAACTTCTGGGAGCCATAACTTTTACACCGTAGCTCCAATTGACTCACAGTTTGAACCATTGAAAATTTAAGGAGGAGAACGTGGTGAGATGGCATGGATATTTTTTCAATGAATTTTTCCCCCCAAAAACCCAACATAAGTTCCCTAAATTTCAATTTTTGTATTGCATTCTAAAAATAGTAAGTTTCTAAAAATAATAATTCCTCAAATTCTGTATTGTTGTAAATTGTGGAAGTTAAACCACTTAATCTCCCTCGAGATTGGTGAGATTTCAAATCCTCCTCATACCTTAAAAACATGTATAAATGAAGATGTAATCTAAAATGGAAATTATACGTCTCTTTTTAGAGATAGGCATATGTTTGGGTCTGTACATTTGATTAATAAAACATCTCTTCTCAAAGATAGTATTATTTGAATTGTGTTCTTGTTTCTTGAATTATCTTTCAACCAAAGATTTTTTATTTTTAGATCAGTGGTATCAGATTAGTTTATCTTTAGAGTTTATGATCCCAAGGACGAGGTAAAATTACAGGAAGCTTGGGTGAAAAATAGAACCAGCAGACTATCCACCTATTCACTCCAAATGACTTCAAATGGCAGATAACATCGAGACATCTGATCCTTTCAAGTAAATGGTGAATGAAAATTGGTTGGATAATTTTTCATCTTTTTTTTGTGTAAATAAATTCACCGATAAAGAGAAGATCACCTTTGCTCTTTTGAAAGCATCATTGCCTATCAAAAATTGGTGTGAAGTTTATAAAAAGAGATTCAGTGCAGATGATATTGGCCTTGAGGTAGAACCTACCTGGGATGATTTCATAGAAGCTATAAAGGAAGAATACTACTCCATTGGAGCATATGATGATCTGTATATATAGTGGTAACAACTTTTTTGAGGTAATAAATAGTCTATTCAATATTACACTAACATTTTTCATTGTCTATCTGTGACATTAGGCATCCAAGAAAGTGAAAAACATAAGGTTCTCAAATATCATGGTGGACTGCAATGGTACATACGGGGAGAAATAGAACTCTTCAATTTGGAAACCATCAGAGAGGCATACAAGTTCATAGAGAAGATTCAGCATAAGCATGGAATAATGAATATGAAGAGTCAACCTTCAAAATGAAAAAGTGACAAAGAAGGTCAAACACGAGGCTAAAATTGGAAGCAAAAGGAAAGAAATACTGGGAAGTGGTATTATTATCACAAATATGGATCTCAATCCAAAGAAGAATGTCGAGCCAGCAAGTCCCTGCTTTCTGAATCACAATCCTCAACATCTACTGCTATGCCTCATATAGACCCTGCAATTGAAGAGGTTGAAAAAAATTTGTAGATGCTAAGCTCGAAGCTATTATTGCTTCATTACAGACCCATGAGGAAAGGTTAGATGACAAGGAAAGGTTGTTTCACTCTAAGTTATGGGTGAAAGGTAAGCCTCTTCATTTCATTCTTGATAGTAGAAGTCAAAAGAATTTAATCTCTGCTAATGTTGTGAAAAGCCTCAATCTATCCATGAAGCCTCACCCAAAGCCATACATTATTGGATGGTTGAGTCCTAGGAGAAACCTCCATGTCACCCACCAATGTCTTCTCTCATATGCAATAAAACCTTTCCAAGATGAGGTCTTATGTGATGTGGTCAATCCAGATATTTGTGATGTACTCTTTGATCAGCCATTAATGTATGATCGACACGACATCTATGAATCAAGAACTAAAAGGATCACTCTCACTCTTGGAAAATGACACTATAGGGTACAAGAGGTACCACCTTCTACATCTCTCTCTCTTATTAGTGCCAAAAAATTTGTTCTCATGGTCGTCAAGCCACAAGAATACAAAAGGGCTGATGTTGCAACCCTAACTACACAAACAACACAACATAAGAAAATAGATACCAAGATAAAGAAGTTTATGGCCTTCCATCCATATACTGGTGGTCAGATAGAAATGGTGAACAATCAAGCCTTTCACAGTTCCATAAATCATAGTCCATTCCAAGTATGGATCAGGAATCAAATCAAAGTACAATTGCAATACTTGATGACAAATCTTGATTGTAATGAGGACCATTACTTTTCAAGGAGGTAGGAATGATCTGGGCATAAATTCAGGTGATGGGTCCACCCCAATTGATGATGAAACTTTCATGAGCCATAACTTTTGCACCGTAGTTCCAATTGACTCACTATTTGAACTATTGGAAAGTTAAGAACAAGGGGAAAATGGTGAAATGGCATGGAGATTTTCTTAATGAATTTTGACCCCTAAAAACCCAACATATGTGCCCCAAATTTTAGTTTTAGTTGTGCATTCTAAAAATAGTAAGTTTTTAAAAATAGTAATCCCTCAAATTCTGTTTTGTTGTAAATTGTGGAAGCCAAACCACTTAATCTCCCTCAGGATTGGTGACATTCCAAATCTTCCCCATACCTTAAAAACATTTATAAATGAAGAAGTAATCTAAAATGGAAATCAGACATCTCTTCTCAAAGATAGGCATATGTTTGGGTCTGTAAATTTGATTAATAAAACATCTCTTCTCAGAGATAACATTATTTGAATTGTGTTGCTCTTGTTTCTTGAATTATCTTTCAACCAAAGATTTTTGAGTTTTGGATCAGTGGTATCAGAATAGCTTGTCTTTAGAGTGTATTATCCCAAAGATGAGGTCAGATTACAGGAAGCTTGGGTGGAAAATAAAACCAATAGACTATCCACCTATTCGCTCCAAATGATTTCAAATTCAAGACAACACCGAGACATCTTATCCTTTCAAGGAAATAGTGAATGAAGCCCTCCAAAAGTAGCAAGCATAGATGCTACAAAAATTCATTCAACTTCTCCAACAAACCTCGATAAGAAATTTTGGCTCCTCGTCTGCACCCCCACATCCTTTCAGTGCCCCAACACCATTCAAGGTTCAGGTGAATTTTGATATCCCTACATTTGAGGGCAAAATTAATGTTGAGGCAGTAGAAAATTGGTTGGATCAATTGTCATCTTCTTTTTCTATAAATAAATTCACCGATAAAGAGAAGATCACCTTTGCTCTTTTGAAAGCATCATTATCTATCAAAAAATGGTGGGAAGTGTATAAAAAGAGATTTAGTGTAGATGATATTGGCCCTGAGGTGGAACCTACTTGGGATGATTTCATAGAAGCTATAAAGGAAGAATACTGCTCCATTGGAGCATATGAATATCTATATATAAAGTGGTAACAACTTCAATAGTCTGTTCAAGACTACACTGACATTTTCCATTCTCTATCTATGAGATTGGGCATCCAATAAAGTGAGAAACATAAGGTTCTCAAATATCATGGTGGACTACAATGGTACATACGGGGAGAAATAGAACTCTTCAATTTGGAAACCATCGGGGAGGCGTATAAATTTATAGAGAAGATTGAGCAGAAGCATTGAAGAATGAATATGAAAAGTCAGCCTTCAAAATGAAAAATTGACAAATAAGGTCAAACACGAGGCCAAAATTGGAAGCAAAAGGAAGGAAAGACTTGGAAGTGGTGTGGTTATCACAAATCTGGAACTCACTCCAAAGAAGAATGGCAAGCCATCAAGTCCCTACTTTCTGAATCACAATCATCAACATCTACTGCTTTACCTCATATAGACCCTATAGTTGAAAAGGTTGAAAAATAAATTATAGATGCTAAGCCTGAAGCCATTGTTGCTTCATCACAGACCCACGAGGAGAGGCGAGATGATAAGGAAAGGTTGTTTCACTCTAAGTTATGGGTGAAAGATAAGCCTCTATATTTCATTCTTGATAGTGGAAGTCAAAAGAATTTAATCTCTGCTAATGTTGTGAAAAGCCTAAATATATCCATGAAGCCTCACCCAAAGCCATACAGTATTGGATGGTTGAGTCTAAAGAGAAACCTCCATGTCACCCACCAATGTTTTCTCTCATATGCAATAAAACCTTTTCAAGATGAGGTCTTATGTGATGTGGTCAATCTAGATGTTTGTGATGTACTCTTTGGTCAGCCATTCATGTATGATCGACATAACATCTATGAATCAAAAAATTGAAGGATCACTCTCACTCTTAGAACATGGTGCTACAGGGTACCAAGGTACCACCTTCTACATCTGTCTCTCTAATTAGTGCCAAGAAATTTGTTCTCATGGGGGTCACGCCACAAGAATACAAAAGGGCCGATGTTGTAGCCCTGACTACACAAACAACACAAAAATAGAAGCAAATAGATACCAAGCTAAAAAATTTCATGGCTTTCCATCTATAGACTGGTGGTCAGATAGAAATGGTGAACAATCAAGCCCTACATAGTTCCATAAATCACAGTCCATTCTAAGTATGCATCAGGAATCAAATCGAAGTACAACTACCACACTTGATAAATATTGATTCAATGAGTAACATTGCTTCTCAAAGAGGGAGGAATGATGTGGGCAACAATTCAGGTGACAGGTCCACCCTAATTGATGATAGAATTTTTGGTAGCCATAACTTTTGCACCGTAGCTCCAATTACATTATTGTTTAAACTGTTGGAAAGCTAAGAATGAGAAGAATGAGGTGAGATGGTATGGAGCTTTACTAAATGAAGTTTGACCCCTAAAACTAAATATAAGTGCCCTAAATTTCAATTTTAGTAGTGTAGTCTAAAAATAGTAATTCCTCGAATTCTATATTGTTGTAAATCGTGGAAGTGAAACCACTTAATCTCCCTCGAGATTGGTGACCTTCCACATCCTCCTCATACTTTAAACACATGTATAAATAAAGATGTAATCTGAAATGGAAATCAGACATCTCTTCTCAGAGATAGGCATATGTTTGGGTCTATAAATTTGATCAATAAAACATCTCTTTTCAGAGATAGTATTATTTGAATTATGTTGTTCTTGTTTCTTGAATTATCTTTCAACCAAAGATTTTTGAGTTTTGGATCAGTGGTATTGGAGTGGTTTGTCTTTAGAGTGAATGATCCCAAGGATGAAGTCAAATTGCAGGAACCTTGGGTGGAAAATAGAACCAGCAAACTATCCACCTATTCACTCCAAATGACTTCAAATGGTAGCCAACACTGAGACATATAATCTTTTCAAGGAAATGGTGAATGAAGCCCTCTAATAGAAGAAAGTACAGATGTTACAACACTTTTTTCAAATTCTCTAACAAATCTCGATGTTAAATTTTGGCTCTTCATCTACACCTCCACATCCTTTTAGTGCCCCAACACCCTTCAACGTTCAGGCGAATTTTGATATCCCTACATATGAAGGAAAAATTAATGTTGATGTAGTATAAAATTGGTTAGATCAATTGTCATCTTATTTTTTTCTAAATAAATTCACCGATAAAGAGAATATCACCTTTACTCTTTTGAAAGCATCATTGCATGTCAAAAATTGGAGGGAAGTGTACAAAAAGAGATTCAGTGTAGATGATATTGGCCTTGAGGTGGAACCTACCTAGGATGATTTCATAGAAGCTATAAAGGAAGAATACTACCTCATTGGAGCATATGAAAATCTGTGTATATAGTGGTAACAACTTTGACAAGGTAAGGAATAGTCTATTCAAGATTACACTGACATTTTTCATTCTCTATCTATGATATTGGGCATCAAAGAAAGTGAGAAACACAAGGTTCTCAAATATCGTGGCAGACTACAATGGTACATATAGGGAGAAATAGAACTCTTCAATTTGGAAACCATCAGTGAGGTGTACAAGTTCGTAGTGAAGATTGAGCAGAAGCATGGAAGAATGAATATGAAGAGTCAGCCTTCAAAATGAAAAAGTGACAAAGAAGGTCAAAGATGAGGCAAAAATTAGAAGCAAAAGGAAGGAAAGACTTAGAAGTGGTGTGATTATCACAAATTTGGAACTCACTCCAAAGAATAATGTCGAGCTATCAAGTCCCTACTTTCTAAATCATAATCCTTAACATCTACTGCTCTACCTCATATAGACCCTACAGTTGAAGAGGTTAAAGAAGAAATTATAGATGTTGAGCCCAAAGCCATTGTTGCTTCATCACAGACCCATGAGGAGAGGCTAGTTGACAAGGAAAGGTTGTTTCACTCTAAGTTATGGGTTAAAGGTAAGCCTCTACATTTCATTCTTGATAGTGGAAGTCAAAAGAATTTAATCTCTACTAATTTTGTGAAAATTCTAAATCTATCCATGAAGCCTCACCCAAATCAATACAGTATTGGAGGGTTGAGTCCAGGGAGAAACCTCCATGTCACCCACCAATGTCTTCTCTCATATGCAATAAAACCTTTCCAAGATGAGGTCTTATGTGATGTGGTCAATCTAGATATTTGTGATGTACTCTTTGATCAGCCATTAATGTATGATCGACATGACATCTATGAATCAAGAACTTGAAGGATCACTCTCACTCTTGGAACATGACACTACAGGGTACAAGAGGTACCACCTTCTCTATCTATCTCTCTGATTAGTGCCAAGAAATTTGTTCTCATGGTGGTCAAGCCACAAGAATACAAAAGGGCCAGTATTGTAGTCTTGACTACATAAACAACACAACAACAACAACAAAAATAGATACCAAGCTAAAAAATTTCATAGCCTTCCATCTACATACTGGTGATCAGATATAAATGGTGAACAATCAAGCCCTACACAGTTCCATAAATCACAGTCCATTTCAAGTATGCATCAGGAATCAAATCAAAGTACAACTACCACACTTGATGACAAATCTTGATGCAATGAGAACCATTACTTTTCAAGTAAGGACGAATGGTTCAAGCAACAAATCAGGTGATAATTCAGGTGACAGGTCTACCCCAATTGATGAACGAACTTCCAGGAGCCATAACTTTTGAACCGTAGCTCTAATTGGCTCATCATTTGAACTCTTGGAAAGCTAAGA
This sequence comes from Torreya grandis, assembly GCA_037957365.1. Classification (NCBI taxonomy): domain Eukaryota; kingdom Viridiplantae; phylum Streptophyta; class Pinopsida; order Cupressales; family Taxaceae; genus Torreya; species Torreya grandis. Next base: position 814,197 of record JARHVA010000786.1, read on the forward strand.
ATGAGGAGAATGTGGTGAGATGGCATGGATATTTTTTTAATGACGTTTGACCCTTAAAAACCCAATAGAAATGTCCTAACTTTTGATTTTAGTAGTGTAGTCTAAAAATAGTAATTCCTCAAATTTTGTATTGTTGTAAATCATGGAAGTTGAACCACTTAATCTCCCTTGATATTTGTAACCTTAAACATCCTCCTCATACCTTCAAGACATGTATAAATGAAGATGTAATCCAAAATGGAAATCAAACATCTCTTCTCAAAGATAGGTATATGTTTGGGTCTATAAATCTGATCAATAAAACATTTCTTCTCAGAGATAGCATTATTTGAATTGTGTTGTTATTATTTCTTGAATTATCTTTCAACCAAAGCTTTTTGAGTTATAGATCAGAGTTATCAAAGTGGTTTGTCTTTAGAGTGTTTGATCTCAAGGATGAGGTTAGATTACAAAAAGCTTGGTTGGAAAATAGAACCAGTAGACTATCCACCTATTCACACCAAATGACTTCAAATGGCAGACAACACCAAGACATCCGATCCTTTCAAGGAAATGGTGAATGAAGCCCTCCAATAGTAAAAAGTGTAGATGCTACAACAATTCACTTAAATTCTATAATAAATCTTGATGGAAAATTATGGCTCCTCATCTGCACCCCCACATCCTTTTAGTGCCCCAACACACTTCAAGGTTTAGGTGAATTTTGATATCCCTACATTTGAAGGCAAAATTAATGTTGATACAGTAGAAAATTGGTTGGATCAATTGTCATCTTCTTTTTTTGTAAATAAATTCATCGATAAAGAGAAGATCACCTTTGCTCTTTTGAAAGCATCATTACCTGTCAAAAATTAGTGTGAAGTGTACAAAAAGAGATTCAGTGCAGATGATATTGGCCTTGAGGTGAAACCTACCTGGGATGATTTCATAGAAGTTATAAAGGAAGAATACAACCCCATTGGAGCATATGATGATCTGTATATAGAATGGCAATAACTTCACCAAGGTAAGGAATAGTTTGTTCAAGATTACACTGACATTTTTAATTCTCTATCTATGAGATTGGGCATCCAAGAAAGTGAGAAACACAAAGTTCTCAAATATCATGGTAGACTACAATGGTATATATGAGGAGTAATGGAACTCTTCAATTTGGAAACCATTTGTGAGGTGTACAAGTTCACAGTGAAGATTGAGTAGAAGCATGGAAGAATGAATATGAAGAGTCAACCTTCAAAATGGAAAAGTGACAAAGAAGGTCAAACTTGAGGCCAAAATTGGAAGTAAAAAGAAGGAAAGACTGGGAAGTGGTGTGATTATTGCAAATCCAAAACTCACTCCAAAGAAGAATGTCTAGCCATCAAGTCCCTGCTTTCTGAATCACAATCCTTAACATCTACTACTCTACCTCATATAGACCCTACAGTTGAAGAGGTTGAATAAGAAATTGTAGATGCTGAGCTCGAAGCCATTGTTGCTTCATCACAGACCCACGAGGAGAGGCTATATGACAAGGAAAGCTTGTTTCACTCTATGTTATGGGTGAAAGGTAAGCCTCTGCATTTAATTCTTGATAGTGGAAGTCAAAAGAATTTAATCTCTGCTAATGTTGTGAAAATCCTAAATCTATCCATGAAGCATCACCTAAAGCCATACAGTATTGGATGGTTGAGTCCAGGGAGAAGCCTCTGTGTCACCCACCAATGTCTTCTCTCATATGTAATAAAACCTTTCCAAGATGAGGTCTTATGTGATATGGTCAATATAGATATTTGTGATGTACTCTTTGGTTGTCCATTCATGTATGATTGACATGAAATCTATGAATCAAGAACTCAAAGGATCACTCTCACTCTTAGAACATGGTGTTACAAGGTACCATAGGTACCACCTTCTACATTTATCTCTCTGATTAGTGCCAAGAAATTTGTTCTCATGGTGGTCAAGCCACAAGAATATAAAAGGGCCGATGTTTCAGCCCTAACTACACAAACAACACAACAATAGAAGGAAATAGATGCCAATCTAGAGAATTTCATGGCCTTCCATCCATAGATTGGTGATCATATAGAAATGGTGAACAATCAAGCCCTACACAGTTCCATAAATCACAGTCCATTCCAAGTATGCATCAAGAATCAAATCAAAGTAAAAATGCCGTAATTGATTGAAAATCTCTTATGAAATGAGTACCATTGCTTCTCAAGGAGGGAGGAATGATCCAGGAAATAATTCAAGTGATGTGTCCACCCCAATTGATGATGGAACTTCTAGGAGGCATAACTTTTGCACCGTAGCTCCAATTGACTCACCGTTTGAATCGTTGGAAAAATAATAACAAAGAGAATATGGTTATATGGCATGGAGCTTTGATAGATGAATTTTGACCTCTGAAAACCTAACATAAGTGCCCCAATTTTTTATTTTAGTAGTGTAGTTTAAAAATAGTAACTTTCTAAAAATATTAATTCCTTGAATTCTGTATTGTTGTAAATCATGGAAGTCAAACCACTTAATCTCCCTCAAGATTAGTGACCTTCCACATCCTCCTCATACCTTAAAAACTTGTATAAATTAAGATGTAACCTGAAATATAAATTAGACATCTCTTCTCAGAGATAGGCATATGTTTGGGTCTATAAATTTGATCAATAAAACATCTCTTCTCAGAGATAACATTATTTAAATTGTGTTGTTCTTGTTTCTTGAATTATCTTTCAACCAAATATTTTTGAGTTTTGGATCAGGAGTTCTTTTAACATGTGCTCACACAATCCCTTGCTTCTTACTAACTTGGTGACCTTGATCTCTACATCATATTTTAGGACCTTTGTGATCCAACCTACTCTCTTCTCATCCAAATCCTTGTTAAGGAGGAAGTCCCTAACTCCAGGATGAGACACCATAAGGATCATTATTTTGGAGAGCATGGGCCTAAAATTTTTGAGGCCTATCAAGGCTGAAAGAACTTACTTCTTAATGCAAGTATACCTCACTTTATATCCTTCCAATCCTTGACTAAAAAAGGTAATTGGTTACTCCATTCTTTCATCTTTCTTCTACATCAGCATAGATGAGATATTTTCAACATTGGTAAATTTGTATAAGATGAAGTCCTTAGATAAATCAAGACTTATGAGTGAGGGGGCTTGGGCAATGCTCTGCTTGATGGCCTCAAAAGCTGCCTTGCCTTCACTAGACCAAGAAAACACTTGGCTTTTATTTAGCATGGTGGTGATAGGTTTGACCAGGTTTGCAAAACTAGGTATGAACCTTCTCACTAAGTTGATATTCCCAAGGATGCTCTGAATCCCCTTCTTGTGTTTCGACAAAGATAAGGCTAAGATAGCACTCACTCTATCAAGGTCAATGGATAATCCTTATTTTGAAACAATGTGACCCAACAACTTACCTTCATGTATAAAGAACACATATTTATTAGGATTTAAAGAGATCCCATACTCTTTGCATCTCTAGATTATTAGCCTCAGATGGTCTATGTGCTCATTGGCATTTTGGAGAAGACTGTGATATCATCCAAGTAGACCCATATAATTTGATTTATCAGTCCTTAGAAGGCCATGTCCATTTATCTTTGAAAGGTTTTCCCAGCATTGGACAATCTAAAAGGCATCTTTTGATAAGAAAATGTGCCCCACTTGGTGATGAAGCTAGTCTTGTACCAGTCTTCCTCTCTCACTAGCACTTAGTTATAACCTGAATATCCATCTAAGAGAGAAATATTTTGAACCAACAACTACTTGAAGGAGTTGCTCCATGGATGGTAGAGGGTAATGATCCTTCAAAGAGACTTTATTAATATCCCTGAAGTCCACACACAACCTGATTTCCCCATTCATTTTCTTGATAGGTACTAGATTAGCTACCCATGAGGAGTGCTTAATTGGAAAGATGATCTTGGATACAACCAATTTGGTCAATTCCTTTCTCATGAGCTCTTCAATCTTGGGGTTTATGGGTCTCTGCTTCTACCTGACATGTGTAGCATTAGCCTCTAATTATATAGTGTGTTGGGCCAATTTAGGATCAAATCCCCTTAAGTCACTATATTTCCAAGCAAAGACATCTGCATATTTCTTACAAATCTCTATGAAAGCATGTCTTTCAACTTTATTGCTTACCTTTCCAAGTTTGAGGAGCTTATCCTCAAAGATAAGAACTCTCTCATATTTTGGTTCATTAGTTGACATCACTATTTTATTCTTCCTCATATGGTCCACTTCATGAAAGAGGCCTTCTAGGGTGATTATATTAGTGTAGGTTTTTATTTTTCCCTATTATTTAATTAAAAAAATTATATATTTGTGCATACATGGAGTTTTCCTACATTCGTGGGATAGGCTAGCTTATGTGGAGATGTTTTTCATAGATGTGTCATAGGTGTCATAAGAATGTCATAAGTAACTCCTTTGATCGGCTATTTCAGGTATGGGAGTTACTTCTCTATTCTTAGCACCTTGTCACCACCTTTCATGGAGGAGTTACAGTCTATTCTTGGGGTGCTTTGACCACCTTTTATGGAGGAGTTACTTACATGCTCTCCTATATGTATTCTTCACTTTGGCCATCTTATGTTAACAGAATATTGGCTTTTCTCCAAATTGTCTATGCAATTGTCTCTTGTTTGATTTCATTTACTTTAGCATTTTGTGGTATTCACTTGCTTCGTCCTATGCAACCATGACTCATGCATCCTGATTATTCGAACCTTGGTGAATCCTTCAATATGGTATCAGAGCCACCCTAGTAACTAGTTGTCTATTATGCTATTGCTATATCATCCACAGAGGTAGAGTATAGGGGAGTTGTTAATGCAACTACTGAGGCTATTTTTCTTCAGGGGATACTTTTTGAGTTTGGTATTCCTATCAAGTAGCCCACCATCATTTATTATGACAACCAGAGTACCATTCAGATTTGCAAGAATCTAGTTCAACACTAGTGGACCAAGCACATAGAGATTCACATGCATTTCATTCGGGAGCTTATTCATAGTCAGGTCATTGACTTGATATTTTTCTAGTCTTTAGAGTAGGTTGCAGACATCTTCACCAAACCTTTCACCGAGAGCAAGTTCATTCATCTAAGAGCTCTTCTTGGGGTGTGGTCCACATCTACAGTAGCATCTTCTTCGGGGGGGGCACTAGCCTCTTCATTTCTTTTATGTCTCTCTTTTAGGGGGAGTTTTTTCCTATGAGTTTTCTCTTTTTCTCTATCTTATGGGAGATTGCATTTGTACATGGGTAGCTCATCAGGCCTAGTTGCCAGGACCTATTTTATTTTTCCACACTTCCCACCTAAGCTCCACTTATGGGGGGTATTAGTGTAGGTTTTTATTTTTCCCTATTATTTAATTAGGGAAATTATATATTTGTGCATACATGGAGTTTTCCTACATTCGTGGGATAGGCTAGCTTATGTGGAGATGTGTGTCATAGATGTGTCATAGGTGTCATAAGAATGTTATAAGTAACTCCTTTGACTGGCCATTTCAGGTATGGGAATTACTTCTCTATTCTTAGCACCTTGTCACCACCTTTCATGGAGGAGTTACAGTCTATTCTTGGGGTGTTTTGACCACCTTTTGTGGAGGAGTTACTTACATGCTCTCCTATATGTATTCTTCACATTGGCCATCTTATGTTAACAAAATATTGGATTTTCTCCAAATTGTCTATGCAATTGTCTCTTGTTTGATTTCATTACTTTAGCATTTTGTGGTATTCATTTGCTTCATCCCGTGCAACCACAACTCGTGCATCCTCGTTATTCAGACCTTAGCGAATCCTCTGATAGATTATCCCTTCAGGAATTTTTATTATACCTTAATTAAACAATCAAATCCCCATATTGATGCTGTAATTTTCCTTGGTTGATGGAGGAGAACTCTAATTCTTGCTACAAGAAACATGTAATCTATTTGTCATTTTTAAAGACCTGCTAATGAGCTTCATTATCTGGCACTGATGGTCTTGTTGGTTGAATATTTTGTCAATCAACGTACTGATAAACAAAATAGGTCTGATCAACCAAAGTAAGAAGATTAGTCATCCAAATTTGTAGGTTCACCACATCAAAAGGGGACTGATCTCTCCTCTCATCAAGGGGAGGTTCCCTATAGATATGATATACATATGTAAAAAGAAAATAATACTCAAGGGTAGGACAAACCATCCATCTCTCTTTCTTCAGAGATGATGTGTGTGGATCAAAGGAAAAACTCAAGGGAAATGATAGAAAGGGAATTTGAATGCCCAAAACAAATTTTGGAAAGGGAAGAGACAATTTTGGTCTGTAAGACCAAAATAGTTTAAATGTTGTCCCAAAAATGAGTGATATTTTTGGGGGACAACAGCTGGCTCTAGTTGGGGAACTTCTATCAATTGCAAAATGAATTGAAGGGAGTAGAATCTAGAATCTCCAATGTCTTCATGTGTACAATTGGGCTATGGAGTCATGCTACCTAGAAATGGAAGGAATCAAAAATGAAAACAAATAAAACAAAATAGAATTAAAAACTATACAAATATACATGTGTTCATATGGAATGATCTGATACTTCAAGAATTGAAGTATTTCAGATGTTGCTTCTTGAGAGATAGTGAAATAGTGTGCCATCTTAGAAAACTAGCAAGAAGACATTTTGTCCCCAGAAATGGTGACGGGTGAATGGAGCTCTCCACCAGGGAACCAATTTTTTGCATCGTCCTCTTGGCCTTTTCTTCTTCTTGCTCCATGGCAAGATGTGGTCTTCAAACTGAAAACCATAACTCCTTGTTTTCTTGGCGAAGGGTTCCTTTCCCTAATTTTGATTTGCAGTAGCATGGTCTATTACCATAATTGGTTGTTCTTCTAGTTTCATCCAACATATGATTGGATTATCCACATCAAACTCTTAACAAACTATCAGCTTAGCATCTCCTTTGATGTGAAGGAGTTTGATTTCTTCATCTTGAGCAATCTTCAATCCAAGCAACAGAGATTCACATCCAACTGTGTTGTTGGTGTTGCTAACTTGAAAATTGCATGAAGGAAGAATATCTCCTTGAGGAGATATCAACACAGTCCTAACTCCATCATTGGTGGAACAATTACTGCCATTGGATTTCAAGATCAATGCATCATCAGAAGTTGATCTCCTATCATATTTCTCTTCATTAGAGATGGAAGATCCTTCCTTACTTGTACTGTGCCCTACCATTCTCCTGAAGTCTTGTTTGGATCAATTCTTGGATTGTCAGCTACAGGACTTTCATCTGTAAAAACATGAACATCCTCTATGGTAAAGAAATAATTACCCCTACCTGAGGACTCAAACAAAATTTGTGTTGCAGGGGCTGATGTTTGGGTGACCATGTATTTTGCTTCCTTTTCAAGGAGCAATCTCTTCATTACACCTTGGACAGGGATTCTTGCTTCAAACAGGTCCATGCTTAATTCTCCTCCCACATCCTTGTAAAAAAAAGTTCCAAGCAAAATGCCATAGGATGATAGGACGTCAGCCGCCAAAATAGTCATCTTGATTCTCTTGTTTGGAAAGGCTACAAATGCAAATTGGGCATCTTTAATTTTCTCCAGCAATGGTACTTGCTTGTTCTCCATGGAGAAACATCCCCCAAATGTCTTGGTTAGTGTGAGGCCCAAAGACTCAGCTACTTTAGCAAGCATGACGTTGTCAGATGCCCTAGAATCAATGATGCAATTGTTGAGCTGATAACCATTTATTAACAAGGAAACATAGAAAGTTTTTATTTTCTTAGGGGTAGCTGGAGGGGTAATGACAAGATTATTTGGAATGTGCATGTTCTTTGGGGAATAAAGAATTATTTTTTTAACCTCTTGTCTTCCAGGGACGGTTTGGTTCTTGACACATTGGACCAACTTATCCAATTGATCAGGATTAGACTGCAAGTATTCAAATTTAGACATTTGTATTTTTGTCTTTTTGACATGATTGACTATGTCAAATAGCTAAATTGAGCTAGGTACAGAGAAAGGTACTTCAACTTTCTAAGTTTTAGGAGGGATGGGAGGAGGGCTGGTTTGTGAAATTGAAGTAGAAGGTGAAGGTGAAATTGATTTACTTACATTTTAGGTGATCACCAGATCCTTTAACTGAAAAGACAGAGTGGTTCCATGCTTAGCAATCATGATTGTTGGATGAGGTTGCTCCTTTGTCTTCCCTTTATCAGCTTTCTAGACTAATTGGTTCTTGGACCTGGTAAACACTGCATATGATCCATCAAAAGCTTCTCCTTTGCTTTTGGGTTCATCTTGGTAGTTCAAAAAACCAATGTAGGAGTTTCCAGCTGATTCTTCTTGATCCTTCATGAAGAGATCAGCATCATTTTCTTGCTCAAACTCAGGTAGGAAAGAGAAAGCATGTTCTATCTCCAAATATCCAACTACTAAGTTAGTTGGAGGAGCTTCAAGGGCAAGTTTCCCTTGTGGGGGAGGAAGGTGATTCTGTTGCCCTTGATTCCTAGAAGCATTACCCTGATATGATTGATTTGGGAATGTCCTTCTATATGAAGGAGCAGAAGACATTCCTTGAGCCATTTGCTTTTTGAGAGCAAGCAACTCATTTGCCAATTTTTGCACCATTAGATCTATGGTGCTTGTAGATGAATATTCAAAAGATGATGAAGCTCTATTTATATTTGGATCTCTTCTTATCTTTCCTGCTAAGATGAGATCATCTTCTACCTCAGTGGCCAAATTTTGAGCTGCAGCAAGATCTATTTGACCAGCACATCTCAAAAGAAAACTTACTTCAGGTAATTAAGAATTAATGAAGGAACATTTGAGATTCTCAGTTGTAGGTCAAGCAATTATAGGAATTCTATTTCTTAGTTTGTCAAATTTGGCTATGAAGTCTCTCATAGGCTCATAAGGCTCTTTCTTCATCTGTGTAAGTTGAGCTAGAAGTGCATTTACATCTTCTACAGGTTTGAATCTAGATTCAAACTTATCTTTGAGAGTATTCCAATCAGTCACTAACCGAGCCTATAGATGATAAAACCAATCTACATTAGCACCTTGTAATATTTTTACAAATAACCTGACTGCTACATATTCAAATTCTACTCCAATTACTCCACATGCTATGCTGAAGGTTGCAATGTGTTCATCAGGATGAACTTTCCCATCACCATAGAATTTGGGTAAATTCCTCCTTGAACTGCATAGAAGCTCATGTAGAGATGGAGTAAGATTGAGGGGACCAAAAGCATTACCCCAGGGGCCTTGAACTGCCATTGTAAGATTATGAAAAGGAAGGATAACAAATCTCAAAGGAGTGATTATTGGCAAAGCTTTATCAATAGTAGAAGTAGACACTTTATCTGGAAATAGAGATCTGACTTTAGTAGGAGGAAAGTTCTTGGTTCATTGGAGGCGAGATGGTGAAAGAAAAAGATCAAAATCACTTTGTTGTACCAACTCGAATACAGGGTCAATGATACCTTTAGCCCTTTGGCTTCGTGTATACCTTGAATCTACTAGATTGTGAAACAAAAATGGGAAAAGAATTGACCTTGCTTCAGTTTGCAACTTGAGGCTTTAAACTGTGCATTCTTTCTTGGTTAGTGTGGAGGTGAATGGATAGATTATAAATGGATAATGGGTATATCCCCAGTGGAGTCACCAAAAACTATTGCGCGAGGTTGGGAGGAAAATTTTAACAATGGGAAAACAATGGAGTAGTTCACTCTTCCACAATGGAGTACAATGGATAGATTATAACAATAATGGGTTATATTCCCCAGCAGAGTCACCAAAAACTATTGGTTGAATATTTTGTCGATCAGCGTACTGATAAACAAAATAGGTCTGATCAGCCAAAGTAGGAAGATTAGTCATCCAAATGTGTAGGTTCACCACATCAGAAGGGGATTGATCTCTCCTCTCATCAAGGGGAGGTTCCCTATAGATATGCTATATATATATATATATATATATATATATATGTAAATAGAAAATAATACTCAAGAGTAGGACAAACCATCCATCTCTCTTTCTTCAGAGATGGTGTGTGCGGATCAAAGGAAAAACTCAAGGGAAATGATAGAAATCACTCCTCTTATTTTAGAAGTACTGCTCAGCAAACCACAAGAATACTCCTTGTAGTAACAGCAAAATGTAGTAAAGGACGTAATAACCAACAAATCGAGATGCAGCACAAAGTCTCCACCTGAATTGCTCAAGAGTAAGATACGAAGGACAATGAGGGCACAAAGTCATCCCAAGGTCCTTTACACAGAAATGAAAAGAAACACACTAAAGGAAATTATGGGGGCACAAAGTCTTTCTAAACTTGACTCTTCAGGACACCTTCCTGATTACTATCACTAATTCTGCTTGTCAAATTAAAGGAACAAAAGATATATTAAGGAAAAAGACATAAGAACAGTTTCCTCAACAACAAAGATATCACAGCACAAAGTCTAAAAAATCACTTGATTTCTTATTCCAATAACAAAATATGATCAACAAACTAAGCTCAAAGTCTCAGTAATGCCTTTCAATTTGGGCAGAGTTTCGTTCTGATTGTCAAAAAGAGATATATTTACAATAAAAGAGAGTCCCTTATATAACCACTTCCAGAAGGACTCGAGAACAGTAACACATCATGTTGCATTGAAAACTGTTAGGAAGATAGGCTGGAAATTAGGGGCATCTACCCATTTGTCTTTCTCAATGCAGAGAAACAAGTCACGCTATTGAAATTTTGCAAATTTCAATGTTCACCTGGCGATCTGATCCTTCCTTCATCATTCCTCCTTTTCTGGTTAATTGAATCAGGTCCTAGATTCAATTTTTTATTCTATTCTTTAGTCACTTTCTATTGGCCTTGGCCTTAAAGCCTGTGAATGCATTTGGGTCTATAGATTACAAGGATCAACAGCTGTTTTATGAGCTTTAAAATTGATGTTCACACGCCCATCACTATGTTTTCAATGGTTAGTTCACTATCTTGAATTTGACCTCTTTAGGTGTGTCACCCCTTGTTCCTTCTTCAACTTGTTGTTTGGCACTTTCCCAAAAAGAACTTTCCTTTTCGGACCTTAAGAAATGATCCACCTTGGGTCGAGAAGAACCCCTTGCAAAGGTATCTGCCCTTTTGAGCGGTCTTCGAATGGCCTTCAGGCTTCTTGTTTTACATCTTCCCGAAGGGAAGGTGACCCTTCAACTTTGGGGAAGTGTCCTTCTACTTGGTAGTCGAGAGTCCCCCGCAAGGGCACCTACCCTTCGAGGTCCTTCAACAGCATTTTGCGGCTTTCCCACAGACTGTTTCCATGGGAATTTCCCTGGGCTTTTCCCTAGGTGAATTCTCACAGACAAAAGTCTGCAAAAATTTCTTGCAGACAAAAATTCTGTGAAAAAAGTTTCGATCGGTTTGCTTCTTTGAAAATTTCTTCGGGCTTTCTGCCCATAGCCTGTTTCTTGAATTCTTTCAGACTTTTTGTCTGAAGGAATTCCTTTGGACAAAAGTTCAAAAGAATTATGCCTTAGACTTTTTCAAATGTCTTTAACAAAAATTTGAAAGAATTTACCTTTTTGACCTTCTTTGAAAATGACCCTTCTAAAGGGTATTTTTGTCAACCAAGTGCCCTCTGCAAGGGCACTTGTCCTTCGGGAAGCTCTCTTGAAATTTTACATTTGAACCGCTCTTTTGAACCGCTCCTTTGAAACAAGGCGATGTACCAACTATTGAACCATTTGATTGAACCGCATGGTTAAACCAAACATTGAACCACTTGGTTGAACCAAAATGGTTCAAGCCGATGCACCCTTTGATTGAACCAAGTCTTTAAACCAAGCGAATGAATCAAAGCATTGAACCAAGCTGATGAACTGCTCTGTTGAACCACTTCATTGAACCAATCCATTAAACCAAGCTTTAAACCAAAATGGTTCAAGCTGATGGTTCAAGCCAATGAACCAATCGAATGAACCAAAGCATTGAACCAAACGTTGAATTGAGCATTGAACCACTTGATTGAACCCACCTGTGAACCATGTGTTTGAACCCGCCTTTAAACCAAAAGATGTTGAACCAACTGTTGAACCAAGCTTTAGTTCAACAGTTCAAACGAAGCCTTGAACCAACTGACAAACCATTTTATTGAACCAAAGGATGAACCAAAGCATTAAAACAAAGCGGATGAACCACCCGAGTGAAACAAAGTGTTGAACCTTTTGAACTTTGAGCTTGTTGAACCTTTGAATCAAAGTGGTTCAATGAGTTAAATGGTTCAAGCCTTCTTTGCTTAGATGCTTGCCGATGGAGATTTTTTATTGAACCAAGGCACTGAAACAATCCCAAAAATGACCAAGTGTTATAAACTGATTCTTTTGGTTGAACCCACCTATAGAAGTCTTTGAACCTGTAGAAGTGAACCTGCTTGCAGAGTCCATAGAAATCAAGTCTGTAGAAATCAACTTGTAAAGCCCATTGAACTTGGCCTATAGAGTCCATAGATTCAAGCCTGTAGATTCCGTAGATTCCTGAAAAGTTTGAAAAATGAGGAATTTGAATGCCCAGGACAAATTTTGGAAAGGGAAGAGACAATTTTGGTCTGTAAGACCAAAATAGTTCAAATGTTGTCCCAAAAATGAGTGATATTTTTGGGGGACAACAGGTCTTATTACCACTTTGACATATGGTTGCACCTTGGTTCTTTTTAATTCATTGGGGATATCAAAATGAGCCCCCACAGATGCTAGTTTATCAGCAAGTTTATTTTGGCATCTTAAGATTGATTGGATGTTGAAGGCCTCAAAGTCCTCGATTAGGTCCCACACTTTATGTTTGTATGACCTCATTAAAGGTTTATTAATGGCATTATAGTCTCTAATTTGGTGTATAACTAATTCACTATCCCCATAGACTTGAAATTGCTTAATCCTTCTCTTACTATCCCATTGGAGGCCATAAATAAGGCCCTCATATTCTACTGCATTACAACAGTAGCTGAATTGAAACCTATGTGCAGAGAAGTACTTATCTTTTGAAGGGGATATTAGCATAACACATGTACCCACTCCATGTTTTCTCCTTAATCCATCAAAGAAAAAATTCCATAAACCATTAGGATCTTCTTGAGGCCTCATGAGGGATGGCATGTGTTGGATTTCTTCATGCAAATAGTAGACACCTAAGTCCCTTTCTTCAACACCTTCTAAAGGCTCCACTAGCTGAATTTCCTTCCATAACTCATCTAGAAACATGTCTTGTACCTCTTCTAGATGAGTGTTCAGCTCTTGCCCTATTGCAAATTCATCCTCATCAAATATGGTGCAATTGATGTTGACATTATCTGGTCTATAGGGCTCTATGTGGAATTATGTAATGGGCTCATATTTGATTAACACTTTGGCCCCATATCTTGTCTTGAGTGCCATATAAGACCAATCTATTGCAAGATAGCCCCCTATCTTTGCTATGAACTCTCTAGATAAGAAAAGTGCAAAGGAAGGAGGCACATACAATATCAATACATCTTAAACCACTGACACACTAAGATAAGCATGCAAGGTCATATTAAGGTCTTTGATTATGCCAAATGGCTTGGTAGAAGAACCATCAAGTTGCAGTACTCTTTTGGACTGTGGTTCATATTTTAGACTAAGCTAATCAACGATAGATTTTGGCATCACCGAGGTACTAACCCCATTATCCATTAAGCAATTGTGCACTAGAAAGTTGCCAATAATCACTAAAATATAGAAGGAGGGAGGTTTAACCTCTTTATGTGATTGCCTTTCACTAGGCCCTTTGGATGCATTGATGAAAGCTTCATTCACCTTGCTTGGTGGCTTGTCTAAAACTATTGTAACATTAATCTTAGACAAACCTTCTTGAAGAATGTCCACTGAGCTAGGCATGGAGAACATATCCCATATGGGCACACTCACATTATATTTATTCATTTGTTCAACAATGTTGATGGGTGAACCACCAACCTTTGCTTGTATTTTTGGAGCCACCATTATTGTTTGTTAAACTTGTGATCCTTGAGGCACAAAAAGATTCCCTTGATTTTGATTATTTGGAGGTACTAAGACCTTTAAAGTGACAATGGGTTCATTTATCTTTGTCAGTGAAGGAGTAATGGTAGAAATATATTTGGCTACTTATCAATTACAATCCATGTTCCTTCTTTAAAATCTTGTATTTTTAGCCACTAGAATGTAAGCTTGCTTATAACTAACCTGTTGGTTGGATGCATAACACTCTTTCTTCTCATAATTGACCATGGTGGAATCTAACTGGTTTGGTCATTTATTAGACCATTGACTTTATGGAGGCTCTTCTATCTTGGTCATCATAGGTACCTTTGCATTTTGGGCCATGAGAGCTTGGTTATACCCAAAATTAGCAAATTAATACCATTGATCATTGAAGGCTTGGTTGAGGTCAATATTTGGGACAATATGTTGATCAAAAGACTAATTCCAAGGCATGATACCGCTTCTTCTTGAGCCACATTATTTTGAACTGGTACCAAGGTGTTGGAAGTGCTATCAACATTAGGATTGTAGTTATTTTGTTTATTGTAGCCATGTTGCCTCTGTCCTTGGTTTTGAACTTGGCTTTGGTAGTTCCCTTTGTATGGTGGCCTATTTATTTGAAAGGCTTGTTGCTGAGATTGATATGAACCTTGATAAGGCCTATTGAAATCATGTTGCCTCTTAACATTTACTAGCTCATTTCTTAAGGATTGAAACATGATTTCAAGCTCTTAAAAGTTATTTTACTCTTGTGAATCACTAGATCCACTAGTGGAAGCTTTCTCTTATTTTGGTGTAGGTATTGCAGCAATTGTTGGTGTAGGAGGAATGACATCAAGTGGAGGGATAACAATAAGAGGTGGTCTAATTTTAGGAAATAAGGGCATTGATGGTATGGGTGTAATCTTGCCAGCTTAAACCAAATAATTTTCTGCTTTGATGGCCACCTCATATGCATCTGCAAGTATATTTCCTCCCATAGATTGGATCATCACTACTATATCACTATTCAAAGCCTCTAAATAATATAGAAAGGTAAAGTTAGGGGTTGGTCTAATGAAAACTGGAATTCTATCCCAAGTTTTTTGGAACCTTGTGTTAAAGTCTTGCATGACTTCATGAGGAGCTCTCTTAATGGCATTTAGTTGCTCTACAAGTAACAAATGGTCACTTTTATCCTCAAATATTTTACAAAAAGATTCTCTTAATTTATCCCAGGTTTAAATAGAATTACTAGTAAGTCCTCTATACCAATCTAGGGCCTTTCCTTTAAAAGAAGTATCTAATAACATAATAGTTATATTTTTCTCAGTGACATTATGGATATTTCCAAAATTGGCTATGTCCATGAGGTGCTCAAAACGTGTTGTAGCTTAGTCACCAGCATAGTAAGGAACACTTTAAGGGCTAGAACTAGGATAGGATCATATTGGGCAAGGGTCAGAGGGATTTGGCCATTAAAAGCCATAAAATCTCTAAGGAATGGCATGACTATGAGAGGGTTTAATAAACTTTTTCTTGTAGGGGTAGGCCTTAAAAATGACCTAGGAGCGAAGGTTCCCTGATATGGATGTGTATTGGCAAACCTTAATCTTTTTGCTAAATTTAAAGGTAGTTCAACAAAATCAAAGGGAATACCTCTTGAATTTGAACTTGTTGTTACCTTTAGCATGAGAGATGGCTGCTTCTCTTCACTAGAGTGTTGATTGTTCCTTTTGGAGTCCCCAGATGTTATTGGTTGAAAGCTTAGCTACTGCAAATTTGATCAAACCAACATCAACTTTGACCAATCTTCCTTTTGGACTATGGTTCCGTTGAGCATGCTAGAAACTATTGTAGGCTCAATTTTCACCCTTGGAGAGATTTCTTTAGGCTCCTTCCAATTGAGTTACACAATGGGAATAACCCTAGGCTATGGGTCACCTATGACGGGGTTGGACCTCCAGAGAAGGTCAATTTCCTTTTGATGCTCACCTAAACTAATGCTTCATAGTGAAAAGGGTTAGAAATGGGATAAGGGATCCTAAGGAGGCTAAAAGAGTGATGCACCAAAGTTAAATGGACACTCATATAAGCTTGAACACACACTGGATCAACAAAAGACAACTATGGTTTGCTCAATCTCACAATCTCACTAATTTCATAAATATTTCATAGAAGAGGTTCAAAGTAGAACACTAATTTAGACTTACTAGTTATCTTGAAAACACCTTCAAAGAGGCAAGCAGAAGGACAATAAACTAGGAAGAATTCCCTTCACAAATTCATCATACACAAGCATAGTAAGCATTGATTAAAGATAAGAGATAAGCAAAGAGTTTCTCTTATTACTTCAAAAGGTAGTTCTTATAATATTTTGATAGAGTTTAACCATAAAAAATGAGCACACTTTTGTAAGAGTCTCAATGACTATCCTTGTCTCAAAAAATAATGAAACATTCTAAGAGCTGAGAAACCCTTCAATGAAATGAGACCAGGATATATAGGAGAAGAAAGAGATATAGAATGTGGGAGCATGCCATCAGAGAGGGAACACACCACCCTGGGTCATTAATTAAACCTGAGCTACCACCTTTTTCTCTTTAGCCAATGAAAGCCTTGCCACCTTTTTGATCAATCAAGACACTACCCATGGCTATTTGAGTGAGAAAATCCCCAAATGTTTTGAGGATGCATTGAATTCCCCTAGCTATAGTTCCCAACACTAGACCTTTTATTTTATCCTTCATGACATCTCTCACTTGAAGATAAAACTTTATGCTCATAGATCTAACAGAATCATGGCTTTATGCATTTTAGACATTTGTTTGTCAAAAATATGGCTATGTTGAAGGATGAGGACCCTTTTCATTAATCACATATCTTCTCTATTTCCATGTTTAGATCATAGGTCCATTGTATAGATGGAAAACCAATCTAAGATTATTGGTTTTCCTATATCCTTTATATTAATGTAGACTTATAGACTATAGAGCCTTTTTCTAGATATAATAGGTCCAAAAAACCCAATCTATCTCTGTAGGAACCAAGAGTTCATTATATACGCATGTCCTCCTTTAAGAATGGAAAATACAGTCACATGAATGATCCTATAGGCTATAAATTTATAAACCAGAGGTCCGTATTTGACTTTAATGGTAGTCCCATATATTCTTTCTCATATTGGATACATCAATGTGTCCCTCTAATGGCATTAGATTAAGCTTTGATGTTGACAGATGATCATACAAGACCCTTCTTTCTTTCCATCGAAAATAACTTCTCAACTTCCATCAAAATTCCTAGGCTCACCTTTATTCTAATTAGTTATCGAGATATGACTCAGACTATTGACATATTGACCTTTATTTTCACCATCAATCTTGATTTATACAATCGAGAAAGAGCCATTGATCTTTCCCCCTGATTTTTCAACTCTATCTAAGCTTGTGATATGTGTCAAATGCACATCAAATTTTAGGATCCTATTGTTAGTCTACAACTTCACATGCTTATGCCATGAGGCAGTATTTTGAGCTCCTTAACCGCTTGACTCATCTCACACCATTGGATCAAGATGTACAATGCAACATGGACTGTTAGATTGGCTGGGACCCACCATTTGAAATCTAATGGCTACTTCATGAGCTTAAATTTGATGTCCATTCTCCCATTAAATGACGTTCACACAACCATCAACTTTAAGCTCAAAATGATTTGTTTTTATCAATATTAAATTTGACATTAGTGAAAACATCTTATATTGCAGGTCTAACTTTGAATATTTATATCTTGAAGCACAAAAATCATGGAGGGACCAAATTTGTTGAAGATGTTCCTAAGACCAAAAACATTATGCCCACTTGATCCACTAGCTCCAAGAGCTTTCTAAGTGTTTTTACAAAATGTTCAAGTGAGCTACCCTATGTGAGTTACATGATGTTTGCATGCCTGTCATGGTTGAAAATGACTAAGTATGGAAACTTAGTAAATTTTGTCTAAGGAGCCAACTTTGAACATGCATAACTTTTATTGTGTTTAGATTCATGGCCTAAAACTTAACACATATGTTCTAAGCATAGTACTGAATAGACCTATGTGACCATTTTCTCTTGAGACTACCACATGTGTAGGATATGGCCTCATCAATATGCTCACTTATCTCTATTTAAGCTTCTTTGAAAATTGGCTATGGAAACTTAGTGAATTTTGTCTGAGAGGCAAACTTTAAGTCTTCATATCTTCTAATGCACTTCATCGAATGACCTAAAACTTAGCACATATGTTCTTAGGACCAATGTGATCAGACCCATGTGACCAATTCTCCTTGACTCATCCACATGTGGTAATGATAATGTCAACAAACTACCTACTTAGAATTTCTACCACTAAACCCAAAATGTCTAGATGAACACAATGAAGAACTAGATGGATGTTATACACTTTCATACTCAATCCAAGCACTCTTTACATCCCATAGAGTCTTTGTAAAAATTTACACATGTCCCTTAGAAATTGGCAAATTGCACTTTAAGTAAACTTAAAGTGTTTTAAAAGCTTTGTGAGCAAAATGAGATCCTTGAACCACTCATTTCATCCACAAATTTTATTAATCTGCTCATCCATTAGAAACCTAGTCTATTTGGGTATAAGCTTAGTATGTGTTATCCACTTTTCCTTTTGCATGTCTAGGTATATGTGTGGCCAACTTGTGGCTTACATACCTCTTTTATATTCTTATTACATTTCTCTATGTTCTTAGTTAGGTCAGCCTATGGAATAACCATGGCTAAGTAGACTATATATAGGAGTTAGTGGTTAGTCTTTTGTGATCATATGAATTATTGTACTCTTATTGAATTGTTGTGAAGGTTGCCCCCTCAAAGTGGCTTTACTATATTATCTAGTATTCTACTCTGCTATCAATTATTATTGTGTGATTTTTTATATTTGCTTATTATGTGTGATATATAATAATTTTTACAAACATCTAAGTAATTTCATTATAAGTGGTATAAGATATTTAATTTGGGTAAATTTTTTACGATGTTGTTTTTTGGATCTAGCGAGGTGTGACTTCTATGAGAGGAAGGAGTGAAAAAACATAACTTACAATTCGAGAAAATTTTAATTTTTTCTGTCATGTAGTATTGTTTGAAACATTTATTTGAAACAAAAATTTGAATTTTTTTTCCCTTTGCACAATTGCATTCATTTGATTCATCTCGATGAGATGATTGCAATGGTATATTCTACCGATACACTTTTTGGTGTCAATTTTTTTAATCCTAATATGCAAAGGTAGTTGTTGGATTAATCTTAGTAAAGTGATCACAAAGGTACCATCTCTTGGTACACTTTTTTGGGGTAAAAAACCTCCTATGGTTTGTGTATGGCAGTTCTTGGAAGACAATCTTAAGACTCCTATCATCGACATAGAATCTGAAACTTTAGCTCTATTGATTTCTCAACTTCAGGCTAACATAAAGGGTTTGGTACAACATGATGAATTTGTTATAGTTCAAACTAATGTTTTAGAGATGTATGGAGAGATTAATGGAGTTCATAATCAATTAAATTAGATCCACTTAATAATTGGTGGCCCTTTCATCTCAGTTACATTCAAATAACCCTCCACTTCATCATGCAGGTACTCCTCTCAATACTAATAACTCCAATTCTAGTATGAAACTGATGTTGCCAAAAGTGGACATGCATAATTTTGATGGTAATGATCCTTTCACTTGGATTACCCAAATTGAAAATTTATTTGATCTACATCAAATTCCTAGTTCTCAGAAGGTGATAGTGGCGTCTCTATATCTGGAACCTGAGCAGTTCATTTGGTATCACTAGTTGTGTGCTCAAAATAAAAAGACTAGTGATCTTGTTACATGGTATATTTTCACTGATGAGTTGTTGGTTCATTATCAAAATAATGTCTCTGAGAACTACTTTTGCCAATTATCTAAACTATGGCAAACAAGAACTATGAAGGATTGTATTAATCAATTTCAAAATTTATCCTTGCAAGTGGAAGAGATCATTAAGAAAAAATTGACTGACCTTTTTTGGGTGGCCTCAAAGATAGCATCCAATTTGAGGCTCAGATGTTTAACCTAGCATCTATATCAAAAGTTATTCCAAGGGCAAGCATGATAAAAGAAAAAGAGATGGTCAAAAGGAAAACTTTCACTACTGGTCATGATCTCACCTTCTAGCACCATCATTTCCTCATCCCACCAAATTGACATCTTGACAACTTGAGGAGAAGTGAGACAAAGGATTGTGTTTTGATTTTGACAACAAATAGAGTAGAGAACATCACTATGCTAAAAATAAGTTGTTTTACATAAAAGGTGCCAATGAGGATGAAGATAATGAAGAGGCAATTGGAGAAAATGAAGGTCTTAAAGAGAATCTAAAGACTCTCAACTTACTATTTCCTATCATCATGCCCTTTCATGTATTAATACCCCTCAAAATCTTAAGGTGGTGGGTTTTCTTAAGAAATAGAAGGTCACTATATTGATTGATTTTGGGAGCACACACAACTTCATCAATAGTAAGTTGGTTGTTCGTTTGAACTGTTTCATTTATCTCATTCCAAAATTTTAGGTCATGATTGCAAATGGTGGTATTGTCAATTGTTTGGAAAAATGACATAGTATTAAGCTGGCCATGGGAGACTACTTATTGGACTCTCCTATGTTTTCTATTCCCATAGCAGGAGCTAACATTATTTTAAAATTATAGTGGCTCACCACTTTGGGCACTATTGAGATGAATTTCTAGGAATTATTTATGCACTTTCATTTTGAGGGAAGGACATTTGAGCTAAAGGAATTAAGGGCTAAATCTCCACAACTCATTACCTCCTATCAAATGACAAAGATTCTCTGTAAGGCTACTGAAGGATTTGTAGCTCACTTGTTTTCCATAAAAGTTCAACCAACTCAGCCATCTACACCTCGTGATATGCAATAAGTGATTGATGAACATTCAGTTATTTTTGGTGACATGTCAAAATTACTTCCACCTAGCCGCATGCATGATCATGCTATCAAACTTATTTTTAGTAGTATACCACCCAACATCAAGCCATACAAGTATCCATATGCCAAAAAAAGTGAAAATAAAAATATGGTACAGGAGATGTTGGATGTAGGAATCATTTGCCATAGCCAAAGTGAAAATTCTTTGCCAATTATCATGGTGAGAAAGAAATATGGCACTTGGAGGATGTGTCCTGACTACAGAGAAATTAACAAATACATTATCAGAGATAAGATTCCTATTCTTATCATTGATGATTTATTAGATGAATTAAATGGTGCTCTTTATTTTACCAAGTTAGATCTGTGTTCTAGGTATCACCAAATATGGATCTGTGATGAAGACATACCCAAAACAGTGTTTAGGACTCATGAGGGCCATTATGAGTTTTTGGTTATGCCTTTTGGTCTAAAAAATGCACCATCCACCTTTTAGAGTTTGATGAATACTATTTTTAGGCCATTTTTAAGGAAATTTATTCTAATATTTTTTGATGATATCCTCATTCATAGTAAAAATTGGGAAGACCATTTTCACCATGTGAAATAGGTACTCTCAATTCTAGAACAACATCAATTATATGCCAAACCTTCCAAATGTACTTTTGGAGCCTATGAGGTTGAGTATTTAGGTCATTTGGTTTCACATGAATGAGTGAAAGTGGATCCTAAAAAAACCCAAGCAATGGTGGACTGACCAATTCCTAAGACACTAAAGCAACTAAGGGGATTTCTAGGGCTACCTGATTACTATCATAGGTTTTTCAAAAATTATGGTAGCATTTCAACCCCACTCACCTCTTTGTTGAATAAAGATTCCTTTTAGTGGACTAATATAGCTACTAGGGCATTTAAACAATTGAAATTGGCTATGTGCACCACTCTAGTGTTGGCCACTCCTAATTTTTCCAAGACTTTTATGGTTGAATGTGATGCATCTGGGTATGGTATGGTGTTGTACTCATGCAAGAAGGCAGACCACTTAAATTTAAAAGTCATCAACTAAAGGGTAAAAATCAACACAAGCCCATCTATGAGAATGAAATGATGGCTATTTTGTATGCAGTCAAATAATGGAGACCTTATTTTATGGCTCGTCACTTTTAGTAAAGACTGATCATGATAGTCTCAAATATTTTTTGGAACAATGGTTGTCATCTGAAGAAAAAAATGGGTCACTAAGATGTTAGGCTATGATTTTGAAATAGTTTACAAGAAAGGTAAGGAAAATGTAGCGGTAGATGCACTATCCAAGAATGACGAATCGGTTGAAGCATTGATATGTGTTATGACCATTCTGTAGGTAGATTGGCTAGAGAAAGCATGATCAAAATGGGAAAATGATAGTGCTACCCATGATTTGATTTAGAATCTTCAGCAAGGTTTGGGTGGATTTGAAAAATTCACATGGAATGGTGATGCATTATGGTATAAAGACATATTATAACTACGTAAGAATTCTCCTTAAAAAAAAATCCTTACGGAACTTCATGCAACTCCAATTAGGGGTCATTCAGGATTTTTGAAAACCTATCATAGAATCAAGCAAGATTTTTTTGGGGAAGGACTCAAGGGGGATGTCCAAAAATATGTGGCTGAATGTATGATCTGTCAACAAAATAAAGGAGAAACCATCAAAACCCTAGGTCTATTACAACCTTTATCCATTCCTAGCCAACGTTGGGAAGAGGTGTCTATAGATTTCATTACAGGGTTACCAAGATTTGATGGTCAAAATATTATCATGGTTGTGGTGGATCATCTTAGTAAGTATGCTCATTTTTGGTTTTTATCACAATCATTTGTTGTTAGTATAGTAGCTTCTACTTTTCTCAATATAGTTTAGAAATTACATGGTACCCCTAAAATCATTATCAATGATAGAGATCCCATTTTCACTAACAATTTTTGGACTAAGTTATTTGCATGTTTGGGCACCCAATTGGCTTATAGCTCATCCTATCATCCTCAATCAAATGGATAAACTGAGGTAGTCAAAAAATATCTATAAGGATATCTTCATTATTTTTTTTTTGATAAACAAGATAAATGGGTTCATTGGTTTCCACTTACTGAATGGTGGTATAACACTTTTGTTCATAGTTCTTCCAAAATATCTCCTTTTTGTCACTTTATGGATACCACCCGCCATCCATCACTTCAATTTTGAAGGTCCAGCCTAAGGTTCCTGCATTTGAAGATCATATTCACCATCAACAGGAGGTCCTTGTAAGTTTATGTGAAAATTTAGTCATGGCCCAAAATCACATGAAGCAACAAGCAAAGCAACACAGGAGTGAGAGGAATTCTGACATTGGTGATTGGGTCTTTGATCGCTTATAGCCATATAAGTAGATATCCTTGAAGTAATAGAAAAAGGATAACAAGCTATCCCCTAAGTATTATGAGCCTTATCAGATCTTTAAAAAAATGGTAGTGTGGCCTATAAGTTAGAGTTACCTTCCTCCACTCGCATACATCCAATATTTCATGTATCATGCCTGAATAAATTCATTGGACATAGAGTTGCTACTCAAACTAAGTTACCAGAATTGGATGAGGAAGGAAGAGTTATTCTTGATCCTAAGGCAATCTTTCAAATGTGTACTAAGCAGCTATGGTCTAGAATGATTAAGGAGTACCTGATCAAAGGGAAGAATCTACCTCATGAAGATACTACTTGGGAGGATGAATCCTTTATGTAGCAGCATCTAGAGTTGACTCAGCATTGAGGACAATGTTGTTTTGAAGGGAAGGGACATGCTATGCACTTAACCTTTGGCATGTCTAGGGATATGTGTGGTTGACTTGTGGCTTACATACCTCTTTTATATTCTTATTACATTTATCTATGTTCTTAGTTAGGTCGGCCTATGGAATAACCATGGCTAAGTAAATTATATAGAGGAGGCAGTGGTTAGTCTTTCATGATCATATGAATTATTCTGCTCTTATTTGATTATTGTGGAAGTTGCCTCCTCGAAGTGGCTTTGCTATATTATCCAGTATTTTGTTTTGTTATCAATTATTATTATGCAATCTGTTATATTTTCTTATTCTATGCGATATATAATTATTTATGTGAATATCTAAGTAATTTCATCACAGTATGTGGGCCAAAATTGGCCAATAGTAAACCAATGCTTGACATGTTCTAGAGATAACCATTTGAGCATTTTATGACCATTGTAAAAATAATCACAATAGATCCTAAAAATAGAACAAAAATGTTGGGATCTTTTCCTTTAGTTTAACATGTCTTTCCCTATCTATGTACCTAAGATAACAATAGTTCTAACAATCTAGAGCATTGGCATGTCATGCAAGAAAAGGTTCTCACACTTTCACCTAAAGCACATAGCCTAAGATCGGTCCCTATTGGTTTCATCATACGATGGTGTATTCATATAGTTTCTTAAGCTAGGGCACTCGAATAGGCACTTAGTTCTAAATTCATTCTTAGTTCCATGTCTAACTCTTAACTACTCATTCCTTACTTAACTAATCATAAAAAAATAACTAGGGTGCAAACTGAGAACAAAACAGTAATAATTCTATTATATTAATGTTCAGATTACATAAGTATTTCATCAACACAAAAGATTCCTCTCATTATATTCATATGTCATATCTAGAATTTTGACAACTTCAATATTATAATTGTCAACCAACACACCAAGTAAAATTAGGCTTGTATTTATACATGGTTCTTACCCAAATATTTATTTATAGAATTAAGTACATAAAGATGACTCACCAATAACCATTAATGGTAATGAGTCGTGGGAATTCATTACATTAAATTCCTAAGGACCCGGGCCTAACTACCCTTATATGCTCTCTCTATACTAGATCCTCATCGTCGTGCACCAATCTTCTCATGGACTGATGCTAAATTCGCATTTGACTATTCTTCTTCGATGTTTATGCGAACCGGCTTCACTTTATGCACCTTTGCCCAAATCTTTTATTATTATTATTTGAGTCTTACATTTCGAGTTACTACACGTTTCATGTTTCCTTATTCTACATGACTTATATCTTCCACGTCATGATCTTCTACGTCATTTCTCTTCCATGCCACAATCTTTCATGTCGTGTCTCTTTTGCACTTACACTTCCTTTTACATCATTGTCTTCAAAAAGTACTTAGCCAAAATCGATTCAAAATTGAGGGTGAAATAATAAATCTTATTGAATACAAAATAAAAGGGAATGGAAGACATCCTTATTTTCATCCACCATGATAAATTTAATCACTTCGATATTTTAATTGCATTCCCATTTTCCAAACAAATCCATTTCGGTTGTAATCATGTTCAGATTGGCAAAGAGTTGGGATCACTATAATTATTTTTATAAATCAAAAAAATGGTAAAATTTGGGTGAACTTTGTTATCATGTTTTATTAGATTATAGTTTTATTTAGATAAATGATATTATTTTTCATAATTTTCATATAAATTAAGAAAAAAATTCATTGGTAAAGATCCACAACTACACATTATGATAGTAAAAAAAAATTGCTTGAGATATATAAGAAAGTAACATAAAGACGACTTGTAATTGAACTATTTTATATATTCCTACACCTTGGCTATATTAGTTATAAAACTTTGAGAAATAAAAATTAAGAAAAGGAGAATCTGAAATCGTTAATAAAAATCTAAAGATTTTCTCCTACAAAGGTGACTTTGTAAATCTCCATTGGGGCTATTGACACCTAGCTGACAGTGGAACAAGATATAGTGTGGAGTCAAAGATAACATTGTTGAAACTATAAACACTTGGATGGAAGTAGATAAATGCCTAACCTCCTCCTACGCCATTTCATATTAAAAAAATAAATAAATGCCCTCTAGAAAGTTCTAATCAAGTGGTTTATCTTGTGTTGCATTGAAAGCATTCATGACAAGGTAAATAAATAATTTTGACACACTTAAGATATTTTGAGATGGGAATACCGGTACCTTATGTGATTGAATTAGAACTGAAGTTATAATCTTTATTTGAGAATATTTTAAAATTTTGGTATTAATTACTTAATTTTTTTTATTTATTTTTTTTAAACTACAAAGTATCAAATTATAAACATTGAACAATATTTTTCTTATAAATATTACCATTTTTCTGTTACCAACATATCTTTATTTCATCAGAATAAATAAAGACCCTCTTTTTAAAAAAATAATATATTTTTTAATTGAAAAATATTTCTTTATCTCAATTTATAAACCACATTTCTTCTATTTTTGTAATAGATTTCAAATTTGACTCGCATCATATACTAAGTTTATGATTTAATTTAGAGTGGCCACTTTATTTCATATTTTAAATCCCAAAGTTCACTTTATATTTGTGGTTAATTTAATATTATCTAAATCTGGAGTCTAAGTTAATTTACGCTTGCATCACATAAGATCTTTTATATTTACAACCCCTTTTTAATATATTCACTTAAATCGTAAGGGTTCACGATAATTTATGTCACTTCTCTTTTTAAATCGCATACTTGACAATAATTTAGATTGGATCTAGTGCTCCAACAGATCCATGGACCTCACTCAAATTAATATCGGGCAAATGCAAATAATTTGCTTTCAAATCATTCAAACCAATAGAAATTCCTGCTATTTACTATATTTCTAAAATTTAGCGAATGCTAGTAATAAAATATTCTATATTGTATATGTTTTGATTGTGAGGTCTGTCACATTTTGATCACAATAACACTTTCTAAAGGTTTTGATTGGCAAGGAACCAGACCTGTGTGATTATAGGTTAGAATTGATATTCCAAAAGTTCCGTACTTTTAATAGAGATCATTTAATATATAAAGTCATATTGAAATCTTAATAAGTTACTCCATGATTTCCTGGCTTACAAATGACTGCCTGACTATGCTTTGACCATAGATTTTGAATGACTATGCTTTGACTCTGCCATTTTAATATTAATTCTACCTTGCCTTTTTTTAATGTGATCACATGCTTCATGTATTAAGCGCAATAGAGAAGCATATCGGTGAGAAACATGAATTATATTTAATCATTCGATAGATCCGCATAGCAGATTAATTCACTTTTAAGCAAAAGAAACTATGTGGTAGTCCATTACTCCATGGCTATGAATGGTCACCCCATGTATATTTTATCATAATTATGAAAGTGGTTTATCTCGTGTGCTTTTATGTGTTAAATTAATAAAGCCAATTGAATAACCTAATGGATTTTCAGCCTCACATAGCCTTATTTCAGTTTTTTTACCATTTTATGACTTTGTAATTGTGAGATAATTAATAGTTGTTCTCGTGGTCGAAAAAAAAGTTATAGAATATTATAAATAGATGATCTTTATCGGAAACAAGACACTCAAATCAAGTTGGAAAGACTAAGATTTCTCAACATGAATGGCCCTAGATAACCCTACCTAGCAAAAAAATCTTGGACTAACTAGTTAAGTATAATTATCATCCCATGCAAGCTCACATGCATGAAAAGTAAAAGGATTCTACCTTCCCAAAAACATGTGGAAGCCAAGTTGCAACCATTATCAAGGTGATATTTGGAAATAGAAAAATTATAAGGCATGAATTTGGAAAACTTTATTGTGATTGATTAATTCCATAGCATTAGGGTCATTGTCATAGAATATTTGAAAATCTTAGTGGTTTTTCTCTTCAAATTGATTCAAAAGGTGTTGCATTTGAAAGGAGAAAGACATAATTGTATTGAGTTGGCCAATGTAGGTTGTTACACAAAAAATATGGAAATTGAGATATATTAGGAACAAAACTAAGAGATAGAAACTTGTATCGAGCTAGCAAATACAATAGGATCAGAAAACAAACTGTATCGGGTTAGGTGATATAGTTGGTGGAAACATAAAATCATATTTCGTTGGCTGATACAATTGAGAAATAGAAAAAATGTATTAGGTTGGCTAATATAGTTGTAGACACAGGGTACTGTATCGAGCTAGCCAATACAATTGAGTTAAAAGTATAATTACATAGATATTGACATTTGTATGTATGTTTTGGATTACATATATAACTAATTAAGTTATATGTAAAGAACGAACAAGATTTGTGGTTGGAAGATAAATTTTAGATTATATCATCCTAGGTCAAGAAATTAATCGTACACTAAAATATTTAGAATAATTAGATATGTATATTAAGATCAATATTAACAATGAATATCAAAAACACTTCAATGTAATCGATATAATTATTATATTATATATAAATAACACGTAAAATAAAAATAATTTAAAGAAGACTTTATTGGGTTCATAGGACAAAGTAAAATGAGATATTTTAAAACAAAATTTTTAAACATGAAGTAAGAAACACTCGATAAACATACAACTCCAAGAACTTTGCAACCTTATTATTTTCTTTATCAAATGACGAATCTAGCCAGGAGTTCAACAAATTTATCAATGATTGACTTTTGAGTTCCGATGCCACGAATAGCGAGATGGGTCGCTTAAGAGTCAGAACAGGATCTCCCACATTTAAAATATTTGGTTTGAATAAAACCTGGTCGTTGAAGGCTTGCTACATGCAAGAAACTCTGGGATTGAAATTGCCATCGAAATTGACATGCAAGAAACAACATTTCCTCGTTCATGTTGATTGTTGAGTCTATGAGGTGAAAGAAACGCCTCTCGGTCTCCTGATCGAAGCCTAATGAGAGTGAACAACGAGAGAAGGTTTCCTAACTGGACTAACTTCATATGCCCTGTATCCTAATATCTTTAAGAGGGAAGGTTTCTAGCTATATCTAATAATTCTTTTGACATGGTGTACTTATAGTTTTATAACAGTAAAAGTTCATATCTAGAGACGAAGCAATATTAAGAGTAAAAATTGATAGAGAAACTTAAGACCAGACCCATCTTTGTTTCTTTTCATTGTTCTCTAATATATGCACCTAAGACCTTTATAGTAGTAGTGCATATTACTATGACAAAAGGGTAATATTCATTAGTATATTACTATTTTTGGATAGTGTTATAGAGAGAAATTGAATAAAGTATTCCCATGTTTCCATTGTTCTTTAATATATATAACTTTTTCTCTATCACGTTAATGGGTTCAACCTTTCCAAAGGTCATTTAATATATTATTTATTATTTATACGAGCATAAACTCATGATAAATAATAAAATATATTATTATTTAACCAATATAATTTACTATATTAAGGGTACATAAATAATATCACTTAACCATTAATTGTTCCAACACTCTTCCTTAATATTAAGTGAATATACATGTCATAATCACCTTTATAACAAAGAATTTATACTCCATGAACCATCCACATGATGAGTTTTAAAACGTAATAATTGAAGGAAACATCTTTCATCATGTCATGTAATCACTTTTAAAAGAATTATGCTATGTAAACATAGTCACCCAAATATATTATACTATTTAACTATAGATACTTAAATGTATTACATAGTGTAACTGTAATCACATAGTCACCATTAAAATAATTACACTATACAACTATAGATACTCAGAGTTATTACACTATGTAACCATAGACACATAGTCACCTTTAAAATAATTACTCTATACACCCATAGACACCTAAAGGTTTTACATTTATCCGCATAGGCATCTTTAAAATAATTACACTATGTGAACCTAAACCAATTAGAGTGAGTTTAGGCTAGCATGATCGCGTGACTACATCCCATAATGATAACACATCTCATAATTTCTCATGAATAATCAACCAAGCATATTGGAGTCTTTTATAACATAAAGACCTCCATGCTACTATGTATTGGTTATAATGTAGACTTTCATATGAAGTTTAATAAAATCACATAAAGTGATATTTTACAATGTTTTATAATGAGAAGTATAGAGAGATAGAAGGAAACACATCACCCACATGGTTGTTAAGAAGTGACATTGTCATGCACACTCCTCTTCAATGTCAACTTCGATAGATCTAGCATTGAATAAAATTCAATAGGCTTTAGTTCGTTAGTGTTGCACTAGATTTTTTGATAAAGCTATACAACTTTGACTATCACCAAGAAGGGTGCTACAATGAGGAACTTCCACATGATTTTCTTCTCTCAATCTTTCATAGCCACAAGGCTTCTTTAGCAAATTTTACATGAAGTGCTCCAAATGATAGCACCTACACCAAATATAAACACATATTCAGAAATAGATTCATCATAGTATGGTTAATGAAAGAGTGTGGCAAGATTTTTGAATAGATTTCACACAATCAATGTTAGATCTTGTGAGGTAGTATGAGAGATCTAAAAACATGTGATTCTAAGAAAATGAAATATTTGTATTAACTGATTTGATTGATTCAATTGATTAACCTTCCAAAAAGAAAAAGTGAGGTATATATAGGGAAAATTAAGACAACATGAGGAAGCTCCTAATTTTTTTAATTAAATAATTATATTAAAATATAATTATATTGTGGACCCCTTATAACTAACCTAAGGAAGCTTAAATAGCATAGAATGACCATATGATCGTATATGCAAAACTCAATAGAAAAAAATACTACACTAACACCCTGCCTTAAGTGTAGCTTAGGTGAGATGAGAATTGGGTCCCGACATTGAAATCCTAATGAGGTACCCAAGTACATAGTGATGAAACTCCATAGGAGGAAGAAGGTGGAACAACCCTAACCATAATGAGAGCTCGCAAATGAACAAATTTACTCTCTATAAAGGGCTTGGTTAGAATATCTATAATTTGCTCTGATGTTGGATAGTATCGAAGATCAATGACTTGCTCATTGATAAGCTCCTTGATGAAATGTATGTGAATCTCTATGTACTTGGTCCTTTGATGGAGAACTAGATTCCTAAAAATATGTATAGTGATTTGGTTATCACAGTAGATAATTATTGACTTATGAAACTAGACACTAAACTTAATGATAAACCCTTAAATCTAGATTGCTTCAGTGGTGGCACTGACAACCCTTTTGTATTTTATCTCTGTGGACGATAAAGTAATTGCATGTTGCTTTTTGCTTGACCAACTAGTTGGACCCTAACCAAGTGACAAACTATAGCCTGAAGTAAATTTTCAACTCTGAATATCTTCAGCCCAATTTGAATCTATGTATCTGATCAAATCAACCTCTATTTTTGCCCCATAGTGTATCCTATAGTTGTGCGAACCCTGAATGTAGTGAAGAATCTACTTTGTTGCTTTTCAATGCAACTCATGTGGCTCTTGTATAAACTGGGAGACCAACCCATCTACATAGGATATGTCAGGTCTAGTGTGTGTGAGATAGATAATAATGCCCAAAAGTTGTCGATACAAAGTTGCATCAACAAGTGGTGTAGGATAATCAGCCTTAAGCTTCACAGTAGACAAGAAGGGAGTAGGAACTAGCTTACAATCAACCATGTTAAACCTCGTAAGCAAATCAATAGAATACTTAGATTATGATAAGGTTATCCTATATTTTGACTAAATGTTTTTAATCTTGAGAAAGTAATGTAGCAATCCCATGTCTATCATTGAAAATTTGTTTGAAAGTGCACTTTTTACTGTTGAGATGGATGGTCATGAGTTCCCTATAATCAGTAAGTCATCCACATAGAGAACTAGGATCAACAGAGAATCATCCTACTGCAAGATGTAGACATTCAGATATGAGTGACATCTGGTGAATCTGACTATGAGGAGAAATGAGTCCATCTTGGCATACCATACCCTAGGGGCCTGTTTGAGTCCATAGATAGATTTTTTGAATATATAAACTAAGGAGGTATTTTCCACAAAGCCTTATGGTTGATCTATATATATCTCTTCTTTAAGGTCACCATGTAAAAAAATCACTCTTTGCATCCACTTGGTGAACATCCCACCAATGTGCAGCTGCAATGGCTAGAGTGAGTCTTATAGATGTCAACTTGGTTATATGAGTAAATATCTCATGCCAGGTACCTGAAAAAACCCCTTTGTAACTAGATGAGCTTTGTACTTATCAATAGACCTATTTGTACCATACTTAGTTCAATAAATCCATTTACAATGGACCAATTTTATTTCTTTAAGAAGAGGGACTAAGTCCCATTCTTTGTTCCTAATTAGGAAACTGTACTCTGTCTACATAGCAAAATCCCATTTTGGAATGCTAGATTCCTCATGAAAGGTTTGTGAATCTAAGGTAATGGCCAAGTAAGTATGTGAAGTTTTTGAAACTGTGAACGTGTCCACCTTATATTTGATGGATTTACAACCCATCTTCTACCACTTTGAAGTGTCTATCTAGCCCAAATAGGACCATAATTGTATGAGATTAGAGAATCAAGAGGTGAGTCCTCATCATCTGTAGTGTGAGTGTGAGATGGAGGAGGATAACCCTCATCACTTCTCTCATCGCTTGAAATTGAATAAGAAGAAGAGTCATCCTCATCATCAGGAGGATCTTGAGGTGGATCTCTATCACTATCTAAAGTGGAATCAATGTCCAGTGAGACTTTTGAAGAGTCTAAAGTGCTAAGATTGTGTTCAAGTGGACCCTCACAAAACTTGACACCCCTTTCAATGAATAGATCATGATTTTTAGGATGGAGAAGCCTATATCTCTTAACACCCTCTACATACCCCACAAAAATACAAGACTAACTCTGAGGGTCTATTGCCTTACATTTCTTCTTGGGAACATGAGCCATTGTTGGTGATCCAAACACTTGAAAGTGATCTACTACGGGCTTGTGACCAGCCCAAGATTCAAAAGCAGTGATTCCCTTCAAGGCTTTGTGTGGAACTTAGTTCTAAATGTAGCATGCACAATTGATCGCTTTGGTTCAATACTGAGGAGCAAGATACTTTGATTAAAGCATGTAGTTTGTCATTTCTTTTAAGGTACATTTTTTACGTTCAACCACACCATTCTGTTGAGGACTATATGGAACTGTGTTGCATTTGAATCCCCTATAATGTGTAAAACTTCTCAAATCTATTGTTGACATACTCTTTTCCATTGTTAGTCCTTAATATTTTAATAAAATATTTTGATTGCTTCTGCACAAGTTCCTTGAAGTCGTTAAAGTGATCAAAGACCTCAGACTTATTTTAGAGAAAAAACACTCAGGTGTACCTTGAAAATTCATCGATGAATGTGATCATGTATCTTTTTTTGTTGAATGAAGGTTTTAGAAATGGACCTACTAATTCATTGTGAATTATCTCTAGCTTATGTTTGGCTCTCTTTGCTTTTCCTTTGTCATCTTTCTCTTCTAGATGTTTACCAAGAATACATCTATTACATAGGCCATCTAAAAATGTGTCTTTAGGAAACCCTAAAACTATGTCCTAATATCGAGTTGTTCCAAGTAACTATATTTTAAATGGTCAAACCATTCATCTTATTGTTTTCTCACTCCATCTACATGAGTAAGCAATGCAACTGAGGGCTGATTTGGAGCAAATCATGAGAAAGTATACAACTTAGACTGATGATTTGCCTTCTCATAATCCACTATGGTGTTGTTGTGCAGCTCCTTGATGATCACTGAATTAGATGTTAACTCAACTAACTTCCCTACACCTATGTGAATGAATTGATACACTGACAAAATATTGGTGGATAATGAAGGAACACATGAAACATCATTGAAGGTCTCATCACTTACTTCAAATGATCTTTTACCACTGACTTTTGTCAAAGTGTCATCACCCATGAGAATTGAAGGTACAAAACATGGCTCTATTTCTAAAAATAACTCCTCTGAGGAGGCCATGTGGTAATAAGTATCTGAGTCAATAACCCAAGTCGAAGGTTGAGAAGTTACTATAACAAGTGCCTTTCCCTTGTTTTTACCTTTTTACTATCTTTAGCCTTTGTAAAATCTTGTATGGATGTGTTATAAATTGAAGACTTAGGGACACTGATGTTATTCTTCTCAAGCATCTTAGTCAAGGTGTTAATCTCATTTTTCATACACTAAGATTCATCATGCCCAAGTTTCTTACAAAAGTTGCATTTGAGTTTTTCTTTCTTAGGTTTTCCACTTGAGGAGGACTCACTTGATGATGCCTTTGGCTTGACATTTGATTTTTGATTCGCCTTATGCTCATGATCAGGTTTAGACTATTTTTTTCTCTATTTGTCACTGCTAAAAAGCTTATTCTTATCTTGATTGACAATCAAGGAATATGATTTTGAAGACTTTAGTGCACCTATTTAAACCAATTTATCTTGCTCTTGAGTCAGATCGATAACAAACTCATCAAATGATGACATTTTTCAAGTGGATCTAATTACACATTTGGTAGCATGAAATGTAGATATGAAAACTAAATAGTTGTGACCCAATTTTATAAGCACAGATAGAATCAATTGGTCAACTATTTTCTTAATGGCACATTATTTCAATGACAATCTCAATGATTCAAACTTTGTAAAGAAGTCTTTTATGGTGTCATAGTCACATGTGCTCAATGTGATGAGCTCATTCTCTAGCTCATGACCCCTCATAATGTCTTGCACTCTATAAAACTTATCCAAGATTTTTTAGACTTCATTCAGAGTTTTTGTAGATTCAACATGAAATAAGAGGTTGGTAGACATTGACAGGCATAGAAACCCATAGGCCTCATCAAATATGTTGTACCACTTAACCTTTTATGTATCTATAGATGTCTCAATTTTCTCACCCATAAGAATCTGATAGAGTCCTTTACCTCTCAAAGCGAGTTGTATTTTAGACTTCTATTTTAGATAGTTAAATGGTGTGAGTGGTTCAATGTTTAGATCCATTAGTGAAGATTATAATGAGACAAGTTTTTAAAATTAAAATGAAAGTAAAGAATAAAAAACACAAAGTAAAAGTACCCCCTAAACCATCAAGAATACCCTCCTTGAAATTCCAATACACACACGCTCAGTCTTGGACATCAAGCATAACTAAAAATACATCTATGAACAATTAGTGTGAGAAAGTATGAGAGGGACGTTGAACACAGTCGATAATGCGTCTAAGAGAAAAGGTACAAAGGTTTGAAGATATTTTTAAGCTATTACACCATGTAAAAATTAGATGTTACAAAGGTCTTAAGATAATTCACCAATGCATAGATCTCAATAAAATATACACTTTAAAAAAAAAGCACCCAAAAAAGAACAACGGATTGAAAGTTATAACATTTACAAGTTCTTACTCCCACATATACCTGAACCCTTTCCAAAAAGAATTTTATTTCTCAGACTACTCTATTTCTTCATTACCTTTCACTGAAAATTTGATGCCCTCTTGAACGTCACTCAAGGTTCCAACACTAATTTACTTCGGGTTCTCTTTGCAATAAGACTCCTTCCAAAACCTGATTCGGTCTTTCACTGTTGATCTTATTCTTCCAACTAATTTACTTCAAGATTTTGATATAGTAAGACTACCTCCAAAACTTGAGCTAGTCTATGGAGAGTAAATTAGGGTTTTAGACTTACTTTACTGCTGCTAGGGTTGTGAACTCTGACTGGTGAAGCTCAATTACTTCAAAGTAGTTGAGGTTGAGAAACCTGATTACTTCCTGTAGTGTATTTTAGATTTCTTAGACTATTTTACTTAACTTCACGAGTTGGAAATAAAGTAATGTCAAAAACTTGATTTGGTCTATGATCAAATTATTGGGGTTGAGAAGCTCTATTACTTCCCAATTGTCGACATCGAGAAACTCGATTGCTTCTTCCAATGTAATTTAGGTTTTTTGAACTACTTTACTTCATGAATTTAAAGTAAAATAATAATTGAAAGCTCGAATGGGTATTTCAAGCAAGTTGTAGCACTTTGAAAATTTGATTTGGTCTAGAATCAAGTAATGGCCCACTAAGAACCTGATTTGGTCTACGAAGAGTAAATTGGGGTTTACAAGCTTGATTACTTCATCCATATAGATGTCTAACCATATGAAATAAATTGATTTCTAATAAAATCCATGAACTTTTTCAAAAATTTAAAAACAACTCATTTTAGATCTCAAAAAACCCAAAAATATATGCAAATGAATTTTTTCATCAAAGGTCTTTTGATATGAGTTTCAAGGCAAATTAATAAAATGCCTCCAAGGTCAAAATGACGGCTAAGATAGAAGAAAAATTAGCAAGGTGAATGCATAGAGTATCTTACCATAGAATCTGATGCATGAGGCTGTCAGAAAGACTAATACCACGAAAGAGTGTGCCAAGATCTCTGAACATATTTCACACAATCAATGTTGAATCTTGTGAGGTAGTATGAGAGCTCAAAAAAAAATGATTTCAAGAAAAGAAAATGTTTGCATTAACCGATCTGATTGATTCGATTGATTAACCTTCCAAAAAGTAAAAGTGATGTACATATAGAGAAAATTAGGGCAACATGAGGAAGCCCCTAATTTTTCTAATTAAATAATTACATAAAAATATAATTATCCTATAGACCTGTTAATTATTTTTGCCCAACAAGCAAAAAATTTGGTCCCCTTCTTCCCCTGTTGTTTAAGGCCAATTCATTTTTGATTTTGCACAAATCCAAGAGTTTCTACGGACTTAGCAGGTAAAATCCTTGGCAAATGAAGAATCAGTTTAGAGAGTGCTGGGGTTTACAAGGATTTTGGGACATTTGTCTGAAGAAGATTCACAAGGAAGGTTGGCAGCACTAAACCATTGAACCATTGGTTCAATTTCAAGCCCCAGTTTAATGACAAGTTCATCGACAAAGTTTAAGGCCTTGGTTCAACGTTTGGTTCATCGACAAGCTCAGAGACTTGGTTCACCTGGGATCAATGCGCTTCGTTGAACCATTGAACCAGTTCAACAAACAGGTTCAATGGTTTGGTTCAACGCCTTGACACTTCGGTGAGTTCATTGGTGCGCAGCATTTAACCATAGAACCGGTTCAATCACTTGGTTCAACACCTCCAGTTCAACGTGCATGATCAAAATCAAAAAGGCCTAAAGGAAAATTGCCAAGGACGGTGATGTCTCAGATGCCATCAAATATAAGGAAGTGAATTAGTCATTGGTTTTCAAAGCGATGATGGCCACGTGAACGTCAATTCTAGCACAGTGAAATAGCTGTTTGCTTTCGAACTAGAAGAGCGCTAACCATGGAAAAGGCCCATAAATGTAGCAACTCGCCAGAAGATCACCCCCAAGGGCTGAAGGAGCCAGACGAAAACAAACGCAGAAAAGACAAAAGTGCCAGGTGTAAGAGCAAGCAAATAGACTAAGTGGCGAAGGGAGGCATTGATTCCAGAAATTACTCCAGTAGGTGAAACAGTGCATGCAAATTGACCATTAGAAGGCACGAATGGCCAAATGTGTGACCCTTTTTCTTCATTTCATATTTATGAGCAGACAAATTACATAGGTGCCTTCAAGGAGTAGCCTCGATTAATGAGGAAACAACGCGGCCATGTCAAGAAATGCCTGAAGTCAAGGCCAGGGCCAACACAACATTTATGTTCAAGCAGCCTGCTCTTCCCAATGCTCATAAGGCACATGGGTCACTTGTAAAAGGGGTGCCAAAAGGCCTCCTTCCTTCTCCTATATATTGAGGACTTCTCATTTTTGTAATCATCTTCCACATTTATAAGGCGTAGCTCTAGCAAAATTTCACCTGAATCAATAAACACATTTTTTACCTCTATCTTGGATAGATATCTCTGTGCATGTCTCGAGTGTTAGTTTGTGTTTAGTCATTGTTTCTTAATGCTTTCACAGGTCCAACACCAACATACCTATTGTCTACAAGGTGCCATTTCTGTAGCTGACAAGGAGAGTTGTATTTGGAAGTGCAGAAATAGAAGAAATTACTACATAAGTGTGCATCTCACAGCACCTTTGGTGATCTCTATTTTTTGTATTTTCCATTAGAGCCTCCCTGCCAAGTTTCTTATAGCTTGGTCCTTCTGCCAAGTCTGAAGTGTATGTATGTGTCTGTTTGATTTAAGTGTGAATGTGAGAAGGTCGACTTTATTTTGGTGCATCACCTCCTTAGAGTAGTTTGTTTTCCCGTAATCTTTCTCCCTTTTCATCCCCCCCTCATTATATGTGTGTGTGTGTGTGTGTGTGTGTGTGTGTGTGTGTGTGTGTGTGTGTGTGTGTGTGTGTGTTAGCACTTACTAGAATGAACATGATGCATCAAAGGGAGCTATCCTTTATCTAGAGACTCTCCCCTCCAGCTTCGTCGATCCCATAGGTGAGAGGGGAGTCTCCATTGTTGTGTGTGGAAGGCAGGAGCTCAGACTCCTTGCCTCGAGTGCAATCCACTGCATCAACAATTTTTGGCACGCCTAGTGGGACATAGTTTTACAACTCAATAAGGTTTTAGGATTGATGCTGGTCCTGTTATAGCAAATCAAAGATTTCCAACATCTGATGACTCCACTGGTAAGAGCTTCAATTTTCCAATCAAAGACCAGTTTTAACTTCTTATGCCTAAAGTCACCACACGGTCTGCTTCTAAGGGTCACCCGTTTGATTTTGTTGAGTTGCCTTTGAACTCAACAAAAAGACTGAGATTTGAGAAGACTCATCCTTATTCAACAAACCGCCCTTCCAAACCTGTTGTAAGGGATGCATATGCAGCAGAGCCGCAGTTACATCCCATCCCAGCTATGGCATTACCCTTTGCAACTTTTCGTGGTGGAAGCCCCTTGAATCTCCCACAATATGACCCAATCCCAAGAGCAGCCATAAAAAATGTGCCTTCTTTCGATGGAGAGGGGCCCATTACAGTCATCGAGCACATTAGGAACATGTCTAACCTCTGCACTATTCTTAATGTCACAGAGGAAAATGTCGCAATCAGATTGCTAGCATTGTCTCTCAAGGGCAAAGCTCTAGAATGGTACGGGACTTTGCCTATAAATTCAATCCATTCTTGGAATGAATTGGGTATTCAGTTGACAGACCATTTTGGGAAAAAGAGCGATGACCTCTCACTTGCTGAGTAGCTGATGACCATACAAAGAGCCCCACATGAGTATATGCAGGATTTCAATATGCAGTTTCAGAAGACTTGGGATAGAATCCCCATTCTGGTAAGACTGACTCTTAGATATGCTTTCCTATATTATTTGAAGGCATTAAATAGTGATATTGCAGTGATGATACAATCCATGGGAGGGCATGTGCTGCCTGCTGCCTATGACATAGCCATAACAACCAAAAATTGGTTAATACAGGCTGGGAAAATAGCCCTTAAACCCCAGATGCCACTTTTCCCAGAGATGCCACCTCCAATTTAGGCCACTACTCCCACATTAGCTCCTCTACCTAGCATAGAAAAATCAGCTGCTGCTCCATCCAATGAGTTTCATGAAGTTAAGAGTCTATTGTAGAATATGTCAAATGAGCTTGTAGTTATTAAAAGGCAATAAGCTCAAAGCAACAGACCGAATTAGGGATACCAGCATTATGATCAAGCCCTTAGACCCCCTTTCCAAAACTACAATCAAGGATAGGGTCAGCTTACTCAGACCAGACCATTTCAAGGCTACAACCCAGGCCCCCCTTCATCATCTAAGGCCATGGTGCCCATTCAGAATAACCTGGTATAGGAACAACCAAGTTGTTCGACCATGGGATATGGTCATGAACAGGCTGTTTATACAAATGAGATGACAGGTTATTACCCAAATACAAACTATCAGGCAGCCACTCATTCCTAGGTCTTTGAGGCTCCAATGCAACCCAGCACGAGTAGCGATCAGGCCCATCCTGATTCTACCCTCATGAATCATTTAGAAGGGGAATTTTATTCAGTGAATTATGTGGGCATTGCAGACAATCAGGCTGACTGTGTTGCAGCCAATACAAGATTCAAGAGAAGAGCAATGGGATAAGCCCAAGCAACTACCCAATCAACAACTGCACCTTTTCCATCACACTCAAATCAAAAAGCCCCAAATTTTAGACCGCTATTTGTACCTTCAGCCCCTCAGCCTGCACCTCAGGTTGGGATTAGTCCCAAAGAAAGCTTGAAGGGAGGCAGTCCTCAAGTCAATATAGTGGACCAGATGAAGAAGCTGCATATGAACATCTCCTTATGGGATTCATTGTCTCTACCAGGGCAAAAGAACATACTATAAATGGAATTACATGAGCTAGATCGACAAGCTATCCCAGCAAGGATCGATAATGTCTTGATGATGAATGGGAAACCTTCCACCTTAGGCCAAGTCAAGAGAGAAGATAAAATTCCCCCTTTCTATGTGTCCCTGATTATATGTGATTTCTTGGTGCACAACTGCATCATTGACAGTAGGGCTAGTACCTCAGTGATGCCCAAGTGCATAGCTGACAAGATGGGACTGAAATATGAGGAGATGAATAAGGGACTCCTGTAGTTAGATGGGACACCTACAAAAATAGTTGGGATATTGAAGGGTTTAAGCTTGATATTACATGCTTACCCAACCTTCTCAATTCCCCATGATATAGTAGTGGCAGATGTTCCTCCTTATTTTGCAATTTGCTTATCCAGGGACTTCACATCAAAGATATGTGGCTATCTAGCAGTGAATTGGTCCTACCTGGTTTTTAGAACCAAGTATGGGACCAAGGTAAAGATTGAATCTGAGCCATTCTACAAGGACCATCTACAACCATATTCGATCAAAGCAGTGAACGTCAGCTACACTATTATCGACCCAAAAGAGTCTTAGACATACCAATCTCCATCCTCTGCTCTTAAATATGTTGCAGACCTAC
This sequence comes from Torreya grandis, assembly GCA_037957365.1. NCBI lineage: Eukaryota > Viridiplantae > Streptophyta > Pinopsida > Cupressales > Taxaceae > Torreya > Torreya grandis. The sequence continues at coordinate 854,995 of JARHVA010000786.1, forward strand.
TCTTGGATGAGTGGGGAAGTGATAACTTCAAGCATGATCCTTACAAGTTCATAGAGGAGGCAGGCCTTGGAGTCGACTGCATGCACGAAGAGGGTGCCTTCATACCAAATATAATGAAGGCAAGCCAAGAAGACCTAGGTCTATGGCAGCTATATTTTGACGGTTCCCATAGTAGGCTGGACGCTGGTGGTGGAGCGATGTTAATCTCCCATTTAAAGGAGAGATAATTATTGGCCTTCTGTTTCCAATTTTCTTGCACAAGCAATGTGGTAGTATACGAGTCCTTTATCCATGGTCTGGAATGGGCAAGAAAAAGAGGGATCAAGGAGTTGCAAGTTTTGGGAGACAGTGAGCTGATTGTAAATCAGGTGAAAGGCTAGAATCTGACAAAAAATTCCTTACTGAAGTCTTACAAGCATAGGGTCTGGGACTTGATGGAAGATTTCCTTGCTTTCAATATCGCCTCCATTCCTAGGGAGCAGAATAAACAAGCAGATAGGCTAGCAACAATTGGTGCTCAGTTCAATGTTTCCAGGGAGATAAGTTGGGACTGTGGTTCATGCTACTTGAAGGTGGTAGTCTAGCCCTCTATCCCTGACAACATTACAAACTGGTAGGTTTTCGAGAATGACCAGCAAATAGCTTTCTTCCTGCAGGAAGAAGTGGAGTTCGCATCAAAGAACCAGGCAAAGCTGCAATAGTAATATGGCAACCATATTGTTCAATTAAAGAATAATAAGCTCCCTAAAGGTTTGGTCACTCTTGAGAGCATCTACAATGGAGATGACCAATTGAGAAATGACAAGGCATGCATCACAACTAAGGAGGAGAATTACAAAAGGGTTGAGATCTTCAAGGACAAGCTACTTGCGCTTAGAAAAGTTTGCATGTTTCAAGAAAGGTAGGCTTTCATTTTGTTGTGTCAAGAATTTGCTGATGTTTTCACATGGGATTATAGTGATTTGAAGGGTTTCGACCCAATACTTGCCCAGCACACCATCGAATTAGAGGAAGGCACTAGGCCAGTCACGCACAAGCAAAGACCTGTCAACCCGATGATTGAGCCTCTCATGCAGAAAGAACTGGCCAAATTGATTGAGTTCAAGATTATATTTCCAATCAAACATTCCTCCTGGTTGGCCAACCTTGTTCCTATTAGAAATAAGAATGGGGAGATTAGGCTATGTGTCAATTTTAGAGACCTTAATAAAGTCTCTTTAAAAGACCATTATCCCCTCCCAAGCATGGAGCAGATCCTTTAGAAGGTAATCGGCAGTGAGCATTTCTCCCTCCTGGATGGATATTCAAGGTATAATTAGATTTTGGTGCAAGGCTGTGACCATCACAAATCAACGTTCACTACTAGATGGGGGACGTTTGCCTACAAGCAGATGTCATTCAGGCTAGTTAATGCTGGTGCTACCTTTCAGCGCACCATGGACATGGCTTTTGGAGGCTTGATAAACAATAATGTGCTGGTATACCGCGATGATGTGATGGTATTCTCTAACGAAGCGAGCCAACACATGAAACACCTCAGGTAGATTTTTGAAAGGTGTAGGGAGTTTGGCATCTCTTTTTTTTTGAAGAAATGTGTGTTTGTTGTTCACGAGGGGAAACTCATTGGCCACATCATGTCCAAGGAGGGATTATCTATTGACCCGAGAGAGTTTGTTCTATCTTGGAGATGTCCCTACCTAGTCACAAGAAAGGTCTGCAGAGTTTCTTTAGCAGGATAAATTTCATTCAGAGATTGATTCCAAATTTTGTAGAGATAGTCAAGCCACTGACCTACATGCTGAGGAAGGGTGAGGAGTTCAAGTGGACAACATAAATTTAGGATATCTTTGAAGCCATTAAGCAGGCTATAACCTAGGCTCCTACTTTGATCAGCCCCAACTTCAATAAAAGCTTCAACCTCTACACTTTCGGCAATGAAGAGGTAATCTCCGCCATGCTTACTCAAGCAAATGGTGATGACCTTGAGCAACCACTTGCATTTTTTAGCCAGGGGTTAGAGGTTTTTGAAGTCAGATACACGTATGTAGAGAAGCAAGTCTTGGTAGTAGTGTGGAGCCTAAAGAAATTTAGGCATATGTTGTCCAACAACAGGATTCACCTTATGGTTCCACATCTTGGTGTCAAGGATTTCCTGACCAATCGAGACCTAAATGAGAAAAGAGTAGGGTGGATCACCAAGGTAATGGAGTATGACATAGACATCACGACCACCAAGCTGGTGAGGAGAAGAGGCTAATGCGAACACCTTGCTGAGGACTTCAAGCAAAAAGGGGAAGACAACTTACTAATTCATGATGTAGCTACAGTAGAGGAACCAGCTATCCTAAAGGACTAGACATCAGACTTGAGGCATTTCCTTCTCACTGGTGAGTGCCTGCAGGGTTTTGATAAGACCAAAAGAAGGTACTTCAGGCTCCAGTCTCTCCCTTATGTTCTGGTTGATGGAGTATTGTTTAGAAAAGATCTCTCTAGGGTCCTTCTAAGATGCATAGACTCGAATCAGATTGACAAGGTGTTGTCTGAGTTCCATGATGGGCCAGCGAGTGGTCATTTCGCTCTCAAGGCTACTGCAGCAAGGATAATGAGAGATGGCTATTTTTGGCCCACTCTTTTTAGGGACACCCATGCCTGGGTAAGAAAGTGCTAGAAGTGCACACTTTTTGAGGGGAAGCAACAGTTGGCTGCCATGCCTCTATAACCTATTTAGGTGGAGCAGCCATTCATGCAGTGGGGCCTGGACTTCATAGGGATGATCAATCCTCCCTCCAGTGCTGGACACAAGTGGGTCCTAACCGCCATAGACTATTTCACAAGGTGGGTGGAGGCTATTGCTCTAAAGGAGGCAAATGAAAGTGCGGTCCTGGAGTTTTATGAGGACTTGGTGACAAGATTTGGGGTCTCAGCCACCATAATCTCAGATAACACCTTGGCTTTTTTGGGAACCAAAACAAGTGAATGGGCACTGAGGTATGGTATATATCTCAACACTTCATCCAATTATTACCCACATGGGAATGGGCTGGCTGAGTCCACCAACAAAAACTTGATCAGGATCATCAAGAGGACCATGGAAGAAAATCATAGGACTTGGCATGCCAAGCTGAAAATAGCTCTGTAGGTTGATCGAATCACTCCAAAGAGAGCAATTAGAAATTCTCCATATACGCTCATATATGGAAAGGAATCTAGGTTCCCCATTTCACTTGAGTTGCCAGCCTTAGATCTTGCCTGCCATCTATAGTTAGAGGAAGGAACCAGCATGGAGGTTAGATTATGCGAGCTGATGGAACTCCAAGAGGCAAGGGACTAGGCTATGGCTTCCATGACTAGCTACCAATAGCAAGTAAATAGACACTTCGACAAGAAATATTCCCCAAAGGATTTCTCTAAAGGAGATATTGTCTTGAAATGGGATGAAGATCAAGCTAAGCTTAGAAAACATGCAAAGTTCAATGCCCTTTGGAGTGGTTTGTACATAATCACTCAGTGCAAGCAGCATAATGCATTCCAACTCTCTAGGTTGGATGGTGAAGAACTGCATATCCCAGTTAATGGGATACATCTAAAGCACTACCACTGAGTCTCCTTTCATCTGTATATATTTTCCCTTGTTTTCTTTCCCTATTTTCCCTAAGTGTTGTTGCACAAGTAGTTTTCTTAGCTTTATGTGTGTTTTTCTTTTCCTTTTAGAGTGAATCTACGTGATTGATTCTAGAATTTGTCAGAGCTGTTTCTATTTTTAAAGTTACAATTTGACTCCGTGCCCAATGGATTTTTAAGGCAACTGGCTTCTAAGCATAGCAGGCATGCTTCCCCTGGGAGGCGCCAATCTATTAACCATTTTTGCGCAACTGGCAAACAATTTGGTCCCCTTCTTCCCCTATTGTTTAAGGCCAATTCATTTTTGATTTTGCACAAATCCAAGAGTTTTTACAGACTCAACAGGTAAAATCCCTGGCAGATGAAGAATCAGTTCAAAGAGTGCTAGGGTTTACAAGGCTTTTGGGATATTTGTCTGAAGAAGATTCACAAGGAAGGCTGGCGGCACTGAACCATTGAACCATCAGTTCAATTTCAAGCCCCAATTCAATGACAAGTCCATCGGCAAAGTTCAAGGCCTTGGTTCAATGTTTGGTTCATCGACAAGCTCAGAGACTTGGTTCACTTGGCATCGGCGTGCTTCGTTGAACTGTTGAACCAGTTCAACAAACTAGTTCAATGGTCCGATTCAACAAGTTGGTTCAACGCACTTGGTTTAACGCCTTGACACTTCAGTGAGTTCATTGGCTCACAACATTGAATCGTAGAACTGGTTCAATCACTTGGTTCAATGCCTCCAGTTCAACGTGTAGGATCAAAAGCAGAAAGGCCCAAAGGAAAATTGCCAAGGATGGTAACATCTCAGATGCCATCAAATATAAGGAAGCAAATTAGCTGTTGGTTTTCAAAGTGATGACGACCACGTGAACGTCAATTATAGCACAGTGAAATAGCTGTTTGCTTTCGAACTAGAAGAGTGCTAACCATGGAAAAAGCCCAAAAATGCAGCAACCCACTAGAAGATCACCCCTAAGGGCTGAAGGAGCTAGAAGAAGACAAACACAGAAAAGACAAAAGTGCCAGGTGTAGGAGCAAGCAGATAGACTAAGTGGCGAAGGGAGGTGTTGATTCCAAAAATTACTCCAGCAAGTGAAACAGTGCCTGCAAATTGACCATTAGAAGGCGTGAACGGCCAACCGTGTGACCCTTTTTCTTCATTTCATATTTATGAGTAGATAAATTGCATAGCTGCCTTCAAGGAGCAACCTCAGTTAATGAAGAAACCATGGGCCATGTCAAGAAATGCTTGAAGTCAAGGCCAGGGCCGACACAACATTTATGTTGAAGCAACCTACTCTTCCCAATGCTCGTAAGGCACATGGGTCACTTGTAAAAGGGGCACCAAAAGGCCTCTTTCCTTCTCCTATATATTGAGCACTTGTCATTTTTGTAATCATATTCCACATTTGTAAGGCGTAGCCCTAGCAAAATTTTACCTGAATCAATAAACGCATTTTTAACCTCTATCTTAGATAGATATCTCTGTGTATGTCTCGAGTGTTAGTTTGTGTTTAGTCATTGTTTCTTGATGCTTTCATAGGTCCAACACCAACATACCTATTGTCTACAAGGTGTTATTTTTGCAGCTGACAAGGAGAGTTGTATTTGGAAGTGTATAAATAGAAGAAAATACTACATAAGTGTGCATCTCACAACACCTTTGGTGATCTCTATTTTCTGTATTTTCCATTAGAGCCTCCCTGCCGAGTTTCTTGCAGCTTGGTCCTTCTGCCAAGTTTGAAGTGTATGTATGTGTTTGTCTGATTTAAGTGTGAATGTGAGAAGGTCAACTTTATTTTGGTGCATCACCTCCTTAGAGTAGTTTTTTTTCTTGTAATCTTTCTCCCTTTTCATCCCCCCATTATGTGTGTGTGTGTGTGTGTGTGTGTGTGTGTGTGTGTGTGTGTGTGTGTGTGTGTGTGTGTGTTAGCACTTACTGGAATGAACATGATGCATCAAAGGGAGCTAACCCTTATCTAGAGACTCTCCCCTCTAGCTTTGTCGGTCCCACAAGCAAGAGGGGAGTTTCCATTGTTATGTGTGGAAGGCAGGAGCTCAGCCTCCTTGCCCCGGGTGCAATCCACTGCGTCAACAAGACCCTTTATAACTAACCTAAAGAAGCTTAAATAACATAGAATGGCCATATGACTGTGTAGGCAAAACTTAGTGAGAAAAAACATTACACTAATAATTAACATCATAATAACCAAATAAATTAACATAATCAAAGGAATAATAATATAAATAAAAGTTTACAATTCCTTTTACATATCATAATATCTATTTTGTTAATTTATAATGATCAAAGTATGGATCTTGTATGCATTTGAAATCAACACCCACATCATATGAAATATCTATTGTAGTAATAGTTAGATAAATTAAATTATCAACAAGATATCTGTAAACAAATGTTAGTTTTATCACACACAAGTTTTGGATCAAACTTAACACCAACTTCAATAAGAGTAGATGTAGGTTTACAATCAAGCATGTTAAGTTTAAAAAACCTGTTATGTGATGCACATACAATATATTCATTAATAATATGATACTAAATTAGCCAAACATTAGATATCTTATTAGGAATAATGCTTGTTATAATTTGAGTCATGAAAATTTATTCCTTATAAAGTCGACACTATAAGTTTATGTTTTATACTAAATTGACATAAAAAAATGTTTAGAAAGCAAAAATTTTAACATGTTTTATATTTTATTTAGTAAACAATACTATCCACTTAATTTATTGCAAAACAATTCAATAAACATAAGGAACTGCAATAAAAATGAAAGTTGTAAGTGTTGTAAAAATGTTACAAGTGTTGTAAGATAACTTAACAAAAACACATTTAAGGAAGCTTCAATGCAAATAAAGGACCATCACAATGCATCTGGAGGGTGTGAAACCGTAAAAATCAACTAGTCACATGACCATATTCGACAAAAAATTGGCAAGTCAAAAAGTATTTAAAATGTTGAAAGTGTCACAAGATTCACACATGAGAGATTTTGCATAGCTAACAAAAAGGTCATGTTAACTAAATATTTGTAAACAAAATAAATTAATTTGACCAAAATAAAATCATGTGATGAGACCTTGGATCTACAAGTGTTTTTTAAAAAACACTAGTCAACTTTTCTTTATCCAATGCAAGACTTCACATACAAGCTACAAGATTTAAAACATATTTAATTAATTTTGATTTTTTAAATCAAAATATTAAATGTATGTAAAATAAGTTTATGTTGATTGTGTAAAGAAAGAAAAATAAGTAAATATTTTTTAATCTTTTTGGTAAATTCAGGTCAACACACAAGAGGCCTATCATGTGCTTGCATGGGAAAAAGTAATTTATTAAAAATATTATTTAATAAATACATTGGAATGTGAACGCTACTAACTATTTACGACGTTGTAACATGCAGAGGCAAAAGGAATATTGTCATGGATACAACGGTGAAGCTTCTACAAGTTACATAAGGTTAAATCAAGGACTACAAAGCTCAAAATCACTTCGAAATGGCCCTTCCAAGCACATAAAACCTTTAAAACTAAGGTTTTTGTCTAAGAATTTTTTTTTAAAAAAAATTCATGAATTTCTTTAATGGTATAAATTAGATTTGAATAAACTCTAAAATGTAGGGCTAAACTGCGATTATCCTAATTATAAAAAAAAAATAGTCCATATTTATATTTAATATAATAATCTATGATATAATAATTTATAATATTATTATTAAATGCATATTATAATTAATATATATCAATCAAATTTATTATTGTGTTTTAGATAATTGTTTCATTCATAGTAGAGTAATAAAAAAATATACATAATATGATATCAAAAACATTATATATTATAATTATAATATTATATTAAATAAATTATATTAATATTAATAAGATGATAGTTACGCTAGGAAAGGTGCAATTTTCAATTTTTGTAAAACAGAATTTTAAATATTGTGAATAATAATATTAATATACTATACTATTATAAGATATTATATTGTCTATTAATTTGTAATATATAGTAGAATAGGTTGCAGGGCCTGCATTAAAGCTGAAATGCGGCCGATGTGGGCTGCAGGGTACATGATGCTTGTAGCCTTTCAGAATGGGAGATTTATATGGGCTATGTGCCTATACATTTCTTTTTTTTTAAATGTGTTAAATTATCTATATAATAAAATTAATATATATTAATTTTATAAATGTTATGGGATCATTTTTATAAAATTTTGTTTTAATATTTGCATGTATATATATGGAAAAATTAAAAATATGAATATAATTTTTAGCACTGTTGAAAAATTTATAACTACATTAATATTCTTTTTAAGTGATAGGATAATAAATAATATGTGTAAGGATAAATGTTTACAATAATAACATTTTAAAATCGATAGAATATAAATTGGAATTTTTTGAGTTTCTTACATCTTCGAATATATGTCAAGTAAAAATTTTCCTTTAAAATTTTAAGTTTTTGATCATATGTTAAATGTTGCGTATATTTCAATGAGAATGTTCGATTTTAAATTTTATATTCATTTAACCATTATACGGCAATTTATTTTATTACATGAAGATGGTGATAAAAAAATTGGGATATCTTGAACATATATAATGGAGTTTGTAGCCCTTTTTTTCAAGAAGTTTTTTTCGAGATTCATACAATAGTGCAACTAAAATGAGACTATCTATCCCCATCAATAATATTTTTTTCAAAAAAAATGATAGAATAATTAATCAATGTGAAAACCCTTTAATAAATAAAAATAAATAACAAATCTAAAACAAATACCTCAAGATTGATATATCTCGTCATTTTGGAGACATATATCTAACATATCTATACTAATATTAAAACACTTCAAAATTTTCTATAAATAACTATTTTATCTATAATATTTTCTCTATAAAATTAAATAATTTAAAAAGGGTACATGAAAATGCTAAGCAATTTGGTAAACAAATTGTTTGACTTGTAACATTGGAATAATATTTAACAACTTTAAAAAAACAAAACAAATTCCCTCTTGAAATATTTCTGTGGTCAAGAGCCTATTAATTACGTCGAAGGCAGACGTCTCTATGGGATGAAACCCCCAAATATTCGTCTCATATGTACCTAAAAACCTATAAAAAATCTGCCTATCTAGGACTTACACATGTATACCTGCTTACCTATGAATTTTGTCTTTTCCGTCCAGATTTTTATAGATGTCGGGTAAATGTTGTTTGGTTTTGATTGGTGGATATTGTGAGGTGTCAATTTCCTTATCATCATGATCTGATGTGTCGATAGAGGCAATGAATGCCAATGTGATGAGAGGGAAAAAATTTCTGGTCTGGTTCTACTTGTTAAAGAGGACTTTAATACAGAAGTAAGTACATTTGTATATATTCATTTCATAATATATTAAACTTTAAATAATAACAAAAAGAGAGAATTACATTTTTCAGTTGCATGTCAAGTGCTTTTATACTCAATAATAGTCTATAGAAAATTAAAAGATAAGGATTTTATACATGTAAGGAAAAGACAAGGAATTTATGGGTACAGTAAATTTCAAGTGGTGGTAGGAGGCAGAAGAATTTGATCATGAAGCTTTTTCAAATGAATGTAAGAAGCTCTACCGACTTGAATAGAAGCAATTGCCCTCTCCATTTTTTTCAGTTTACCTCACATCTAATCGTCCTCCAAATTCATCAACTTGTTCACCAACGTTATAACCTCTTTTTTCTTCATGTTTTCCTTCATCTCAAATCCAACCTTCCAAACATCACTAACAAATCTTATGTTTCTTAGTTGCTCTATAGAGAACGGATGACATATCATGGGCATGCCTGAATGTTACATAATCTTTCCTCTCTCATAAGTGGTAAAGGCAGGGCCTCCACAAATCTTTTCTCTACCATAGGTGGTAAAGGTTGTTCCCTCTCTATTTCTATAGATAGTGCATCATGTCTATAGTTTCCTCACATGTTAAGTTCCTACGGAATGAAAGTGCTACAAATTTTACTTCCTCAAATGTTATGCTCATGGGGCATGAAATATTGAAGAGAAATAAAAGAAACAGATTGTTATGTCCTGCATATTATTATGGGACAATAAGATATTGCATTTACTCAAAAAAACTCATTCAAAAGCCTTAAATATTAGTCAAGAAAACCATTTGGTGCATATTTTGAGACCATAGCATTCCATTTATTTTCCTTCCCTTAGTCTTGGATTGAACGGGATTTTTTTATCAGGTTGCCTAAAATCCTGAGAGTGAGAAGCTAGCCCAAATCAATGAGCACCAACTATAGAGTTGGTCATGGCTTCATGATGAGATAATTGCAATAATAAAATAGGAAAAATATAATCATCAATGTGTCTAGTGTGTGGTTTTCCTTTGTTTCATCTAATTTTCCATTTTAATGTTTAATACACTTGGCTATCTTGATGCAAAAAAGGATCTAGTTGTGGACAATGATGCATTAAGCACCGTGTTGCTACCCAGAGAGAGTGGAAGGGTTTGAGTAGCAACGATGAGGATTAAATGACAACCAAGTCTTCAAAGTACCTTTATATATATGGGGGCAAAGAAGGGGAGGATGAGATTGAAACTTATCCCATTAACAAGATGAGTAGAAGAGAGCCTAAAGAACCTAATAAATTTTTATCTTTGTGGCATGCTTGAATTCCATTAGTTTCATATGATTTGGATCCTCAACCTTTAAATAATATTCAACATTACTCTTTTACACTAGGTAGTAGGTTGTCTCACCAAACTGTATCCTACTAAACAATCCCTTGTGGCATTACTTGAACCTTTGGGTCAACTGCTCGTATAATTATGTTGGACACACCTAGGAATACACCAATGATTTGTATATAAATATTTTGATGTGAATCCTATCATCTTTATGGCATTGAAATCATGTCAATCCCACTCACCCATAATGACTTTTGGTAAAACCTATGATGCATGAGGAGATAACTAAGTTGTTCTTCGAGCCTTCAGCTATGAGGTCCCTGACATGGATTCTTTGTAGAGGTGGTAGTGAGGTGAATCTCAATGCATTGGTATTTTTATATAATATAAAAAACATAATACCTCATTGGAATCTCATTCTTAGACAAAATATTGATGCTTTGCATCAACTAGTCAAGATGTTAAGGGATGAATTCTACCACTAGGGTACTATAGTAGCATTGGATGTTTTGAAATCAATGTGTAAAGACTCCATAAGGAATAAATTTAAGGTAGTGGAAGTGAGTTTAGTGTTTGTTTTGATATATTTGCTTCCACAAGTTGAGAACATAAAATTAAGATCTTAGATTTGTTTGATAAGGTCTTGGACTATGCAGAAAGGAGGGTTGCCATGGTCGACCATGCCATGGGTGTTACTTCTATGTCTAATAAAATCATGTATGAGTTTAACTAACACACACAAACTCTTGGTGTGTGATAGTCGATGACTAAGGATGGTTTAAGGTCCAACCAAAAGTTTCTTTAGATAAATGTGGGGCCCCCGACAATCTTAACCATGATATTATCCTTATGTGGTTAGAACAGAGGGGTTAGTTGGTGGCTATGGTTAGTCATTATGTTAGAAAATAGAGAAAGTAAATGGAGTAAGAGTTTTTCAAATCATTGACCTTACCATTGACTATGAGTAGCCCCTAAACCTTAAACTCCTCAAACTTTCCATGTTTACCCTGTTGCATGTGCCAATTCATTGTATTTGTCGATGACCCTGAATTACATCTACAAAGTTCTAGGTATGGAAGCCCAATTCATAGCCTTCCCCATTTGCCTTCTTCATAGCTTTATCAATGAGCTATGATGATTAGAAAGATAAATTTATAAAGAGATTTGAGATTCTATTTAAATTTTGCAGTCAACAAAGTGTTTTTGTACACATTTACTTGCAAGAGAAACAACAATGATCTCCACACATAATAGGACTAGTAATTAATTTAAAATATTCTACTGTATATACCCATAGTTGAATACAAGGTGATGAAGAAAAAAAATGATCTATACTTTGGCAAGTTTGAGCAATATGTACCACTTTCCACTTCTAAATTACAACACATCATGATTAGGGTTAGCATTGATATTTCAGTAAAGTAATAGACGTGCATGCAAAAAATATGGAATGACCCCTTTAAGCATATACATGCCTGCCATCTCTAAGGATTAAACTCCAGGGGATTAGTGTAAACCATCAAATCTAAGTGCACTACATAAAAAACCTCTTGAACTTTCCATCCCATAGGTATTTCCTATCCTATAGAAAGGCCATCTATTATCAGATATTATTTTGAGCAAAAACAAATGACCATGTTGCCTAGTTGAAAGGTCTCATTGATGACCTATAGACAAAAAGAAAATGTTAGTTTTTGAACTCCACCGAGAATAAAAATCATATTATATATTTTATGTGATCAATGAAATGTTATACCAATATTTCAAATAAATTGTGTACAAAATTTTAATCAAGAATTTGGATCAGGGCCTTGATCGATGGGTAAGGATTCCTGATGACAGATCTGTGGTGGTGATCCCAAACATGATTTGAAAATTTGTACACATTTTATTTAAAATTAAAATATAACATTAAAATCATATGCTTAATTTATGGGTGAAAATTCACAAACACATATTTAACATTTTTGTTTATATTTGGTTCTACATACGAAAATAAGTATGCAATCACATAGATCAAAACATGTCTAATTAAGCAATTTTGTTTTTATCATCTCAAATTCTATTTAAATTTTTGCAAACTTTTTCAATTTATGGTATCACAAAAGAAACAAGGAAAATTTTCAGATTAGACATAACTAGGCATGATGAATTATCTTATTTCTTAACACCAACATAAAAATTGTAGTTTTATACCCAAGAGGACAACATAAACTAATTTTCCCCTTCTTTTGTGTCTAAAGTTTACCTAATTCATAGAAATAGAAAATGGTACTTGCTTGTATATAAATTTACAGTCAATGAGCTTTTATAAAGGGTTATAACTATAAGTGTTATATGCATTTCATCTATGGATGTTTCCTATGCCTATTGGGCAAATGCGAGTTATGTAGATTTCAACATTAAGTATTATTATTTTCTTTAAACTACAATTGAAACACATCTTTAACACTAAAATGGTCAAAACAATATTGCTTTATTCAACATTTCCCTTCTTATGATCTGTGTGCAAATCACATTTACAAAATGATCCATGTTCAAATCTGACAAATGGCATGTTCAAAGGCATGTAAGCATAAAAACCTATATGGCATTTTCTATTTTATCAGTTGAAATATTGAGCAGATGAGGAGAAAAATAGTTTGTGTGTTTGTTTGTAGTATGTCATTATTTTTGCAACCCCTCTCCAGTTGGCATTCCAATCACTTATGACATTCCATAATCCATCTCAAAGATGTAACAAGAAAAGACTTAGATCAAGTTGCAGACAAATTGAATGAAATTTTTAGTCGACCACCACCTTCTTGAGCTACTCATCAAATCATGTTGCCAGGATTTGGTGGAATAATAATAATGCTTTTACTTTGGAGCTATTAAAAGGTAATTGGTCATGTTGATAAATGAAAATGCTGGATTTAATTTTTAAGTCTAATATCTTATTGGAATTAATTATTCTACAACATGAAATATCATTCAATCCCATGATGAAAAGTTAGTTTGACATGTACTTTGATAGAGCTAGTTATGCAACATTCTTTCCAGAGACATTCTTTCATACATATCACCTTGTTATTAGATTTCAAATTTCAGCATGGGATGGTCTTCATGATAATTGTGTGTAATTGTGGAATTCTCCATATTCAAATCCTAAATTAGATCCTAAACACGTGTTGGATGAACTTACATACCAAGAAGTATTGTGGTGAAGAAGTCATTTTCCAACACCATCAGAGGAATCTAAGGATGATAAAAATGCCTATAATCATGATGGGTACTACTCGGATTAGTTGTAAATAATTGACATTGGACAGTGGTATAATTTTGTACATGTAATGAAGAAGGATCTTTTTTATCATGACAATTTTTTGTACAATTTTGTATAGGTAATGAAGAATAATCTCTCATTTAGTTTCATAATTGTGTTCTCTCTTCTCATGGGCCTCCCTAAATTTAGTGGCTGAAAATTGTGGTTCAGTACGTGGGAATTATGTTAGTGGTGGTCTATAAGGAAATAATTTAAATAAAATTGGTGGCCTATTTTTCTACACTAAATCTCTAATAACTCAATATGGTTTTTTCCCTAACCTTACTGTGGGTGATAAGGTGACCTACCATTAAAATTAAATGGGATAAATTGCATCACATATGGGCTCATCTAATTTTTAATGCACACATGTACAATTTTTTCTTGTGTCACCTACAAGCATTTCCTTTCACGTGTTGCTCATAAATTATCAGTATGTCCATGCCTCTAATTGAATATATCAAATGATTAGTTGATGGACAGTGAGAATATCATGTGGGCTTCTTAGTAATTTCTCTTTTTTTAACCCTCTCCTATTTCTATGGGCTTCATAGTAAATTCCATATTCTCCAACCCTTGTATTCATTTGATAGGCTTTCTAGAATTTTTTTTCTTTTTTAACCCTTTTCTAAAGCCATGGGCTTCCTAGAAAAATCACATTCTTGAGCTCAATTCATATGCATGCAGTTAGTGTGTTCCACTTAAGATCGTCTATAAAGTCAACTACCTCGTGCATTCACTATTTTGTCCATTTATACATTTTGATGAATTTATTTTCATATGTTTTATGAAGGGTTTTATATTAATTTATTAAAAAAAGTCCTCTATAATACATGAAAACTTGCATTCACTCAAAATACGAAAAGTCCATTTCTAATCTATTCAATGAAATGTTCTCCTTGTAGGATGCAATATATGGCAAAAAGGTGGGAAGAAATAATGTGCCTTGAACTACAGAAGCCACGTGAGGGTCCATTTCATTGTAGTTGTATCAAGTGGGCCAATTTTCCTAACATCAATGAGGAAGACTTGTGGGTTACCTAGGTTGAGCAAGATAGGGTTAACGACTTCATCAAAGGAGAATCAAGAAGGGTATTGTTCCCTACAAATTTTTGTGTTTAACATTGCAAGAGATATTCAAATTTTACTAGAAAAGATATCAAGATCATCACAGTCTCTGAATATGTCATGTGAGTCACCTCACACTACACATTGCAAGCTAGTGTGTGTTCAGATGCTATTATGTTCTGTTCATTTACATTTTATTTTCATCTTGCGTAATTGTTTATTTGTTCCCCATAATCATGCAGGTACTGGTGTTCATATGGCCTCAATGACTTTCAAGAAATTGATGCCATGCCCAAAGATAAGTCTTTAATGCCCAAGTTAGGAAAAGGTAGTCAGTTGGGTTGAAGGCATATAAAGTGTAGTTATCATTGTCATTTCAACCACGACACATGGTTTGTAGACCCGATCATGTGTTGCTCACATACAATCAATTAGAACACATGGACAATGAGCACAAATATTACCATGGATAATGATATGAATAACTCAAGGGCAAGAAATGTTTTTTTTCTCCTCACTTCAGCCCCCAACTTAATGAATAGGTTTATAGGATACTATTGTTGGGAATGCCTACTAATGTTATCCACCTTAAACATCAGGAGATGGTGCATGAGAAACTTGTATTGTTTAGTGGTGAAATAGAGCGAGATGATTTATTGAGCAATGACAAAATATATAACAGAGAATGATTGATCAAGGAGGCAAAATATGTGTACAACATTTATGATGCAACAAGTGTTCAGGAATGGGCATTAGGCAATCCTGATAAGTGGTTTTTCTATTAGGGATACAACAAGGGAGAGTTTTATGGGAATAGATAAATTCCCTTCATATTGGGCATCCAACTCCCATAATTGCTAGAATGGTTGTTGAGATTTGGGAAGTATAGCTTATTAGTGATGGATGCAATGTTTGGGATGAATGCAATGAAGGTATTATGCCAATGTTTGTAAGATTAGTTGATAATATTAGTTGTTCTAATGTTTTTAACAATATTAGTTGTTCTAATTTTTTTATTGTTATCTTTCATAATTCCAATTGTACACACTGTTGGTGTTTGATTCCAAACATGAAGGTGTGTCCGTTGCATGGATCATTATGTATCAATCATGTACTATCGACATATGATAATGGATGCAAATTCTTCTTCAAAGAGTGCATTTGAAAGATAGTGAATAGATAATCAGTGCCTTCACGGTCGACAATGCCAGTACAGAGATAAAATCTATTAAGTGCATCATCATTATTCCTACACGCATCATGGACTTCATATTTATATATTCATAGACACCATCCTTACCTTATTCCATTTATTTATGGAAATTATTGTGTTATTTAGGGAGACATTCGATTGTGAGGTCTACTTATGCATTTGGCATGTTCACCACACATGGTTGAAGAATTTAATAGTAAAGGTGAAAGATGATGATGTCAGACTATGATGTTTTAAGACTTTGGATTTATAATTTATAGTTATGTTGATGAGGACATGGCTAAAAGGGAGTCCATAAAGTTTTTATAAAGATATCACTTCTCTCAGCTTGCCTTTATCAAATATTGGGAACAACACTGGGCATATAGGGTTAGAATGTGCTCACGATGTTGTTAGACACTTCCACATATTGGGAAAGACACCAATGCATCTATAGAATCTTACCATTCCCATTTGAAATGTCATTTCCTAAGCATAGTAAAGACTTATACACATCTTAGGGTGGATTGGTTGGTTCACCAACTAACACCATTAGTTTACATACATTATTGGTGGCTACAGATATGCAAGGACATCAGCTTCCACAGGAACTTCAAAGTAGAAAGATATGAAAATATTTCATGGGTACGAGCTTTGAACATCCAAGATTCTCATGTTACCTTCGATAATAGTAACCCTCGTATGACATAGGTGTAAAGTATGAAAGATGAGATGTTTCATTATCACCTCTTCAATGTAACGCCTCCTATGTCGATGTGCAATTACTCATTTTGAATATAAGGATATACTTGCAAGCATGTTCTCAAGGTGGAATTGATGATAAAGATGATTACTAAGCTAGTTATAGAGGATGTAACCATAATGCATGGTGTTAATGAGAGCATCAATAACATTGATGTTGAGTACCATGTAAGTTTTCTTTCCCCCGCATACTGTATACATTGACAACTTTGAGTTCATTGTAGTTTGTGTAATACATTTTCATTTCCCAGGTCATGGATAATGGAGTTCAAATTAAAAATGAGGGACAAAGCATGGATGTCTGAGATTTGCACACCGAAATACATGGTGTATCAGAAATGGATATGTAAGGATCAGTGCATGAACTAGGTGTTGCAGTGAATCCGGTGGATGACACTGAAGACTAACTAAGGGGGGATGATATTATAAGTCTAGTAACTAGTTTTAGTCATATGTTTGTCATATTATTTGGCATTTATAACTAGATGTTTTACTTTTTATGAATATATCTCATATGCTACTAGAGTTGATGATGTTGAGGCCCTGATATGTAGAGCATGTGAGATATTTAACAGATGTTGTGCAATGGATAGAAGCATAAAAACTATGGCATTATTTAAAAACTATATGGTATAGGTTTACAATAAGGTACAGAGCAAGGTGATATCAAATGCACAACACCCAATGCTTCATCTATTCCAAAAATTGCATGATGGGTATGGAACTTCCACCCGTAGATAGAGATACTTCATATAAAATTAAATAGATGTAGATATCATGGCATGCCATAGGAGATGACACATTTTCCAACCCCACCTCATAACAATCCAAAATGACAAGTCTAGGATGACAAGCTTAACAGGGAAGTGGACATAATAGAGATCAATCATCCTGATTGCATCCCATTATAGGTTTTAGTGACATCCCAACAACAATAGATGCATGTAAAAATAAATGCATGAAATAAAAAATAAGTACCTTTTTTTAAAGGTGAATAGTTATTTTAGACTGCCCACACGTTTTAACATTTTGTATAAATGTATTGTCTCTTAAAGGTTTTTCTAAATGATATATGAACCCTACCCTGAGGAATGTGGTAAAGCTAACCATTATTTTAAACATAAATCAATTTTATAAATATTATATTAACAAATGATGTTACTAAAAGTTTGAAAATAAAGAATGCAATAGTTTTGAGGTTCATTTCATTTGTTGGTAGCTTTAATACCTTGTTCATGCTTAGAAGAGCCTTTTACTTGGGTGACTCTACCACCAAATGATGATCCTTTGCCTCCTTCCTCAAGTGTTGTAGCTTATGCTTAAATTATGTGATGTAATTTTTTTAATTGTCATGTGTTATTTGGCCTTCTTTTTTGTTTACTAATTTTTACATGCGTTCACCTAATTATTTTCCTCTGGCGAAGAGTTTAAGCCATAAATTATAACTAGATTCTTTGATATATAACCTTTATGTATCATTATTATTATTTGTATAATATATAATATCTTGAAATATAACATCACCAAATTTTATTTTAACAAACTTTACCAGTAAAAATTATGTTGAGCATACCAAACAAAATAAAAATGACACAAATATGTACTCATGGAAATAAAGTCCAATGGGTGATGAGATTATATTTTTAACTAATGAAATTTGAGAGCAATAAGTTTTGTTTCATGAAATAAAACTCTTTATAAACATTCCCCAACTTATTTTTCATCAAATATCCTCTATTTTATTAGAGCATCCTTTTATGATCAACATGAAATTATGACTGACAGATGAATGAGGATGTTATGTTTTGATTTATTGGAATGTTTGTATAGATTTAGTGTTTTTAATGTTAAGTTTACATCTTCCAAATAATTTTTGAAAAGTCTCAAAATCCTTTTTGGCAAGCACATTTAGTGCATATCTTGCATTTACCATAATTCACAAGAATATATTACGTTAAAAATTTTAAAGTCTCATCAATAACATTATTTTGTGTAAATATTATAATCATAACATTACATGATCCCAAATTTTATTCATATTTTTTTAAATAATTTGCATTTAATGTGTATGCTTCCAATTTTTTCAAACCATATCTACCGAGTTGAAGCTAAGTTTTTAATTTTAAATGGATGGGACAAACTCTGATAAGAAAATCAAGTCTTTTTTGCTCACCCAGACCCCAGTCACACACAAGAAACCCCTTTTTTAGAGGGATGAGAAGGAATTAAACATTTTTTCAAATAAACTAGCATGAGTTAAACATATTCCTATCATGAATAGAAGGAATAATAAGGTCTAGTCATGTATTTAAGGAGAGACAAGATTAGGTTTTCAAGGATGCATGTGTATACCCTATTTGATTACTTAGGCCCCTGTGTGTTTTAGTATTGTTTTGTATATACTATCAATGCATAAAAAATGATGATATAGCCAAGGGAATATGGTTGTGAACAGTGAACATGTGTTGGAGGAGTTGATGGTAAGAAGAGACTAGTTCCAATGAGTGGTAATGTAGTTGAAAAAGAATCTTTCTATAAACCCCTATCTTGTTGTATAGAGACCTTAGTTGGACTGAGAAACTCAATATAGTAAGGGAAAGTGTAATGTTGATGACTTTTGAATACGTTAGTGGATATGGTAAGGTTGTTAATAACATATTGAAGATGTTGTGATCATTCCTTGGCATGGTAATCACCCATTAAATGTCTAAAATAGTCGTAGACATGTAGCAACTATGTTTTCTTGCACAATCAAGGGACAGTCTCAAGTGAAAAGGATAAATAGTGATCTAGGGTAAACTATGCTCTAATGGCAGAAAATAGGGTAAGCAAGGGTTAAGCAGGGTTTTAATAGTTTCAATCTTTCCAAGAGTCTTTATAACCTATATCAGGTGTGTTCCCATGTAACAAGACTATCTCAAGCCTTTCTTAATCACTTTCAAATCTAAAACAAGTTCCAAGATAAAGAATACAGTATACCAATTCATGGTTTCTAATCTGTATGTTATTAACAAGAAAGAAATACAAGAACATAAAAACTTACCATGTTTGACCTCTTGAACATCACAAAAAATTCTCTCTTATACTTCATATGCACTCCATATTCACATTCACCATAGAAATAAATCAGGAAAAGATCAAATAGGCACTTGTTCAAATTATATTCTTTCATTCACTATTTGACAAACTTACCTATCATCTCAAGGGTAATATTCTTACAATCCAAATCTTATTACTAACTCAAATTAGAGATTATAGTTGATAACAAACAATATCAAAAATCAAATTAATAACCACTCACCATATTGAAATTAGAGATTAAAATGATCCAGTATAAACTCTATTTTGTTCCCTGAGTAGGCAAATCCTGTGTCTCCAAGATTGAAGGTAAGAGTCCAAGAAGAAAATTTTGTTATTAGTCATTAGTCATATTTAGGGGGGCACATACATATTTCATAAATCCAATCCAAGTGGCCTCTCAATGCTAGGGTGGGGCTTTTCAATTGGGGAGCCTAAGCACATAGTTATCATTGTTTCTCCTTCTACACTAAGCGATAATGGGCCCATCATATCTAAGCTCCCCCAAACCAAAGTTGTCCCATCATCTTTGAAGGTACCACAAACCATACTAATTCAATTTTCCTAAATGACCTTAGGCTATCAATGAGACACTCATTGGGGATGAACATAGTTAGACCTAATTATAAATTTAATTATCCTTCAATCAATCATTAATCATATATCCTTAATGTACTAATCTATATTTCTATGTTTTTTAGGTCTATACTACAACAATGTGTTTTGTGTATGATGTTCATGTAGATGGGTTTGTGTGTGCATATAATTTTTGTGTCTATAGATCTGAGTATGCAATCTCATAACACATCACTTCATTGGTCCAAGACTCAAGGGTACAACTACTTTATTATAGATCCGAAGGATCCTCCATTGACCGTGTGTGGCATTATTTGAATTTTACTCTTATTTACCATTCTTTAATACTTTCTTTTGTCACCCATGCATGCCTTAGTTTGGCATATGATATTTTGTTATTTACTATGTTTGGTCCCTAACAAGCTTAGTCAGTTTTAGGCCTTCATGTTTAATTTCTAATACTTTTAGCCCCTACTTAGCTCACATGGATTTTGGCTTTGCACTTTACCTTTTCATAGCTCGTTGGCTATTTCTCTAACCCTTGTATGATCAAGGAAACTAACACCTGTTCAAGGAATCATTTTTAGGTCTTCATACTTTACTTGTAGATTGCTACAAAAGTTATTTTGCAATTTTTACTACAAGCCTCACATGATCCACACTTTGACAAGATGTTAACATGCAAGCCATCATGAATGTATCCAATGAGCGGGTTACCTTAATAACATCATCCGCAACCCTTCAAATTGGTGTCAACCTTCAATGCGTTTAATTGTTGAATAAATGTGCCAATGGAATTAAATGGCCCTTCTTTCTCATATCAAGGTTTTCATTAATATGTGCATACACAACCTAGGGGACAAAAATCTCATTCTCTTTACTAATTACATAAAGTGATTTTTTACATGCAACATATAAAATTTTCATAAGGAGGTATAATCATAAGTAACATAAAAGGCATTTGAGCCTCATAATATGTGGCATAATATAAAGGCCTTGGGGATATAAATAGGTAATGTATTTAAATTGATGAAGAGTATATGCCTTGTAGACAAACCACATTGTGAGAATTTGTGTATATTTTTCTTTTTGTTTCTAATATAAGAAACTCATAGGGAGCATCACATAAATTGGAATATATGGAGTTCCATAAAAATCCCTTTCTAGCTCTGAGGTTTGCACCTATAATGTGTTTGAATTAAAATAGAATGTTAGCAGCAATATTAATTGAACTCAATTTCTTCCAAGAAAAGAAACTATGAAAGAATCAAGCCAATTTATTCTATTTTGAGCATAAACATAGGCATACCAGTGGTTCATAAAAAAATCAAATGCTCAAATTGTCATTCATTTATAATCGACACTTCAAAATAACTAATCTAAATAATTTGTTTGTTACACATTGCTTAAAATGCAAAAAATTATGGCAATGTATGATAGTTAAATCATACCTATTAAAAATAGAGTGTGTACATTAGATAGCCAACTATGAGCCAAATAAATGCAAAGGTGTATTTTCAAATATCATAATGTTGTAAGGCTTTAGTAGATAAAAAGTATTCATGCAGGAATCTGGTCATCACTGACATAATTAATTATAGGACAACCCATGTTTTGGGCATATTTTTTCTATGTTAATATTATATTTGGGTATATATGTGAGCATATAAAAATAGACTCTCTAGTTTCAATAGGATAGTGGTTAAGAGAGGTGGAGAAAGACACCTTAGAATTTTTGAACCGTGAAAATCCATTTATTAGTGTTGGAGGATAGCAACAAGCAAACCCCTATTTTGGGAGTCTTTTTGTTTTTGTGCAGTCTGATTGTATTCTTGGTGAATAAATTATCATTGGACCTACTTGGCATTGTGTTCTTTTACATCTACCATTGCTTGGAATTGTGTAACAAGTGTATGAATGAAGGAAAAACTCAGGAAGCTCATTTGGTGCTATTAAATTGATTAGCAACCCTGTAAACTGTAATAGTCAATGCATGGCATAAGTTGACTGTAATTAATGAAGGGTCCTCCTATCACTTATCAAATTATTTGAGGCCATTAGGTGAGTCATTTGATTAATATTTTTAGGTTTCTTAAAATTTAAATGAACTTTGTACACAACATAACTGTTTTGGCAGCATACAGACCTATAGATGGTCATAATTGTGTTGACCCTTTTTTTGCCCAACAAGCAAAATTTTTGGTCCCCTTCTGCCTCTTGCTGTTCTAGGCCATTTCTTTTGATTTTGTGCAGATCTAATAAAATCTACAGACTCTGCAGGCCTAAATCTACGGACTCAGCAGGGTAGTCTTTTGGCGCAAGGAAGATCAATTCAGAGAGTGTTGGGGTTTACAAGGCTTTTGGGACATTTGCCTGAAGAAGATTTAAAAGGAAGGTTGGCGGCACTGAACCATTGAACCATCACTTCAATTTCAAGCTCTGGTTCAATTGTCAAGTTCATCAATGCACAGCGTTAAACCGCTGAACCAGTTTAATGTTTTGGTTCAAAGGCTTTGGTTCAAAGGCCTAGTTTCAGTGCTCCAGCAAAGTTCAAATAGTTCAACGGCTTTTAGTTTAATAAAGAGTTCATCACTTAGTTCAAACACCTCGATTCAACAATCATTTGAACCATCAAACTGTTGAACCAATTTCGATTCAATCGCTTGGTTCAATGAGCTTGGTTCAAAGCGAGTGGTTCAACATTTAGTTTAATCAGCTCGACATGCAGCATTAAACCATTGAACCGTTGAACCAATTTTGGTTCAATAGGTTGGTTCAACAAAGGGCTAAAACAAAGACCTAGGGAAGGTCAAAGCACCAATTCCTGCAGACTTTTTGTCCATGGGAAAAGGTTTGAAACAAATAAAGACCCGAGGAAGGTCAAAGCACTAATTCTCACAAACTTTTTGTTTATGAGAAAAGGTTTGAAACAAACAAAGACTCGGGGAAGGTCAAAGCACCAATTCCTATAGACTTTTTATCTGTGGGAAAAGGTCTGAAACAAAGGAAAGACCCACAGAAAAGAAGAAAGGGAAAAGCCTAAAGGAATTTACCGAGGATGATGACGTCTCGAAAGCCATCAAATATAAGGAAGTGAATTAGCCATTGGTTTTCAAAGCGATGATGGCTACATGAATGTCAATTATAACATAGTGAAATAGCCATTTGCTTCTGAACTAAAAGAGCACTAACCATGGAAAAGCCCCAAAAATGCAGCGACCCACCAGAAGATCGCCCCTGAGGGCCGAAGAAGCCAAAAGAGACAAGATAGGGAAAAGATAAAGTGTTAGTTGTAGGAGCAGATAGATAGTCTAAGTGGTGAAGGGAGGCATTGATTCAATAAATTACTCCAGCAGATGACACAGTGCCTGTGAATTGACCATTAGAAGGTGTGAATGACCAACCGTGCAACCCTTTTTTCTTCATTTCATATTTATGAGAAGACAAACTACGTAGGTGCCTTCAAGGAGCAGTCTCGGTTAATGAGAAAATAGCATAACCATGTCAAGAGATGCCTGAAGTCAGATCCAGGGCTAACACAACATTTATGTTTAAGCAACCTACTCTTCCCAATGCTCGTAATGCACATGGGTCACTTGTAAAAGGGGCACCAAAAGGCCTCCTTTCTTCTCTCATATATTGAAGACTTTTCATTTGAGAAATTATCTTCCACATTTATAAGGTGTAGCCCTGGCAAATTTCACCTGAATCAATAAACACATTTTTTACCTCTATCTTGGTTAGATATCTCTGTGTATGTCTGAGTGTTAGTTTTTGTTTAGTCATTGTTTCTTGATGCTTTCATAGGTTCAACACCAACATATCTGGTGTCTGTAAGGTGCCATTTTTGTAGCTGATAAAGAGAGTTCTATTTGGAAGTGCAAAAATAGAAGAAATTACGTTATAGTGTGCCTTTCACAGCACCTTGGTGAATCTATATTTTTTGTATTTTCATTAAAGCCTCCTCGTCAAGCTCTTGTAGCCTGGTCCTCCTGCCAGTTTGAAGCATATGTATGTGTTTGTCTGATTTTAAGTGTGAGGGTGAGAAGGTCAGATTTATTTTGGTGCATCACCTCCTTTAGAGTAGTTTATTTTCCTGCATCTTTCTCCCTTTTCATCCCCCCATTATGTGTGTGTGTGTGTGTGTGTGTGTGTGTGTGTGTGTGTGTGTGTGTGTGTGTGTGTGTGTGTGTGTGTGTGAGCACTTATTAGAATAAATCAGATGCATCCAAGGGAGCTAGCCCTTACCTAGAGACTCTCCCCTCTAGCTTCACCGGTCCCACAGGCGAGAGGGGAGTTTCCATAGTTGTGTGAAGAAGGAAAGAGCTCAGCCTCTTGCCAAGGGTGAAATATTTAGTGTCAATATGTTTGGCATGCCCGATGGGACCCAGTCTTACACTCAGTAAGGTTTCAAGATTGATGTTGGTCTTGTTACAACAAACCAATTATTTTTAGCATCTGGCGACTCCACTGGTAAGAGCTTCAGTTTTCCAATCAAGGACTAGTTTTTAATTTTCTATGCCTAAAGTCACCGCATGGTCTACTTCTAAGGGTGTTCCTTTCAATTTCATTGAGTTTCCTTTAAACTCAACAAAAAGACTAAGGTTTAAGAAGACCCATCCTTATTCAACAAACCACCCTCCAAGACCTATTTCAATGGATGTATACGCAATAGAGCCGGAGTTACATCCCATCCTAGTTATGGCATTGCCCTTTATAGCTTTTCGTGGTCAAAGCCCCTTGAATCTCCCACTTTATGACCAAATCCCAGGAGTAGCCCTAAAAAATGTGTCATCTTTCAATGGAGACGGGCCCATTACAGTCATCGAGCACATTAGAAATATTGCTTATCTCTGTAATATTCACAATGTTATGAAAGAAAATATCACAATCAGATTGCTAGCATTGTCTCTTAAGGGCAAAGCTCTTGACTGGTATGAGACCTTACCTGTAAATTCAATCCATTCTTGGAATGAATTGGGTACTCAGTTGACAGACCGTTTTGGTGAAAAGAGAGATGACCTCTCACTTGCTGAGCAGCTGACAACCATAAAGAGATCCCCACATGAATATATGTAAGATTTCAACACACAATTCTAGAAGACTTCAGATAGAATCCCCATTCTGGTAAGACCGACTCCCAGCTATGTTATCTTGTATTATTTAAAGGCATTGAATAGTGATATTGTAGTGATGACATAATCCATGGGAGGGCATGTGCTGCCTACTGCCTATGACATAGCCATAGCAGCTAAAAATTACTTAGTACAGGCTGGGAAAATAGCCCCTAGACCTCACATGCCACTTTTCCCAGAAATTCCTTCTCCATTTTTGGCTGTTGCTTCCACATTAGCTCCTCTACCTAGCATGGAGAAACTAGTTGCTGCTCCATCCAACGAGCTTCATGAAGTTAAAAGTCTATTGCAGAGTATGTCAAATGAACTTGTAGCTCTTAAAAGACAACAAGCTCAAAGCAACAGACCAAATTAGGGATACCAGCATTATGGTCAAGCCCCTAGACCCCCTTTCTAAAACTATAATCAAGGATAGGG
Source organism: Torreya grandis (assembly GCA_037957365.1). NCBI lineage: Eukaryota > Viridiplantae > Streptophyta > Pinopsida > Cupressales > Taxaceae > Torreya > Torreya grandis. The sequence continues at coordinate 880,859 of JARHVA010000786.1, forward strand.
TCAACTTACTCATACCAAGCCGTTTCAAGGCTATAACCCAGGCCCCCTTATCATCTAAGGTCATGGTGCCCATTTAAAAAAATTTGGTACAGGAATAGCCAAGTTTTTCGACCATGGGATATGGTCAGGAATATGCTATTTATACAAATGAGATGATGGGTTATTACCAGAATGTAGACAATTAGGTAGCCACTCAACCCTAGGTCTTCGAGGCTCCAATGCAACCCAACACAAGTAATAGTCAGAGTCAGCCTGACTCTACTCTTATGAACCACCTGGAGGGTGAGTTCTGTGCAATTAATTATGTGGGCACTGCAGACCATCAGGCTGACTATGTTACAACCAACACAAGATTCAAGAGGAGAGCAATGGGAGAAGCCTAGGCTACTACCCAATCGATAGCTGCACCCTCTCCATCACACTCAAATCAAAAGGCCCCACACTTCAGACCGTCATTTGTACCTTCAGCCCCTCAGCTTGCACCTCAAGTTGGAATTAGCCCCAATGAAAACTTGAAGGGAGGCAGTCCCCAGGTTGATATAGTGGACCAGATGAAGAAGCTACATATGAACATCTCTTTATAGGATTCATTGTCTCTACCAGGATAGAAGGACATGCTACAAAGGGAATTGCATGAACTGGACTGACAAGCTATCCCAATAAGGGCTGATAATGTCTTGATGATGAATGGACAACCTTCCACCTCAGGTTAGGTAAAGAAGGAAGATAAAATTCCCCCTTTCTATGTGTCCTTGGTCATAGGAGATTTCTTGGTGCACAAATGCATCATTGACAGCTGGGCTAGTACCTTAGTGATGCCCAAGTGCATAGCTGACAAGATGGGACTAAAATATGAAGAGATGAATAAGGGAGTCCTACAGCTGGATGGGACACTTGCAAAAATAGTTGGGATAATGAAGGGTTTAATCTTGACATTACATGCTTGCCCAACCTTCTCAATTCCCCATGATATAGTAGTGGCAGATGTTCTTCCTTATTTTGCAATTTGCTTATCCAAGGACTTCACATCAAAGATAGGTGGCTATCTAGCAGCGAATTGGTCCTATCTAGTTTTTAGAACCAAGTATGGGACCAAGGTAAAGATCAAATTTGAGCCACTCTACAAGGACCATCTAGAACCATATTTGCTCAAGGCAGTGAATGTCAGCTACACTATTATCGACCTAGAAGAGTCCCAGACAAACCAATCTCCATCCTCCACTCTTGAAGGAGTTGCAGACCTACTCTTGGATGAGTGGGGAAGTGATAATTTGGAGCATGACCCTTACAAGTTCATAGAGGAGGCAGGCCTTGGATTCTACTTCATACACGAAGAGGGTACCTTTATACCAAATGTAATGAAGGCAAGCCAATAAGAACTAGGTCTATGGAAGATGTACTTTGATCATTCCAGAAGTAGGTTGGGAGCTGGTGGTGGAGTGATGTTAGTCTCCCCTTCAAATGAGAGATAATTCTCAGCCTTCCATTTCCAATTTTCTTGCACAAGCAATGTTGTAGAATACGAGTCCCTTATCCATGGTCTAGAATGGGTAAGGAAAAGAGGGATCAAAGAGTTACAAGTTTTGGGAGACAGTGAGCTGATTGTAAATCAGGTGAAAGGCTAGAATCTAACCGAAAATTCCTTGCTGAAGTCCTACAAGCATAGGGTCTAGGACTTGGTGGAATATTTCCTCGCTTTCAATATCACCTCCATTCCTAGAGAACAGAACAAACAAGCAGATAGGCTAGCAGTAATTGGTGCTCAGTTTGATGTTTCCAAGGAGATAAGTTGAGACTGTGGTTCACGCTACTTGAAGGTGGTAGTCTGGCCCTCTGTCCCCATGGCAGGTTTTTGAAAATGACTAGAAAATAGCTTTCTTCCTATAGGAGGAAGCTGAGTTTGCAATAAAGAACTAGGCAAAGCTGCAATAGCAATATGGCAACCAAATTGTTCAATTGAAGAACAATAGGCTCCCTAAAGGTTTGGTCACTCTTGAGAGCATCTTTAATGGAGATGACCAATTGAGAAATGACAAATCATGCATCACAACTGAGGAGAATTATGAAAAGCTTGAGATCTTCAGGGATAAGCTACTTGTGCTTGGAAAAGTCTGCACGGTTTAAGAAAGGTAGGCTTTCATTTTGTTGTGTCAGGAGTTTGTTAATGTTTTTGCATGGGATTACAGTGATTTGAAGGGTTTTGACCCAAGACTCACCCAGCACACCATCAAATTAGAAGAAGGTGCCAGGCTAGTCACGCAGAAGCAAAGACCTGTCAACCCAATGATTGAGCCTCTCATGTAGAGGGAATTGGCCAAATTGATTGAGTCTAGGATTATATTTCCAATCAAACATTCCTCCTGGCTGGTCAATCTTGTTCCTATTCGAAAGAAGAATGGGGAGATCAAGCTATGTGTCAATTTCAGAGACCTTAATAAAGTCTCTTTAAAACACCATTACCCCCTCCCAAACATGGAGTAGATCCTTCAGAAGGTAACAGGCAGCAAGCATTTCTCCCTCTTGGATGGATATTCAAGATATAATCATATTTTGGTGCAAGGCTGTGACCAGCACAAAATAGCCTTCACTACTAAATGGGGAACATTTGCCTACAAGAAGATGCCATTCAGGCTATCTAATTCTGGTGCTACCTTTCAGCGAGCCATGGACATGGATTTTTGAGGCTTGATAAACAATAATGTGCTGGTATACCTTGATGATGTGATGGTATTCTCTAGGGAAGTGAGCCAACACATGAAACACCTCAGGAAAATTTTTGAGAGGTGTAGGGAGTTTGACATCTCTTTTAACCTGAGGAAATGCGTGTTTGTTGTTCACAAGGGGAAATTCCTTGGCCACATTGTGTCCAAAGAGGGCTTATCTATTGACCCTGAGAGAGTTCATTCTATCCTAGAGATGTCCCTACCTAAGCACAAGAAAGGCCTACATAGCTTCTTTGGCAGGATAAACTTCATTCGGAGATTCATTCCAAATTTCACAGAGATAGTCAAGCCACTGACCTCTATGCTGAGGAAGGGTGAGGAGTTCAAGTGGACAACACAAAGGAAGGATAGATTTGAAGCCATCAAGTAGGCCATAACCTAGGCTCCTACTTTGATCAGCCCTGACTTCAACAAAGACTTCAACCTCTACACTTTTAGCAATGAAGAGGTGATCTCTGCCATGCTTACCCAAGCAAATGGTGATGACCTCGAGCAACCACTTACTTTTTTTAGCCAAGGGTTAGAGGATTTCGAAGTCAGATACACATATGTAGAGAAGCAAGTCCTGGTAGTAGTGTAGATCTTGAAGAAATTTAGGCATATGTTGTCTAACAGCAGGATTCACCTCATGGTTCCACATCCTGGTGTCAAGGATTTCTTGACCAATCGAGACCTAAATGAGAAGAGATCGGGGTGGATTACCAAGGTGATGGAATATGACGTAGACATCAATATCACCAAGTTGGTGAGGGGAAGAGGCCTTTGTGAACACCTTGCTGCAGACTTCAAGCAGAAAGGGGAAGGCAGCTTACTAATTCATGATGCATCCACAACAGAAGAACCAACTGTCATGAAGGATTGGACATTAGACCTGAGGCATTTTCTTCTCACTGGCGAGTTCTCGTAGGGTCTTGCTGGGACCAAAAGAAGGTTCTTCAGGCTCTAGTCTCTCCCTTATGTCCTAGTTGATGGAGTATTGTTTAGGAAGGATCTCTCAAGGGTTCTTATAAGATGCATAGACCTAAAATAGGCTGACAAGGTGTTGTCTGAGTTCCACGATGGGCTAGTAGGCGATCATTTTGCTCTCAGAGCAATTGTAGCAAGGATAATGAGAGCTATCTATTTTTGGCCTACTCTTTTCAGGGACACCCATGCCTAGGTAAGAAAGTGCTAGAAGTGTGCCCTTTTTATGGGAAATAATGGTTGGTTACCATGCCTCTACAGCCTATTCAGGTAGAATAGCCATTCATGCAGTGAGGCCTAGACTTCATAGGGATGATTAATCCTCCCTCTAGTGTTGGACATAAGTGGGTCCTAATTGCCATGAATTATTTTACAAGGTGGGTGGAGGCTGTTGCTCTGAAGGAGGCAAATGAAAGTGCGGTCCTAGAGTTTTATGAGGACCTGGTGACAAGATTTGGGGTCCCAACCACCATAATCTCATATAACACCTTGGCTTTTTTGGGAACTAAAACAAGTGAATGGGCACTGAGGTATGGTATATATCTCAGCACTTCATCCAATTATTACCCATAGGGGAATGGGTTCGCTGAGTCCGCCAACAAAAACTTGATCAGGATCATCAAGAGGACCATGGAAGAAAATCAGAGGACTTGGCATGCCAAGCTGAAAATAGCTCTGTGGGCTAATTAAATCACTCCAAAGAGAGCAAACAAAAATTCTCCATATACACTTGTATATGGAAGGGAAGCTAGGCTTCCCATCTCACTTGAATTGCCAGCATTGGACCTTGCTCGCCAGCTACAATTAGAAGAAGGAAGTAACATGGAGGTCAGGCTGTGTGAGCTGATGGAGCTCTAAGAGACAAGGGATCGGGCTATGGCTTATATGACTAGTCTCTAATAGAAAACAAAGAGACACTTTGACAAGAAATCTTCATCAAAAGATTTCTTTAAAGGAGACATTGTCTTGAAATGGGATGAAGATCGAGCTAAGCCTGGAAAGCATGAAAAATTCGATGTCCTATGGAGTGGCCCATACATAATCACTCAATGCAAGCAACGTAATGCATTCCAACTCTCCAAGTTGGATGGTGAAAAATTGCATATCCCAGTTAATGGGATATATCTTAAGCATTGCCACTGACCCCCCCTTTTTGTCATGTATATATTTCCCTTGTATTTCTTGCTTTCCCTAAGTGCTTTTTGCACATGTTAGTAGTTTTCTTAGCCTTGTATGTGTTTTTGTTTCCTTGGAGGTAAATCTTCGTGATTGATTCTAAAAAATATCAAAGGTTTTGTTGTTCTTAAGTTACCATCTGACTCCGTGCCCAATGGACTACAAGGCAACTGGTCTCTAAGCATAGCAGGCATGTTTCCCCTGGGAGTTGCCAATTTGTTGACCCTTTTTTTTGCCCAACAGGAAATATTTTTGGTCCCCTTCTACCTCTTGTTGTTCTAGGCCATTTATTTTGATTTTGTGTAGATCCAGTAAAATCTACAGACTCTGTAGGCCTAAAACTACAGACTCAGCAGGTTAGTGTTTTGGCGTAAAGAGGATCAGTTCAGAGAGTGTTAGGGTTTACAAGGCTTTTGGGACATTTGCCTAAAGAATATTTACAAAGAAGGTTGGTGGCACTGAACCATTGAACCATCACTTCAATTTTAAGCTCTGTTTCAATCGTCAAGTTCATCAGTGCATAGCGTTGAACCACTAAACCAGTTTAATGTTTTGGTTCAAAGGCTTTAGTTCAAAGGCCTAGTTTCAGTGCTCTGGCAAATTTCAAATGATTTAGAGGCTTTTAGTTCAACAAAGAGTTCATCGCTCAGTTTAAACACCTTGATTCAATAATCATTTGAACCATCAAACCGTTGAACCAATTTTGATTCAATGGCTTGGTTCAACGAGCTTGGTTCAAAGCGAGTGGTTCAACATTCAGTTCAATCAGCTCAACGCGTAGCATTGAACCATTGAACCATTGAACCAATTTTGGTTCAATAGGTTGGTTCAACAAAGGGCCAAAATAAAGACCTAGGGAAGGTCAAAACACCAATTCCCACAGACTTTTTGTCTGCGGGAAAAGGTCTGAAATAAATAAAGACCCACGGAAGGTCAAAACACCAATTCTCATAGACTTTTTGTCTGCAGGAAAAGGTCCAAAACAAAGGAAAGACCCACGGAAAAGCAGAAAGGGAAAAGCTTGAAGGAATTTGTCGAGGACGATGACGTCCCAAAAGCCGTCAAATATAAGGAAGCAAATTAGCCATTATTTTTCAAAGTGATGACAGTCATGTGAATGTCAATTCTAACATAGTGAAATAGCCATTTACTTTCAAACTAAAAGAGTGCTAACCATGGAAAAGGCCCAGAAATGCAGTGACCTGCCAGAAGATCACCCCCGAGGGCTGAAGAAGCTAGAAGAGACAAGATAGGGAAAAGAAAAAGTGCTAGGTGTAGGAGCAGATAGATAGTCTAAGTGGCGAAGGGAGGCATTGATTCAATAAATTACTCCAGCATATGACACAGTGCCTGCAAATTGACCATTAGAAGGCGTGAATGGCCAATTGTGTGACCCTTTTTTCTTCATTTCATATTTATGAGTAGACAAACTACGTAGGTGCCTTCAAGGAGCAGTCTCAGTTAATGAGAAAATAGTGCGGCCATGTCAAGAGATGCCTGAAGTCAGAGCTAGGGCTAACACAACATTTATGTTTAAGCAACCTGCTCTTCCCAATGCTCATAAGGCACATGGGTCACTTGTAAAAGGGGTGCCAAAAGGCCTCCTTTCTTCTCCTATATATTGAGGACTTGTCATTTGAGAAATTATCTTCCACATTTGTAAGGCGTAGCCCTGGAAAAATTTCACCTGAATCAATAAACGCATTTTTTACCTCTATCTTGGTTAGATATCTCTGTGTATGTCTGAGTGTTAGTTTGTGTTTAGTCATTGTTTCTTGATGCTTTCATAGGTTCAACACCAACATATCTGGTGTCTGTAAGGTGCCATTTCTGTAGCTGATAAGGAGAGTTCTATTTGGAAGTACAGAAACAAAAGAAATTACCTTATAGTGTGCCTTTCACAGCACCTTGGTGAATCTCTATTTTTTGTATTTTCGTTAAAGCCTCCCCGTCAAGCTCTGCAGCCTAGTCCTCCTGCTAGTTTGAAGTGTATGTATGTGTTTGTCTGATTTTAAGTGTGAGGGTGAGAAGGTTGAATTTATTTTAGTGCATCACCTCCTTTAGAGTTGTTTGTTTTCCTGCATCTTTCTCCCTTTTCATCCCCCCCCCATTATATGTGTGTGTGTGTGTGTGTGTGTGTGTGTGTGTGTGTGTGTGTGTGTGTGTGTGTGTGTGTGTGTGTGTGTGTGTGTGTTAGCACTTACTGGAACAAATCAAATGCATCAAAGGGAGCTAGCCCTTACGTAGAGACTCTCCCCTCCAGCTTCATCGGTCCCACAGGTGAGAGGCGAGTTTCCATAGTTGCGTGAAGAAGGCAGGAGCTCGGCCTCCTGCCAAGGGTGCAATATTTTGCGTCAACAAATTGTTCATAGTCAAGTCTATTTTGATTTAGATAAAGTGATCCAATATAAAATCTATTTTTTTCCCTGAATTGGAAAATTATGTGTCTCCAAGATTGAAGGTAAGAGTTCAAGAAGAAAAGTTTCTTATTAGTCATTTAGAATAAGTGTATTTGCTTATATCACACACCAATCTTGCAAGAACCATTACAAATAATCACTGATTATGTTGGTGAAGGTTGGTAAGAGTAGTTTCAAACAGTATCCTGTAATATTATGTGTTTTCTTGATCATTTTTCATTACAATAAACACTTCACTCACTAACTATGGTTTCAACAGGTTCACAGTATATTCCAAAGAAACAAGTAACCCTTTCTCTATTGATAGACACAAAGTAGGGCATAAGGATTAATACCACATTTTAGCTTCCAAAATAGTTATTTGAATCCTTCAACCTACTCTAAGTCATATGAAGGACCTCTTTTGATTTCAAAATAGTGTTATTATGTTACTCAATATATTTAGACAATGTTTTGATTTCACAACTTTGTTTATTCAATAGTTTATCTTCTCTTTATTCAATAGTCAAGCAGAATGATTAACTATAGTTTATGATTAATTTTGGAAATTTTTGCTAATTAATTTTTGTAATTATGTGGTAGGTGGCATAAATTCTATGTGGGGAGTGTGATATAAATACAAGAGGAATTCCATAAATGTATATGGAATAAATCAAATATACTAGAGCAACTCAATGCAAAACATTCTACATTTCATGAAATCTCATGTGTGGTCACTAAGGCCATCAATTGAAGGGGGCTAAGAACCACAATAAATTTCACGTAACCTGATGGATTAAATTGGTTCAATCTTATCCTCCACTACAACATGGTGTATCCTTCCTACCATGTTCGCTTGGTGATCTATGAGTACATGACACTCATAGATAGGCCCGACAATGATTTCTATATATAGTAGTCATATGAATGGCCACAGGACGATGTTGTTTTTCATGATGCATGGGGTACTCTTGGCTTTATTCCAGCATATCTTAGGCCCTTCTTGGATAATTTATTGCCAATGAAGTTGTTTAATGATTTAAATGTGTATGTGTATTTGGATCAAGTATGAAATATTTTCATTGGTATAAAACTACCTTTCAGAGTATGTTTCAAACTATATAATGTTTGATATAACTTGTTTTAGGCATCGAGTATTTGTCTAGTGCAGCCATATGGTACATTGTGGAAGAGATACACAATCTCCCACACCATATACTTTCATCTCATATAATCAGGTTAGAGTATTTCAAGAATGGAGTTAATACTTTTTTACATGCATGTTCTAGAGGATGAAAGCGATGACGACTATGATCCAATGGATGAAAGTGACAGTGCTAAAAGTCAATAGAACAATTTTACAAAAATATGATTCAATATTGATAAATAGTTTAATTTAATGTTAAATAAAGTACATATTTGTGTCTTACATATTTATTGTTGATCTTGATCTTGATGTTAGTTGTTGTTTTTAATGTTAGTTTTTGTTCTTTATGTTAATGTTTCAATATTGACACAAACAATAAGCTACTTATCTCACACTTTGCCTTATTTTTTATTGCATTTTTTTGAAAAAATTTACTAATTCATTGCTCACTATGTGATTTATGGTTATTCAACATATCTGATGTAGAGGTTCCTTTCAAAAAGTTTCAACTTGTAACTCTTTCTCTAACACACTAGTCCTTTAGTCACTTCCTACTAGCCCTTTTGACCCTATTTCCTATTTAGTATGGAATAATATAATTGGTTATGGCTCAAAATCATAAAAATATATTTTCCCCTATCCCAAAACACTTGTGTGTTAAATTTTATAGCCCAACTCTTTGATTACGCCCACTTTCACCTTTTAGGCTTGACTTACTAACCCTTTCTAGGCTTGTTTCAACTCAACCCTTGATAAATCTATACAACATGTTCCACACGGTCCTAGAAACTTGAAAATATATTAGATACCTAAATAAGGTTAATAATACAATTTTTTGTACAATTTTTATGGTTCAGATTGAAGTTATTGATGGAACCCTACTTTAGGGATTTTTATGGCCTGTGTCAATCTATGAGCATTCAAAAATTCATTGTGCACGCCTTAGAATGTTTAAGACTTAAAAAATTTATTTGTAGGGTATGTATAGCCATTTATTATATTTTCCAATTGTGTGTAGGCGCTAACCAATCTATTAGGCATGTTAACCAACCAAAATAGACTTAATTGTGAACCATTATGACCATCTATAGGTCTGTATGCTACCAAAATGGTTATGTTATGTACAAATATCATTTAAATATTAAGTAACCTAATAATATAAATAAATTTACTCACCTAATGGCCTCAAATAAGTTTATGAGTGATAGGATGACCCTTCCTTCATGAATTACAATCAACTTATGCCATGCATTAACTATTACAGTTTACAAGGTTGCTAATCAATTTAAAAACACCAAACGAGCTTCCTGAGTCTTTCCTTCATTTATACACTTGTTACACAATTATAAGCAATGGTAGATGCAAAATAATACAATTCCAAGTAGGCTCAATGATCATTCATTCACCAAGAATATACTCAAACTACACAAAAACAAAAAGACTCCCAAAATAGGGGTCTGTCTGTTGCTATCTTTAACACTAATAAATGGATTATCAATCCTATAATTATAATATCAAAATACATTGATACTCATTTATAAATGTGTAACATTGATATATACTTCTATTGATCAATGCATTTATCATTCATAGTCTGCTATATAATAAAGAAACACAAAAATAGTGGGTCTGCTCACACTCTCATTGAATAGGGTCTTTTTTTCTTCTTCCTTCAAATATTATCTCCAAATATACATGCATAACTAACTCCATTCAAAAATCCTCATCTTTTATATGAAAAATAACCAAGTGTAACTACCTCCAAGAGTTTTTCCAATGGTCATGAGTCAAGTTTGAAAAGGATGACTAGCACCAATAAAAGAGAAACAAGAGAAACAACACCCAAACAGGGGTCTACAATTACAATCTTCAATATAGACACTTCCTTCTTGATTATTTAAACTTGTATTCTCAAATATGTTCATTCAAATGCCTTGGAAATGTATTATCAAGCTATATATTCTTCAATCACATTTGGAAACTATTACCAGTCTAACTCTTCATTAACAAAACACTTATACTCAGCCACAAAAGCAATTACTCAAAATATGGAATATAAGTTTGCAACAATGTTTCTATGTATTTATCTCTATTCTTTATCTCTTCCACATTCAATTTGAATAACTATCTACTCTTTCTAACTAACTTCAAACTCCTAGAAGAGGACACATAACTAAATCTTGATTTCCCTTTTCCCACTTAGAGTTTTCTTACCAAAAAGATTGCATTGTGACTTTATTTTCACTATATGACATATCTATCAACATAAAAATAGAATCATAATCATTTATAAATCTCTTACACATGAGTCATTCCACATAACTAATTATTATTATTTGTGTATGGAATACCACATCTATTGGGAGACTTGCCATTGGCTTGTGCAAACAAGATATCAAACTCTGCCTTCAAAATCTACAATTTTTGCTCATATATTGCAACTATTTTTTCCTTCTTCATTTGCATGGCCTACATAGTCTCCACCCTTGCATCATGGAGTGCTTTTGTGTAGGCATGGGTAGCTTGTAGATTGAAAAACTTTATTTCAACATCCATCAGTGTGAGAAGTGCACGATGCAATTTCTCAACCTCTCTAGTCTTGTCAGCCAATGTAATTTCCAACTTGATAAACTTTTCCCTTACACCATCAAAAATTTCAATCAAAAACCTGTTTTTCCTCTCGAGTGATTATTTTTTTCAGCCACTAGTGGTAGTTGTAAACCAAGATGTTCTTTTGTGCCCATTGCATTTTGGGATCTCATCCTTGCGAGAAGTTATTCCATGTCCTTGGGAAATTGAGTAACCACATTCTCTTCTAGATTTGGTACTTCATATGTAAAAAATATGATACATGTGAAAGTCAATGATAACATTCAATATTTTCAACTTTGAAAAGCTAAAAAAAGATAGACATAAATGAGGGTCCTTGAGAATATTCAAAATCTAAGAACAACCAATTTTTTATAAGTATGAATAGTTCCCTTACACACAAAGAGTTTTCTAACTTAAATGAAAATAATGAAATCATTATATTGGAGTATGAAATCTTTACCTATGGCATGGTCATTTTGATGTATTGGAGTGTTTCCCCATTCCTTCTTTCCCCTTATCCCATGCCTCAAACCATGGGCCATAGTCATCAATAGTTATTGTGTCGATTGCCTAAACAAATAAACACATGATATGTGACAAAAGAATGTTAGAGAGACAAGACATGCATACAAATATTATATTTCACTCTTTCCCACCACAATTACTTTTATATAGAAATAGATACATGCAAACATGTGAACTTTGTCACCAACATGTGAAAGAATGAAAGGAGAATAAGATATCCAAGTGAAGATGATAGATCACTAGTCGAAAATAACACATACCATACATGTAAAACATATACGATGAGTACATGAGAAAAAAATCATCATTCAACCATGAATAATTTTTTAATACATCGGTAAATGCAAATTAACCACCAAACTATTTCTTGAATCGTACATAAACAAAAAACTACTTATCTAGCACAAACCAAAAATGAAATGCTTGAACTCAAATCTCCTGTCCAAATAATATGTTTGACCACACATCAAATATGTCATATATATTATGCCAAAATATATGTATATAAATAATTGTGTTCAAGGAAATAGATGCAAGGTAATATCAATGTTCATGGCATGGTATTTAGGCCTCTAGAAATGGACAAAGAATTAGAAACGGTCAACCATATGAATGCATGCATATGCATGTCACCCTGGACACCTACATTTCAAAATTTGTAGTTTATAGATATCGATAAAATGTAAGAATAAGATACCAACATGAAGAATAAACTTGTCGGTTTTGGTAAATAAGAAGTAACTATCATACCTCATAAACATGGTCCATCCATGTCTATGGCTATGCCAACCCATCTCCACCAAAAGCCTATATGTAATAATGATATACATCACTATCAAAATATGTAATGGCAAGTTTGAAATAAAGGTATAAAGAATAAACTAGAGTACATATAATACATAGTCATTATAAGAAGTACAATATCAATTTCTAAGGCAACCTATCATGCACACTTTCATTTTTTATGCCCCACTGATGGACATATCTACCATTATGTAACTGCCTTTCTCTTAAAACAATGTGATCCTCATCACTAGAATGGGCTTGAAGGTCATTCCTCTATAATCAAAATGAAGATTTTTACTAAAATATCAATGTTAATATTGAGTAAGCTGATATGAACTAAACATTAACTTCGTTAAAAGTAATGAACATAATGCATTTAACTTGAGGTCTAGTGTTGTATGTACCTTGTTGTTACTCCACCCATTCTCTTTCTCTCTCTATTTGTCGATGATATTCTCTTCCTTGAATGCAGGTTTCCCTTCTCCTTACCAAGTTTTCACTTAAATCATATGGAGCCATCTCATCTTCGACAAAATTCAAGGCTCTGTCACTGAGATAACATAACTCGAGCACATCTTCCCTAGCCATCCACAATTTTTCTAGCCTATCTCTTTTACTGATTCTCTAATTTTTCAAGAGTCTTTCTATTGACCTCCTTTCTATTTTCCTTTTGTTGATTTCTCTTCCCTTAGGCATACATTTCCTAGTTCTATCATGCCCAAGGGGGCTCCTTAGAATAGGTTGTCAACCATGAATATTATGATGGTGAGTGTTAAGGTTGTCTCATGACCAAAATGGATGGCCACCATCATATCTAAATGTGTTTCATGGCCTCAACAAGTAAAGGTGCACATTTCACCTTGTAATACCCTAATCATTGATTATGTACTCACCTACATACTATCATTCAACAAGGAAGAGATGTGAGGTTAAGAGAATAAATAACTAAACAAAGTATAACATCATCAAACATAATATAATGTTAAAATCATAAGAAAATAAACATAAGATAATGTCATCAAAGACAATCAAATATTTTTACAACGTTCAGTTCATCCTCTATTTCAGATTGTGAAGTGTTTGGAAGCCAATCACCATCATCATCAACATCATCATCATCATCATCATCATCATCATCATCATCATCATCATCATCATCATCATCATCATCAACAACAACATCCTCATCATCATTGTTATCATGGTCATATGACTCCACCTCCTTCTACCACATAGGTGCACAAATACACGTGAGTCCAACTCCAAACATATATGGAATAACAAACACAGGGTATGAGTATGTAAATCAAAAGAGAGACTAGAAAAAATGATCACATTTTTAGGGGCATAGTCATTATGTAGGTGACTATCAACCACATCCACGTGGTTCTGTTCCACCCCTTCCAACTAAAACCACACAAAAAACAACATATAAAAACACATGGCGTGTCAAGATAATTCTAATCTTGATTGTTTTAAGAGGGAAGAAAGAAACATTATTTAACATGAGGATAAATCAAACATTAAGGCTAGCCAAAGGTTCCCATACATATTTTGAGAAATAGTCATTTGACATTTTGGAGACACCTTCTTCACCTTCGATCTGCTCTACCCGCTCCTCTTGTAGTATTAAAAAAGATATAACATATAAAAATAGGGAAACATGGTTTATAATTATTGAGCATGGAAAATGAAAGAGAGAGTACAAAAAATATGCACATTTTTAGGGATGGAGTCATTATGTAGGTGAATATCATCCACATCCACAGGGATCCACTCCACCCCTCCCAACTAAAACAAAAAACAAAAACAACATAGAAAAATGGATGGTGTGTTAGTCAAAAGCATTTTAATTTTGATTGTTGTAAGAGGGAAGAAAGAAACATTATTTAACATGAGGAGCAATCAAACATTAAGGGAAACTAAAGGTTCCCATACATCTATTGAGAAATAGTCATTGGGCGCTTCAGGGACACCCTCTTCACCTTCAGTCTGCTCCACCCCCTCCTCCTACAGTATTAAAAAAGGGTAATGTAACAAATCAAAATAGGGATGCATGGTTCATAAATATTGAGCATTTTACATATTCAGCAAGAACATTAAAGTAGGCATTAAAAATACATGGACCATCAATAAAATTACCTATGTTATCCCCTTGATTCCATCTTTAATAAATATGCCATATTGCACTAGGATTGCACCCTTAGTTATTCATGGGCAAGGTATGGTTGTCTCATAACAGTGGGAATGCCATCCGCAATTGTTGATCCTCCATATAGCTGTGATGAACCTCCTACAGCAATTTACCTCTTACAACAGATTTAATCAAAATATGCCAAAATAAAATAACTCTTACCAATAACAGAAACACAGAAAGCTTATATTGATCGCAGGCCTCTTCGAGGGGGCAACCTCCTTTGAGCAAGCTCAATACAATGAATTCGTGGATGCCTTTATTCGGCCTTAACACTTACTTATATACTAACTCTATTCTAACAACTATTACTTCCCCTTGTATGTGGGATAATTCGAATAAGCTCTAAGGGATGACTTACAAAGCATATGCGTCCATAGCAATTAAGCACGGGTTCCTAACATCCCCTCCCTCTTAAAAAAAAGCTTTGCCCTCAAAGCTTCAAATGTGGGAATTGTTGTTGAATCTAGAAGAGTGGTTCCCATGTTGCATCTTCTAGTTGCATGCCGTGCCATTGGATTAAGACCTCTGTGATGGAGCGGGATCGAAGTTGGCGGGTGCGCCTATCCAAGATTGCTTCAGGCTCGAGAAGGATGGAGCCTTCGTTATCAAGTGCTGGTAAAGCTGTCTGCACTCGGATGTTGGATCCAAGAACTTGTTTCAAACATGAGACATGAAAGACGGGGTGAACTTGGGAGGAAGGTGGAAGCTCTAACTTGTAAGCAACTGACCCAATCTTTTGAAGAACCTTATATGGCCCATAAAACTTTGGAGCAAGCTTTTGGTGCCCTTTTTGTTTTAGTGATGATTGCTTGTATGGCTGTAGACAAAGAAAGACCATATCACCAGGTTGAAAGGTACGCTCAGAGCGGTGTTGATTAGCTTGCTGCTTCATTCGGTTTTGGGCCATGTGGAGATTGGTTCGCAAGGTGCGGAGAATCTGATCCCGGTTTCGGAGAGTAGTGTCAACTGCCTGAACTGGTGAGCTACCAGGATTATATGGAAGAAGTGGTGGCGGTGCTTGACCATAAACTGCCTCATAGGGAGTCATTTTGGTGGAAGTGTGGTATGAGGTATTGTACCACCATTCAGCTAGGGGAAGCCACTTGGCCCATTGATGTTGTTGTTCTGAAGCAAAACAACGAAGGAAGGTCTCCAAGCATTTGTTGATGATTTCTATCTGGCCATCTGTTTGTGGGTGGTACCCAGAGCTCATTTTCAATTGTGTGCCTGTGCGACGAAATAGTTCCGTCCAAAAATGGCTAGTGAAAGTGGCATCACGATCTGAGACAATTGAAGAAGGAATGCCATGAAGACGGAAGATCTGATCCAAGAAAACCTGTGCAACTGTGGACGCGGTGTATGGGTGGCTGAGTGCACAAAAATGACTATATTTGGAGAGGCGATCGACAATAACTAGGATCACTGTCTTTCCCCCAGATTTAGGGAGGCCCTCAATGAAATCCATGGAAATATCTATCCAGATCCTAGTAGGAATGGGCAAGGGCACGAGCAAACCAGGAGTCAATGTGGTTTCACCTTTGTGTCGTTGGCAGGTTTCACATTCAGCCACCATCTGTTTAATTTTGGTTTTCATGCCTTTCCAAAAGAAGTGTCGACGTGCCCGCTCATAGGTTTTGAGAAACCCTGAGTGCCCTGCTGAGGGGGAAGCATGAATTTCATAGAAGATAGCCTGATGTAGGTCTGAAATTTGGGGAAGCACCAAACGACCCTTGTATCGCAGAGAAGCACCATCCCATGAATAATGTGGTATGGCAGAGGGGTCAGTGGTCAATTGATGAATGATGTGGCATAAGGATGGATCATTTACATACCCTTGTTGGACAAATTCCAACCATTTAGGAATGGGCATGGAGATGGCAGAGAGGGAAGGGTGGTCCTCGAAGGTTCTTGAGAGAGCATCAGCCACAACATTGTCTTTTCCCTTCTTATAGGTGATCTCATAGTCATAGCCCATGAGTTTGCTGACCCACTTCTGCTGAGCTGGGGATGAGACCCGCTGTTCCAAGAAATATTTCAAACTCTGATGATCAGTTTTGATGCAAAAATGGTTTCCCAGTAAGTAGGGTCTCCATTTTTGTACTGCATGTAAAATTGCCATCATTTCCTTTTCATATGTAGACAAAGCTAAATTGCGGCCAGAAAGGGCTTTGCTGGTGAAGGCAATTGGTCGGCCCTCTTGGAGAAGAACAGCACCCAAGCCAATGCCACTGGCATCACTTTCGATGGTGAAAGTTTTGCTGAAGTCTGGCAGTGCCAAAACTGGTGTACTACACATAGCCTGTTTGAGTTGGATGAATGCCTGATCAGCTGTTGCACCCCAGGTGAAAGCATCCTTCTTCAATAAGGAAGTCAAAGGAGCCGCGATCTTTCCATAATCTTTGATGAACTTGCGATAGTATCCTGTCAGGCCTAAGAAACCACGAAGGCTCTTGAGGGTGGTTGGTTGAGGCCAATTCTGCATAGCACTGATTTTTTCTGGGTCCACGCGAACCCCATTGGCTGAAACAATGTGCCCCAAATAGTCAATTTCCTCTTGAGCGAATGAACACTTGGATTGCTTGGCACATAATTGATTGTCGGCTAACAACTGTAATGCCTTGTCAAGATGTTGGAGATGCTCGGCCCATGTGCGACTGTAAACCAAAATGTCATCAAAGAAAACTAAAATAAATTGACGGAGAAAAGGCTGAAAGATTTTATTCATGAGTGCTTGAAAAGTGGAAGGGGCATTTGTAAGGCCAAATGGCATGACAAGGAACTCATAGTGACCCTCATGTGTACGGAAGGTTGTCTTGGGAATGTCATCAGGATGCACTCGAATTTGATGATAGCCAGAATGCAGATCCAACTTGGAGAAGAATTTGGCCCCATGGAGCTCATCAAGAAGCTCATCAATGACAGGAATTGGGAATTTATCCTTGATAGTGAGGTGGTTAAGGGCTCGAAAGTCTATGCAAAGGCGCCACGACCCATCTTTTTTATGGACAAGAAGCACTGGGGAGGAATATGGGCTGGTGCTGGGGCGGATAACGCCAGACTTGAGGAGTTCCCGGACTAAGTTCTCAATTTTCGTCTTTTGCAGATGGGGGTAACGATATGGCCGAATGTTGGGTGGAATGCTTCCTGGAAGGAGAGGAATGCGGTGATCTTCAGGGCGTGAAGGGGGTAGCCCTACTGGTTCTAAAAAAATGGTTACATGCTTGTCGAGTATGGCTTGTAAGTCTATAGGGTGGTTAGAAGTAGCAGAGGGCTGGAGTTGAATGGAATGCAGTTGTGCAATGACCCCATGTGAGCCTTTTTTCAAAAGTTTTTCCATGCGATGAGAACTGATGATGCTAGCAGATCCTGGTAATAACCCTTTTAAGGTGTGCTTCTGACCATTATCTGTGAACTGCATCCAAAGCTCAGAGAAGTCCCATAAAATAGGTCCTAATGTGCGAAGCCATTGTGCCCCTAAAACCACATCACACCCACCTAAGGGTAGGGCAAACATATCAGAGCGACAATTATAATCGCCGATTGCAAGACACACATTTCGACACTTCCCTTTACATGGCAATGTGCCCCCATTAGCAATCATGACTTCAAAGCTAGAACAAGGGTATATAAAGCAGTCTGCTGCCTTAGCAATGCGAGGATCAATGAAATTGTGAGTACTGCCCGAGTCAATGAGAATTGTGAGAGGGATCTTTTTGAAGCACCCTTTGACCTTCATGGTTTGGGGAGTAGTGACACCTGCTAGTGCATGTACTGAGATCTCAGGTTGAGTCTCTTGAACCATTGGGTCCTCTTCAGTGCCGGGTTCATCTTGAGCATCTTGAAATTCTGGAATATCAATCTCGCTGTCTTGTTCTGGTGGTGACTCCACATCTAGCAAGTAAAGTTTTTGTTGGATGCACCTGTGACCCTTAACCCATTTGTCATCACATTTGTAACATAATCCTTTTTCTTTACGAGCCCACATCTCTGTCTCAGTCAGGCGCTTGATTGGTGTGGTTATAGTTGTCCGCTGATTCACTGTGTTCTTGGCTGGTAAAAAGGTGGGAGGTCGACGCTGTGTAGAGAGTTTATCTTCTGCTAACTTAGCCAGACCCAAAGCATCCATCATATTTTTAGGTCGAAACATTTTTACCTCTGAGCGGATCGGCTCTCTCAGGCCACTAACAAAGCAACTTTTGAAGAAGTCATCTGACAACCCTTCAGTGTGATTAGCGAGTTTTTCAAATTCAAGCTGATATTCCCGAACAGTTCCTGTTTGACGGAGTTTGGTGAGGGTGCCTTTGAAATCCTCGAATGCTGAGGGACCAAACCTACCCAAAATTAAGGATGCAAAAGTTGACCAATCAGGTTCATCATTGGTCTTGAGATACCAACGGTACCACTGAAGTGCTTCGTGTTCCAAATGAAAGGAAGCAATTGGGACTTTGTTTACAGAATAAGTATTGTGGAGGTTGAAGAATTGTTCAGCTCGATATATCCATCCTGTAGGATCTGTACCATTGAACCGTGGAAAGTCTAGCTTAGGTCCACGGGAGGAGTTGGAAGTAAAGGAGTGACGGTCTGAAGAAGACTCCTCCTTCTGCATTCGGTTGAGCAAGATGCTATTCTGTTGATTCAAGCCACGCATCATATCGGTTAACTTTGTAACCTAAGATTTCAATGTGGCGATTTCTTCCTCCATGATTTTTGTGCTTGCACGAGTGGTGACCATAACCAGTTGTGAATAGCCGGGGATCCTTCGCGTTCCCTTTTTTTTTTCTGCTGTTTTTTGTTTTTTTTTTTTTTTTGCTGTTTGTTTTTTTTTTTTTTTGCTTGCTGTTGTCGTTTTTTTTTTTTTTTTTTTTTTTTAATAAGCCATTGTTTCAGGAATGGATTGTCTGCAACTATGTGGTTCGAAATATCATCAACTGTGGGTATGCTGTTGTTTGATGTCTGAACCTGATAAGTTAGATATGGACCCCAGGTTTGTTTGGCTGCCTAAAGGATTTTAAAATTCTCTCTGGCCACCAAAGCTGTCTGAGCGAGTACCGCTCTCCAAAAATTTTTGGCCGCGGGTTTACCTCTTAACGACAGCTTTTGGTTTACCTCACGGGTGGGATCTAGTCAATCAGGTTGGGGTCATTGCCCTTTTCGCTGGCAGGTCCTCTCAATGGGCCAGCTACTTCGGGTTTCCTGTGGTACTCCTCACAATGAGTTTTAGGGCTTATGCCCAAGCACTTCCCACAGTTAAGCGGATAGGTATTTACCCAATCCGAAATGATGGAACCTGCAATGAAAAATTTCTTGCCAAAAAATGGCGCAGCAACTGGAAAGCCCTGCTTTGAAAAAAATTGTGCCAAATCTACCCACAAAGCCAAGAAAGCGCTCTGATACGAAATGTGATGAACCTCCTACAGCAATTTACCTCTTACAACAGATTTAATCAAAATATGCCAAAATAAAATAACTCTTACCAATAACAGAAACACAGAAAGCTTATATTGATCGCAGGCCTCTTCGAGGGGGCAAACTCCTTTGAGCAAGCTCAATACAATGAATTCGTGGATGCCTTTATTCGGCCTTAACACTTACTTATATACTAACTCTATTCTAACAACTACTACTTCCCCTTGTATGTGGGATAATTCGAATAAGCTCTAAGGGACGACTTACAAAGCATATGCGTCCATAGCAATTAAGCACGGGTTCCTAACAATAGCTTCCACCTTCGATCTTTGAGGGGGTGAGAGGAACATCTAAACTGAGCACTTACACATAATGAGGACTTTCGACTGACTTCTTTCTCCTAACACAATACATGTCACAATAGATTAGCATAAAAAATAATACAACTCAAATTCACGTTTGAGTATAGTAGCTGAAAATGCATACCATTTGTTCAGTCTCAACATAAAGTTCTATGAGGCAGTCATCTAATTCCCACTCATCCATCTTAAATCTATAGTAGTTAACAGTCATAGCATTTATTTCCAACAAACAACAACTTGCATTCAAACAAGTCAAGAATATGCTCTACAACAATAATCCTTACCAATGAAATGCTTATAGAAATCACCATAAAGCTCACCACGAGAGTATAATGGTGTGTCGACAGCTAGGGTAATCTGACTAGTTGGAAATGTAACATAGCAATCATAAAATAATTAGGCCAACCACTATTCTTGAAATTGACACCTTATATTGAAAGTATATATTAATAGCCTCCAACAAGGAAATGTACATATGAGAAAGCATTACATTTTTTGTAGAGAGTGCAACATTCCAAATCAGAGATTGTCTTTTCACATTATAGAAACTTAACATACCAATTCATTTGGAAAAAATACATATAATATGGAAACACCTTATGTGGTGATTCAAGGATAAGCTAAACAAACCTTTGTATGTAGTAGATGAGATAGAGAAAATGTAATGGATACATTACATTTTGAAAAGTTTAAAAGAACCAAAACATGCCTGTTGTAAATTTTAAAGGTTAGCAATAATTTTTTTGAAGCCTTGAATATCAAGTCCATGGAGATTGTATGCAAAAAAATTCATTTTAGTTGAGCTTCTATGAAAGACGTTGATGAAAATATTTAATAACCTCACTAAACATTTTGAATGAATAAGTCAACAATAGTAAGTATACATTGCATAGTAAAATGGGAGTACTACAAACACAAACATGGATTAACACACTCTTAGTTTGCAGAATTCTACACAAACACATGAAATATTATTGGCCTCTCAATTGTGACCAAGTGTATGTTTCAATTTTAGTGCTCGGCACAGAGGGACCATTATCCATTTACTCAAGTACCAACACAGTAAGGGAGAACCATGGCATGGGAAGACCATGGCATAAGACTAGCAGCATGAGAGTTGAAGGATGCAAAAGGACAATGGTGTGGAAGACCCAATGTGAGAAGACCTAGTCAAGATAACATGGCAAGAGGAACTAAAAAATAGAGGATCTGGAACAAGAAGTGGAAGACAAGGGGAGTGCGAGGGAAGTGGAGTGTAAGGAATGTGGGAGAAGTTTAAAGAATAAATCAAATAAGACACTTCAACCCCACCGATCAGAGGCCTTATACAAACTGCAATAAATGGAACACTTGGAAACAAAATGGATAACATAGAGCAAACATCTAGGGGCACAAAGACTTGATTCTATAGGAATAATTAATTGTAAGAGCCACAACTCTCATTGTGTTGAGAGTTTGTGTGCCATGTGTCTATTCTGGGTTGGAAACTTAACACTTGGATAGGGAAAAACAAGTATAAATCCCTTGTTTTAAGCATCTATAGGGAGGAGAGAAGTTGGAGAACTAAAGAGGGAATATAGAGCACTATCTTGTAATTCATAAGCATATCTTAATAAGAATTTAATGTTACCATATAGTACTTTGCATAATAGACTGTGTTGATTATTGAAATGTGTTAAATAAACAAAGTCATGCGTTTCTTATTTTATATTTAGCTAGGTAATGGTAGTATAATATTTTAAGGAATAATAATAGAATATTTGATCGATAAGAAATGAGTAAACACACATCATGTTTCAAAGTCTTTGGGAACCAGTCTTTCGTTGTGCACTTTGTGTGAGTGCATGAGACTCATCCCTCGTGTGATATGGCCAGCATGTTATCCTATTGGGAAAAGGCTTCAGTACTGAAGTAAAAGAGAAACCAACATTTTGGTTTCATTGCTAGGACCCAAAGCAATTGTAACATGATTAGGGGAAATGTTTGGGTGCATTACACTATAAAATATTAAAGAATGGATTACTAGTGTTGAAGACAATTTTGTGGTTCCATATCTTCAAATAGGAGTTTCTGTGTGATAGTGGGTAGAACAAAACCTCTACAACTCATTGTATGAGACTTTATTTTTTGAGGTCCCTATTCTTTTACATTCCTAAATCTTAGCATATGCTCAAGGATGATCTTGAAACCTTGGACGAAGATAATCATGGATACAAGAATGACAAAGGAGTTATATGTGACTAAAAGTTTCATGGATGCAAGCAGTTGATTATTAGTGGAAAGGTGTTCAGAATAGTTACATCTTGGAATATGCTGTGACCACATATTCATGTCCTGAGGAAGAAAAGTTTAATTTTTTATGAGAACCAAGGGGATGATATATTTCATTATTTTCTTTCAATATTAAAAAGCTAATTATTGATCTTGTATTAGAAACACTACCCATGGAAGGCTAAAATATCTTATGCATGAGCTACACATTTAGAGGGGAGACTACTTGTTGGTTCAAGATTGTGGATTCATTATGGTAGCAAGCTAGTGAGTGCTATGAAAAAGGAAGTATGATGAAGCCTGACAAAGGATCATGGGAGCTAGTGGCATGAGAAGATATTGGGAGCACTTGAGGAGTGCTATGAAGAACCATAAGGAGTCAAACACGCATGAGGAATCCATCACTTATGGGCCACAACCTCTTCCACTTTTATCTTGTAAAGGAGAAATGAGTTGGATTGTTGGAGACAAACCTAGTATGAGTCAACCAAGCTCCCCCACCATAGTGTGTGCTCATGCCTTTGACATGGATAGAGTACATATAAGGGATTAGGATAAAAATAGTATAGATTCAGAAGAGAAGATAAGGGAAAATTAGACCAGTCCATTAGGTAATAACTTAAAATCTATATCTCACTTTTTTCAAGAGAAGACCATGGCACAAATAGGAATGCCTAGAGGATCTGGCCCTCAAGGCTATAATATAGGCTCCAATTTAGGAAGTCAACCCTCCACCATGCCTTTTCACATGGGTGCTACTAATGGAGGCATTAGAGGAGGATTAGGAGGAGGTACTAGAGGAAGCAGGCCCCCTCTAGGGATAGGAGTTGGATCTTCTCTACAATCATTTGTTCAACCATCTATGGTTTATTATGAAATGGCATTGCACCTACATGAGTACTGAGGGGTAGAAAATGTAGCTAAGCATGTTCATAAGTGTGAACTGATTTAGAGGGCATGTGGCATCACATCCTCTCAGTGAAAGGTAACATAGTTCACAACCACCCTCCTAGAACATGCACACAAATGATATCTCAAATTCAAACCTCAGCAAATAGTGGACAACTATGACCAGCTCAAAGCAACATTTCTATAAGAATTTGATATTTTAGAGTTTGAGCAATAGAGTATAGCAGTGCTGAAAGACCTAGAGTAGGTACTTACAAAGAGCATACATGAATATGATGCTTGGTTCAAGACCTTTATTTCTAATCTATCCTTTCAAATCAATCATGCTCAACATGCATAATGGTTTGTAGGAGGATTATTTTTACCCTTTCAACAGACCTTGTCACAAATAACTTTTACCAATGCATGTGAGGCTCTAGAGGTTGCCCTACATGTTGAAGTGGTTAGAAGTATGGATATTGGGATTAGTCCCTTTATGGAGGCCAAAATAACATCCATGGCTTTTCAGCTTGAAAAATTGTCGGCAAACAATGTATATGAGACACATAGTGGTGTTTGGTGTACTAACTGTGAAACTAAAGGACACAAAAAATAATTGCCTGTGCAAGAACATTTGAGCAGTCCTAAAGAAAAATTGTGAGATTTTTCATGACAACCATGATGTCCGTTCCTATCCATTTTTATAACCAGCCATGAACACTAAAGTATCTACTTATTATAAGATTCATGATGTGTATACCTAAGACACCAATGATTGTTATCT
The DNA here is from genome assembly GCA_037957365.1 of Torreya grandis. Taxonomy (NCBI): domain Eukaryota; kingdom Viridiplantae; phylum Streptophyta; class Pinopsida; order Cupressales; family Taxaceae; genus Torreya; species Torreya grandis. The sequence continues at coordinate 905,078 of JARHVA010000786.1, forward strand.
AATTACTGATATTCATGAAGCTAAAGCACATAACACATGCCAAGCCTTAGTCACTAGTTACCAGGACATTGGTGGCTATTATAGGCAAAAAAGAAGATGAGGATGAGGTGGTAGGTTTCCACCAAGGACTTATTCTAAGTGTGGTTCTCCATACCACTATCAAAGGGATTAACCATAATACCCAACCTGTGCTTACTTCAAAAAGGACCATTAACTAGAAGAGTGTCAAGATCTATATGCAACTATCACAGAGGACCATAATGAAAAAGGCATCAGTATGATCTGTACATAAAAACCATAATGGTGCACTCAACCAACCATTCCTATTGTACAATAATTGATTATTACTACTCATAGTGGGGGCCAAACATAATCCACACACAACTTGGTTAAAAAGGTACATCAGGAAGAACTACAAGCTAGGAAATACCCTGATGCACCTCAGCAAAAGGATGTTCTTCAGGACACTATGTCACTTGTGTGTGATCTCCAAAATGAGATTAAATACCTTAAGGATAGGGATGTCACATAGTGCGTTGTAATGCAAAGGGAAATTGAACCTCCAGTAATGCAAGATATTTTTTAGGAACTATTCAAATGCATGCTTGATGAAGACATCATTCCCCATCTTAGCGCTTGGTTTAAGGGTTAAGCTCACTTACCAAATTAAACCCACACTCAATTAAGTCAATAAAGTGAAGATCGATATTTAAACCATGCTTGATGATTGGAAAGTCTTAGTTTCACTTCCTCAAAATATGGATAAATATTAGTTAATGCTTCTATCAATAGATGGGTAATCCAAGCTATTCTAGTACATATTGGCACTGAAGTCAATGTTCTCACTAAAGATGTCTAGCAGAAAATGTCTATTTCAGTTTTGCGACCTTCATCTCATGTCTTGTTCATGGCAAACAAGTCTTGTGTGCACCATATTGGAGTCCTTAAAAATGCCACTATTTAAATACTTGGGGTTCCCTTTAAAGAAAATTTTAAGGTTTTGGAGTTGGCAGAGGCTGATGATTACCTAGCTTTACTGGAAAGGCCCTGGTGCTATGAAAATCATGTAGATTTAAGCTTTAAAAACCAATATATTAGCTTTGAAAATATTTATTAGCGTGTGATAATACCCTTATACCAAGCATAATGACCACCCTATATCAAGATTGTAAGCACTGATGAAGACATTAGCAATCTGTATAATGTGACTGCTTGACATGATGAACAACATGATCTAATGACAGATGGTATTCTTCGTTGGATGGATAATTAGTCTATCTCAGATATAAAAATTAATGCTTACAACTATTGGGCCCAAGGTGATTATGACCTCATAGGAATATTGTGTAACACCATTAATAGAGATGGAAACATCCCATGCTAACATCTTAAGCGTCACAAATTTGTGTGCCTCATGGGTTTAGTAATGAGATGACCATTGGAGGGACCACCATTGGACATACTTCATGAAGTTCCATAGTTCTAAGGGCAAATGGAGGTGTTTGATTTTATCTAATGCCTTGAAGAGTTATATGGCACCTAAAATGAACAAATGAGGTCATTAGACCATATTTTTGATGGCACCATCATCAGATGGTGGTGTACTCATAAAGAGAACCTTTTGTATTGGGATCAAGTGAAATATTCTCTACATCATAGATTTCACCATGACAAAAAGATTAGAGGTACACTTAGTTATTGTGGCATAAAATCACGTAAACCTCACCTTGAGTCATGTGAAACAATATGGTGAGCCAAGAAAACATTTTTACTAGAATACCTATGGGTTCATACATTTTATGGAACCTTACGCACTTGGGGGTGGGATTAGTACATACTTGAAGAAAGGCACATGGAGACAAGGTTATGGTAGCTATTAAAGGAAAACATGATGTTAGTTTTTTCTTACTCTTCACCAAGGATGGACCTGCATCTTACTCTTCAAACTATATGTGATGTAATTATTAGAGATCTGAGTCTGGTGTAAGACTGCCTACATCATATTCATAAAAAACTAGAAGAACCCTTGATTTTATTCACTGAACCTCCCAGACAATCAACTCTTACACCACTGATAGTCTCTAGTGAAGAACATCATGAAGAAATCTGCTTGGGAAAGTAGAATCTCATCTTTTAAGTAGATGAAGGATAAGGGTCCACTTTATTCGATCCATTGAATAACCTGCATGTTCCTACGAGTATTGGCTCATGGACTATTTTGGACACCAAATCCCCTATAGACAACCCTTATCATGGCCCCATTCAAATTGTTTAACGTAACATTAGAATAGAGAGGGAACCTAAAGTAGCAACCATAAAAAATTATTGGACCAAGATAGAAATTTTACAAATCTTTACATTACTGAAAGAGTATCAGGATGTGTTTCCAAGGAACTACAATGAAATGAAAGGGATTCACCCTTCCATCAGGGAGATACATATAAATTTTATTGATGGCACTCATCCTTTAAATAAATGCCCCTATCGAATGAACCCTAACCTCAGAGCATTTATAAAAGAAGAGATCAATAACATGCTCCACAACAGAGTAATTACTCCTATTGATGAATCTAAATGGGTGAGTCCTATGGTAATTAGAATCAAGAAGGATGGGCATATTTGAATCCCTATGGATTATCATGTTTTGAATGCATCCTATGTCACTAATCCTTTCCCAACACCTTTCATAGAGGAAATCCTAGAAGGTGTTGTTGTCTGTGAGATATACTATTTATCGATGGATTCTCGAGGTATCATGAAGTCTAGATAGCTGAGGAAGACCATTCCAAGACCACATTTTCTACATAATGGGGCTCTTTTACATATACCATCATGCCTTTTAGATTGAATAATTCCCTGATGGTATTCTCATAGATAGTAGTGGAGGCCTTCAAATATTTTATCCATAAGTTTCTCCAAGTCTAATTAGATGACTAGAAATTATACAAGTTGATCAAGGACCATTGTGCCAATCTGAGGCTTATGCTTGAGCATTATCAAATGTTATAGAAATTCCTATTTATGACACCTTTTTGGGTACTCTTTGGGCATATAATTTGTAAAGAGGGACTCCTGGTAGATCCAGCCAAGGTCTCTATCATTCTCTATCTAAAAGCACCAAAAACTTAGCACGAGGTGCACACATTCTTAGGACACATATGCTACTATAGGAAGTTAATTTAGGGTTATGCCAAGATTTCCACACCCCTGGAAGAACTATTAAAGCATAATGAACAATTTATGTGGACAAGTTATTGCAAAGAAGCATTTGAAACTCTCAAGGAAAAACTAGTTAATGCTCCTATCTTAAAATTTATAGATTAGATAAAACCTTTCCATGTCCATGCTGATGCATCTAGTACAATAGTTGGTGCAATACTTGCACAACTAGGAGAAATAAATTTGGGCCATCCCATCTATTTCACTGGAAAGAAACTCACATCAACCAAAAGGAACTATATCACCACTGAATGTGAAGCCCTCTCTATGGTTTACTCATTACAAAAATTTAGACAATACCTTCTATCCATACCATTTATGTTCTACACTAACCATGAGGCTTTAAATTATCTTGTCAACAAGTCAGTTCTCTATGGAAGAATTTGCCACTAGATAGTTCTCTTCCAAGAATTCTAGTTTTTCATAGTAGTAACACCTAGGAAAACTAATTATGGACCCAATCATCTATCCCAAAGTGAAAATGGAGAACCTCCACATGCTATAAAAGATGACCTTCCTGACGTAAAAAATTTCCAAGTTGTGAGGGTACCTAAAGAATTAGAGGATATTGTGGCATTCCTTAATACAAGTTCTACACCTGATTCTCTCACTTTACAAGAAAAGAAACAACTTACAGTCTGTGCCTCGCCTTATCAACTCATAACAAGAGATCTATATAAGATAGACTGTGATGAGGTACCACATCATTGTATAATACAAAATGAGCACCTTGAGGTATTATGATAATTCCATGAAGATATTGCTAGAGGACACTATGCTGAGGAAGCTACCATATGCAAGGTATTACTCATTGAACTCTGGTGGTTGACTTTGTTTAAAGATGCAACAACATATGCAAGGAAATGCAATATTTTCCATCACATAGGAAGACCTAATATAAGAGATGCCATGCCATTATGTCCAATTTCTTCTCAAAAACCATTCAAAAAGTGGGTTATAGACTTTATTAGGCCCCTCACTCTAACAAGATGAAGAACAGGCTCCATGTACATAATTGTGGTAACTGACTACTTAATGCATTGGGCTAAGGCAATGCCAACCAAAGACTGTATGGTAGTGATTTCCATGCGGTTCATCTGGGAAAACATTATAGCATGCTTTGGATGCCCTCTAAGCGTTACTATTGACAAAGGAACCCACTTCTTGAATGAGACAATTCAAATCTTATTGATTGAATTCATGATTGCGCATCACAAGACAACACCATACCACCCACAAGCTAATGGAATAATAGAAACATTCAATACGATCCTCGGTACCACTTTGACAAAAATTTGTAATATTGGTAGAATTGATTGGGATGACAAGGTATCTATAGTACTTTGGGCATACCAGACCACATACAAATGCCTCAACAAAAATACACCATTTAACTTAGTATATGGAAAGGAATCAATCATGCTAGTTAAGTTCTTGGTTCCATCTCTCTGAATAGCATGTATAGGAAACCTTGATGATGATGCATCTTTGAAAGCTCGACTCGATGAACTCACGAGACTACATGAGGCTTGTTTCCTTTCCCACTGGAACCAAGATGTTGAGAAATGGAAATAGAAAGCATGGCATGATCACCATCTAAAGAACAAAATCTTCACCCCATGCATGAATGTTATACCTTATGACACTAATTTCACGTGTCACCTTGGGAAGATCTACATTCATTGGGATAAACCATTCATAATTCATAATATTCAACCTACTAGAGCATGCTGACTAAAATTAATAGATGGTCAATTCCTCTTAGGACACTATAATGAGAGTCAGCTTCAGTTGTATTATGATTATGTTTAATTTTGTGTTATTTTTAATAAGTCTTAAGGCTATTAAATTAGGATTTTCCATTTTCAATAAAAAGCATTGCCCTTGAGGCATGTGGCTCGCTTTTCAAATTCTTAGTTTTTTGTATGGGACCACAAACACTTTTTATTGTAGGGTAAGATATTAATATGAATACAAGACATAACGTGTGGGTGCACAAGTTTCAAAGGTGTAAGAGTCATACATGGCAAGCAAGTGATTAAGGGCATGTGAATCATTTAATAAAACATATTTCCATTTTTTGTGTGACAGCTAGTTCCCATTAATCCAAAAAAATGGGACAATTGTCACCCACTTTCAAGAAAGGCACATGAAGGAATGGATCATTAATACAAAAAGGATAGTCATAACAATAACCATGTGAGTGGAATGATGGGATGAGTTCATTAGAACACTAAGGGCTTGATACAAGATCCAAAGTACGAAGACCATTAAAAGATACACATTTAGGGCTAGAAATGACAAGGAGAGGGAATAAATTAATGAGGTAGATTAGCTGGAGGACTTATAAATAACCAAGTCAAATCCATTCTACACTTTACCTTACTATAATCTTCAAGTGATTAATGAACCAGAGAACCAAAGATGAAGTCAATCTCATCATGAAATAGAGTGATTGAAAAATAATCAAAGATGCAAAGAGGATTTACAAGCAGAGGAAGATTGTTAAGAGCAAATATATGCAGAATTGGATTGAGGTCATCTTTTATAAATATTGCATGTTGCAGGTTTCACCATTTTGAAGTGTGAAAATTGAGATTCAAGGCAAGTTTGAATGCCACCACATATTCATTTGGGAACATGGGATGATTGAGGGTTAACCTTCAAGCACCACAGAGAGTAATTCAGTCGAATAAAAAGGAAAAAAGACTTGAAAAAATGGAAACCATACCAGAAGAGGGAGAGGCGAGTGAAGTACAGTGGTTTCTTATAATAGAGGAACCTTTGAAAGACTTAGAAGAGACACCAAGGGAATAGTAGCACATGGAAGTTCAGAGTGAGAGTCTAGAAAAGGCTAAAATGGTGAAAAATAGAAAGTAGGCACATGCCTCCTCTTCGCAGACCACTCTACCATCTCCCCCTCACACCATTTACATAGAACAGACACAATACCTTGAGTCGGTCTTACGTGCAAAATACTGGATTTCTAAGGTAACAAGTGTGACCATATTTGACTACAACCACCACCAATCAGGAAATGAATTATAATTGCAAAATGATTATTAGGTCCAAACCACTAACACACTAAACCAAGTGGTTTATGACCTAACCATCAAGAACCAGCTGGACAAAGTTGGCCTTTTCCAAATTTTTGAACTACCATATTTTGGAAAGCCTACTAAGGCAGTTCAATTCCTCCTCTCATGTGTTCATGAGGATTACATCCATTTCATAGGGTGTAACATGAAGATCAACATGAAGAGGGTAAGAAAGGTCACAAGACTCTAGTGTTTAGGAGTCAATGTATTGGATGACTTAACAGATATAAAGGATATACAGTAGACTGCCACCATGCTTATATATCAAAATTAGGGACATGCAATGCATATCACAAACCTACAGGATCCTACCCTAAGAGTCATAGCGTGCATCATTTACACTAAGGTTATAGGGACCGACTAATGGAAGGAGTTGGATATGACCCACCTTCACATAGCAAACCAAGTAGTGCAAGGAATACAATATAACTGGGCACTATACTTTTCCCAAAAGATAGCTAAAGATGCAAAAAAGGTGGATATTATGCCTAGGTTTAGGTTTTAATGGGGGGTAATCCTATTAGTAATGGTTTTTGATGAAATTGATGTGCCTGACTATAGTTCAGGATCTCTAAAGTGGGTGTATCCCTCCACTCACAAGTCCCCTATCGAGCACTAAAAAGCTTTCACCTACCCTCAACACATCACTCCAATAGATAAGCTAAAGATGAAGTATTGGTTTGATGGAATGAAGGTGGATTTCAGGAATGAATGGTGCATTCCCAAGGATCTCCCTCCCAAATAGAAGATCAAGCAAAATTTTCTATAAAGCAACACTTATCCCTAACACATATCTGGATGAATCCTTTGGGGGAGCTCTCAGCATGGATTAAGCTACCATATGCCTTCTCTATGAATTACATTATTGATTCCCTAAACAAAATCTATGATGCACAACTAATCAATATACAATTAGAATAGATCAATGCAGAGTGCCACACCTTTCAGAAGATGTTTGCGTATCCTGACAAAAGGCCTATATAGAGAGGGAAGAAATAATTGAAACTAGTATTAAAATCAAGAATATTTTGGTTGGGGAATAGGTGCACAAACTATTTTATATGTTACGCCCTAACCAACACCCTCAAGATAGGGATGCCAAGGAGAGGATCCCCTAGGTACCACTGAGAAAGAGACCATCCATGCCAAGCATAAGTACAAGTGGGCAACAGGGCCCCCAAAAGTGGAATATAGTGGAGGTGTAGCCATCTAGTCCAGTTTAGCATCATTCATCACCACAACCACCACCTCATACTTCACCTTCACCTCACCCTACATCTTCACCATCATTATCTCCATCATCTCACAGTTCACCACCTAAGTCACCTTCACCTCATAGTACTCCTTCCCACTCACCTACCCCACCACCTCAACCATCTCATCCATCTCCCCCACCTTCTCTACCTCCACCACCATGACCACCATCTCCTCTACCTTCCCCAAGGACTACCACTAGATCAACACCTCACCACTCTCCAAGACAAGTGCCTTAAAAGGACCCCTCCTAGGAACAAATACATAACTTGGAATCTGATCCAGAGAAGACTCCATCCCCTATGCGAGAGGTTTCAACCATTGATCAAGTGAATACTAGAGAGATTAGAATGTATGGGATGGCTAGTGGAAGCCATCAAGAACTTGAATGAGACCCAAAAAATGGAAAGGGGCCAGCTGAGGGGGAACTAGAATAGAGAGTGTCATCTAATCTATGTGAAAGATACCAGTTCAGCATAGATGAGTAGAAACTCTATCTTTGGAAGCATTTCCAGCCCAATGATGTGACCCAAAAAATAAGGATGTAACTATCATTCTTTCTAGAGATGTATAATGAAGAGCCTCGATTTGACATTTCATTGGATTGCATTTTTTCTAGCCTAGACCCCTAAGACTGCCAAATCTCATGAACATTGATGCACAACAGCTCTTCCCAATAATTACAAGTGTAACATTTTTTAAACTTGCCATGAAAGTGACACAATAAAATATTTTTTCAGAATCTAATGCATGCACAATCGAAAAGAAACATGGTAAGGTGGTGGAAATGTATAATAAGGTGTATTTGAAAGGCAGGCACTAGCCGAAGAAGTGGCCTCTTTGAAGCAACAACTTCAAGAGACTACCCAGGCTAAGATAAGGGTATCAACCCTTTGTAAAGCGATTTTGAAAGAAGAGTTGACATTGGTAGATGGTATAGCATTGGATGGGGATGCCATAGGAAAATTAGATACATTGGTTGAGCTTTTGCTCAAAAGGAATAAGGAGCACCCCGCATCTAGATATGAAACCCAAGAACTTTTTGAGTAATTTACCACTACAACAAATATCTAACGTAGTACTCTGGAAATTTTCAAAAAGGTTATCCCAATTTTAGATGACATTTTTGCATGCATGGCACACCCAAATAAAATCATAGAGGCACAACTAAGTAACGAAGAGCTCTTGAGGCAGTAAGCCACTGATGCATCTCTACTAATAAAATACTGTGTCAAGCACACTAAGGCATTCAAGGATGTGTAAATAATGGAAGAGGCTATCAATAACCATCATCAACAAATAAATCCCAATTTTACCACACTCTAAGGATAGGTTGACAAAGAGGTCTCTAGATTAGAGAACATCCAAAAGGAAGCTAGCTTAGCCTTAGAAGAACAGATGAAGAAGACCGAGACTCTAATTCAACTCGAGGAGTTGAAAGTAGTAGAAGAGGCCACTGAGAAAATAAATGCTAAAGTTATCTATGTCTTATCCCACTAGGATGAGATGAGGAAAGAACTTGAGCAGAAAGGGCCTGAATTCCTTGAGGATTTAATACAACTTAGTTCAAGACAGACTAATAGCTTAGTGTGGGGTGATGTTGGCCCCTCAATTTTGACCAAGTATATGTTTCGATTTTGGCACTCAACACAGAGGGACCACTATCTTTTTACTCAAGCACTGGCATGACATGAGAGAACCATGGCGCAAGAGGACCATGACGTAAGACTAGCAGTGCGAGAGTTGAAGGATGTGGAAGGACAATGGCACAAAAGACCCAATGTGAGAAGACCCAATAAAGAGAATGTGGTAAGAGGAACACGAGAACAAAGGATCCAGAACAAGAAGCAAAAGACTGGGGGAGCATGAGAGAAGTGGAACATGAGTAACATGGGAGCAGTTTGAAGAATAAATCAAATAGGACACTTTGACCCCATTGATCAGAGGCCTTATACAAAACACAAAAAATGGAACACCTAAAAATAAAATGGATAACATAGAGCAGGCATCTACGGGCATAAAGGCCCAATTCTATATGAATAATTAATTGTAAGAGCCACAACTCTCAATTTATTGAGAGTTCATGTGACATGTGTCCATTCTAGGTTGGTAACTTGACACTTAGATAGGGCAAAACAAGTATAAAATCCCTTATTGTAAGCATTCATAGGGAGGAGAGTAGTTGGTGAACTAAGGAAGGAATATAGAGCACAATCATATCTTAATAAGAATTCAATGTTATCATATAGTACTTTGAGCGATGGACTGTGTTGAATATTGAAATGTGTTAAATAAATAAAGTCATGAGTTCCTTCTTTTATATTTAGCTAGGAATTGGTAGTATAATATGTTAAGGAAAAATAATATAATATTAGATCGATAACAAATGAGTAAACACACGTCATGTTTCAAAGTCTTTGAGAATTGGTATTTCATTGCATGCTTCAGGGGAGTGTGTGAGACTCATCCCTCGCATGATAGGGCCAGCGTGCTAGCCTATTGGGAAAAGGCTTCAGTGTTGAAGTAAAAGAGAACCCAAAAAATATGATAAGAATAACACTTTCAATGTACTTAAAATCACACATACATGATGACCCCATCATAAGGAATATAGTATATTTCAGCACTGGCAAGCATAAATACATAAAAAATGATGAATAAACACACAAGAATTAAAAATAGCACTAAAGAAATTAAATCTTGGAAAATAATATAGAAGCTCTTATACACCCTACAATGGGAGTACAAACATGGATTCACACACTATTACTTTGTGGAAGTGTGCACAAACACATGAAACATGATAAGAGTAACACTTTCAACGTACTTAAAATCACACATACATGATGACCCCATCACAAAGAATAGAGTATATTTTGGAAAGTCTAAGAATAAATACACATGAAATGGTGAATAAAAACACATGAATTGAAAACAATGGTGAAGATATTAAATCTTGGAAAATACTGGAGAGGCTTCTATGCACCCTGTTGTACCCTATTGAATAGCTCTCTTCCTCTAAATTCATAGTGCATATGACCCCACATATAAGAGCTTATCTCTCTATAACAAAATAAATTATTAAAAAAGATAAAGTCCTAGGCGAGCTTAACCTTATATATAGTGGGCCTTTACCAAGGAGAAACAGGGCCCCAAAAATAGTAGGTCTAGGTAAAATTGAAGACATATGTCTTTTTACAGGAATTATTACAATATTCCCTGCTTTTCTTTGCATTTTCCTTTTTTCCCCATACCTATTCTTTCTTCGTATGTTTTGGATTTTGTTTGTTTTAATAAGTTATGGATTCAATTTTTTCACATTTATAAAAGACTGGGATTTCTTTCCTTGTTCAGCTTATTCGGTGACCACTTGCCTTTTTGTGATCACAAATATGAATGAATCTATCCTAAATGAGTTAGTGATTCAATTTTATGTAGGGTCATATGCAACATTATCTTTTATGCAAGGTCATATGCACTGCGAGTTTTAATTAGGTAACACTAAGCTTTTTTTTCTTTTGTCCTTTAAAATGACTGTCTGTTAAAGGATATTCTATGTTTGAACAACACAACTCTATTTCCTTTGAAAAGGAGAACTGAGTATGTGTTTTTTATGGGAAGAACAACTTGTAAACTACGTATAAACTCAATATATAGTCTGGTTATAAACAAAGTTCATAAACACAATTCATAATCATGCAGACCATTGTGCGTTGAGACACAGTCTATAGAGAAGCAAGGGTAACCTTGAACAGGGGCATACGAAACCCTTAGATGGAATGAAATGACTATGTGAAAATGATAAAACCTTCCACAATTTACCTCAATGTTTAACTAAACACCGACTACTCCACTCTCGTTTAGACCGCCTCTGCTTGAGCTATCTCCCTCCACATTGGATCTAGTAGCGAACGAATGGTGAAAGACATATGTTTTGGCTTGGCATTACCTAATTAACAATAAGCTAGCAAACCATGATTAAGGCAAAGCTAAAAAACCATGATTACCTACATTTTAGGGCATGATTATCTGGCATGCCATGCCTCATTAGGTCTATGCCACGTGGCAATTAGTGGTGGAGTTGGTGGTCAAGTTGGTGGTGATCGTGGAGGCCGCAGTTAAAACAAAGCAGTGGGGTCGACAAGTGGCATCAACAAAGCAATGGTGTCGACAACAACTTAACTATAGATTAAACTATGATTTCTTTTAACTACAAATTAACCCCTGATGACTACCAATAACAAGTCCCCAATGACCACCAATGACCAGCCCCCAATGACTGATGACGACCAGCCCACACTGGGAGTTAGCATGTGCTGGTTAAGCTCTGCTAAAAATCATGAGGGTTTCTCATTTTTTTACAAAGAAAGTAGTTTGGATCCTCTTGTCACTTTGTATTTTCTTACCCAGTGCTTTTATTCTTAGTGACATGCTTCAGTTTGGATGTGTGTCGAAGCCGTGTATAATTCTCCATGTGGAAGACTAGGCTAACATGAAGTAGAAGGCCAAACTGCATGGAAAGAGGTGGTGCAACTCCCCTTGCTTTCCTTCACCATCGAGATAGTTTTTTTCAGGTGATGATTGTTGTTGTTTGATTCACTAGTGAAATGAAAAATAGTTTTGTTTTTAGATTTTCTATGATGAACAGAAGTAGCCTCTAACTATTCGATAGACTATAATGAACTATTTTAGACTCAATATGCCCTATTCAAGTTCCCCATGTAACCATTTGATCTATTGGTTCCATGGGACATCTAATTAGGGCATATCAAGCCCCCTAAACATAATTATGACAACCTAATCTTATTTCAAAATCAATAAACACTAATTGAGTTCCCTATACAACCAGTCCCTCATTTGGTTACATGGGACACATAATTAGGGCATATTAAGCCCCTAAACACAATTGCAATAAAATAACTATTTCACTAAATTTTGAATCTATTTGATGTTTAAGGAGAAACAGAGATGAAGGGTAGGGATTATAGATTATAGAGAACCCAGATTAGTTCTGCGTCATATCCAGATGATGTTGAGCACTCCTCTTTGGCTAGGGAGGACTACCTATGAATAAGAAAGTACTACCACCAAAATATTTGTTAGCAGATATATGAGTGGGATGCCAAGCTATGCACTTGTTCCTGGAAGTGTCAAACTTCCTTAGGGATGACGATCTAATTTTTGAAACAAAATTGGTAATGAATAACAAAATGAAAGAAAGAGTAAGAGAGAAATATGTGTACCATCCTTGCAGTTTGAGTGCATTAAAGAGTGACATAGTGTAGGTAATGTGAGTTGTCAATGTTTTAAGAGGTTGTTTGGGTAGGCTCAGGGAGGTTAGTGGAAATACACAGTCACCAACATCAGTTAGGCTATCGATGTTGGTAAGGAAATATGTTCAATGTCAGTAGGGGTAGTAGGCTCTCAAGGGGTTGCAGGAGACTTTTTTGAGCTGAGAGGTGGATGTCAGTTAGGTTTATGATGTTGGGAAGAGTCATACGTGAGAGTGTAAGACTCAGGTGGATCTGGATAGAAGGTTGATATGTTTAGAGTAGAGGAAAATAGGTGAAGGAGTTTTACAACTCCACAAGGAGAGTCATGATGTTCATAAATGATAAATAGTAAAATGTAAAGTAATTGTAAAATGATTGTTTAAAGGAATAACCAAAACATAGAGATATACTTAGTTGATGAAATGGATGAACTATGGCTGCCAAATAGATGGCTCTAATGAGGCATGTTGAATCAATAGGTGAATATAAATACAAACATGTGTTGTTAGTTTAGAAGAATCCAAGCTCTATGCAATATATTAATACTTAATCTAAACTAATTTATACAGAGTAACTGTAAGCCTAGATGTAGAAAGTTGAATGATATAGCCTATATGTGAATAACTAACTTTTTTTTATTTCTCCTGACCTAAACATCAATTTAGAATTTGGCTTAAGTAACTGACATCAGCGATCCCATCGACGTCGACCATGGGTTGACCAACATCGGTGGCATGAGAATAGGTAAAAGGGATATTTTTAGCTTATTTTCTGTTATTTCTCGTGCTGTGTGGTATATATTAGGAAATGGTAGAAATGTGAGGTTAAGAAGGATGTAGTTAGTTAGGAATTTATTTTTTGGGTGAGAACAAGTCATGGGCAGGTAGGATTAGGGAACTAAGTCTCAAGGTGACTCAGATGATAAGAATTAGTCTTAGAATGAGGTGGCCAATTAAGGTGGCATAAGTAGTTTTTAGTTAACTTAATTAAATATTTTAAATTAATTAAATGTGTGAGGGGTAAGAGCATGGCTTAGGAAGGATAATTATTAATATAATTGAAAGGGAGGTTTTGACACAGGGATTTATGCATGTGTATAACGTAATTTTGGTGTTTACATTTTTCCCCTTTTGTCTTGTAATTTATACTGACAAGTTGAAAGACAAAAATAAGAGTTAGATGCTCTAGGTATTGGTTGAGGTATCCCCCCTCAAAATGAGAACTGATGGAGGAGAAATTGGAATCAGATACTAGTTTGATAAGGAGTAAATTGGGTGGGTGAATGTTGAGTGAGAACGTGGTATCACTGCTTTTGCATATACTACTATGAGTTATAGTTGACAAAATCAATAACTTGTAAAAGCGAGGAAGATTTGGATAGAAATAACCAAATCACAACTTTTAAGTGATAGATGATAAGGTTAAAATGATCAAAGTTATAGCTCCAATGGTCCATGTGTTCTAGGTATCCAAGGTAGGAAGTACCCTTAGTAAACAAAAAAGGTTACAAGTGACAAGACTAGCTTGGTCATGATCTAAAACATATAATATACATGTGTGTGAACAATAGTTGACTATAACAAGGTATCATAAGTGATCAATACAAGTAATGTAAGGTTGGTTTAAAAGGGTCAATGGTTAAGGAGATATTCATGTTCTTCAGTCAGAGTCATCGTGGGTGGAGATTTAAGTTATCTCTAAGGTTAGTTGTCATGATTGGGGAGATATATGCGATCTCCAAGTTGGTTGTCATGGTCAGGGAGATATATGTGATCTCTAAGTTGGTTGTCATGGTCAAGGAGATATATGTGATCTTCAAGTTGGTTACAGGATATACCTCTTGCCTTTCCTTAATATAAGAGGGATGATATAGAGGCACCCCTACCCTTTCCCCAAGAGACAGATGGGTTAGATTTTGAGGAGCTGCCAATAGGCCTGAGTGTGGTAGATCCTAGATGCATAGTAGTTTATTTTATGTGGTAAATAGGTCTACATCTCATAGTTTAGGTCAGGAGGCCACCACCAGATGTACAGGAAGTGATGAGAGAGAGAGATGTAGTTGTATAAACCTGAGATGTAGCTGTATGGGCCTGAGATGTAGCACATGCATAGGTTTTGGTCTTATAGGGGTAGGTTGTGACATTACAAGGGCAGGTCAGGTTATTATAGGGTCAAGTTAATACATTTATAGTTGAGAGGGATAGTTTGAGATCAACAAGATAGGCTACTCCTCCTCCTCCACTATAAGGACTAGTATAGGGGCCTTCAGTAGGTGCGATGGGTCCAACACATACTATATCTCTAGCAAGGTAAAGCATTTCTTTAGATGAGATTGCATATTATGAGAGAGCCATTAGGGATTTCCCATATATTTGAAAGTAATCTAAGGCTAGAGAGCAGGAGAGATTAGTGACATGTGCCACAGCTTCTAGCTCACACAGACATAGAGAGGAAGAGGGTGGTGATGATATTGCTACTTCATGACCATGACTATAGCCTTGATTATTCTGAGGTCCAGATGATATTTTTGATGTTGTTATATAAGTTGTAAACACACAGACCTATGAGCTAAAAATGAGAGATGTACTTTTTGAGAGAGAGATGATACTGATATGATTCATGGATGTATATTCATAATCAGCGTATGTATATATATATATATATATATATATATATGAGAGGTTGTTATGTTGAGATGTGTTTATGTGATGGTGATGATGTTGAAGTTATTATAATGATGTGGATGTTTATGTTATGTTAATATTATGTTAATTTTGAGTATGTTAGTTGATTTAGACTAGCATTTCCCATATGTGTGATGGTATATGCATAGGTGATTGGTTAGCTTCATCTTAGCATTTTTCCATATTTGTGATGGTGTATGATTAAAATAAATGGTGTAGGCTTGATAATTTTTTCTATTTATTATTGTTTAGAGAAACTATGGTTATACATTGAGTAGATTTCTCATGAGCAATTGTTTGTTAGTTTTAGGATGGTTTTGGGTAGTTATTTGAGTATCTTTACTTGAGATGGATATGTGAGTGATAATATTTGTTAAACACATAACTCTAAGAATCAAGAAAGATTGGCAAAAAGACAAGAAGGTGATTGAATCTTGTTGTGAGATGCGATCTCAGAAGAGAAATCAACATGTGATTGGGATGGGAAAGAAAGAGGCACGATGTTCATGTATTGGCAAAGACCATAATAATAACATAAATAAGCTCAAGAATATGAACCTCTTTCATGCTTTGCATCATTTGACCATTTTTTTTGTTAGAGAAGTGTCATACTCACCTTGTGTCAAGTGATTTCAAAGTCCCTTGAAAGAGTATGAGGGGCAAAAGGAAAAAGGAATGAGAGTGTTTAGGTAACGTAACCTTCTTAGTGGGGATGATATGCCCCTTTTGTGGGTGACCTGAGAGCTACTATGGGCAAGTCCATGACTTAAAGTTTTTTTTTTAATTTGTTGCGTAAGCTGATCAATACAGGAAGCCTAAAATGGGATTTTCTTTTTGTTGAGGTCATATAAAGCTAATCAATACGAGAAGCTTCTAAGTCATTATTTTCTCTTGATAACAAAGCTTGGCCTAGCCATCCTTCAAAGGAGTGGTCTAAGCTTTTATTTTTGAGTTTTAATAACTATCCTTCAAGGGAACAGTCTATTTATAGTATCAAAGATAAGGTACATAGATGCCCTTTAAGGGAGCAGTTTACATTGGGAATCATGACCTGAGAGATTATAACTTGTCTATATATCCCTTTTTTTTAATTTTAGTCATGGAAAAGACTATAGAGGCTTAGGGGTTTTCTAATTTGAGAGCAAAACCATAGCACTCCATAGGTTAACTAAGTTTTTAGGAGTAAGGGTTAACAGGAAGGGAGATGAATGTAATAGGGTTTCTTAAGGGACGAGCTCAAGTTAAACACGAGGTGAAGTGTCACTTGATTAACAAAAGAATGGTCGTAGGTGTAACGCATTTAAAGGCTCAAGTTTTGGCTTTCCTTTGAGAGAAGATAAGTGATAAGTTACTGAGCCATACTTGTGAGTTATGATGTAGGGTCCAAGCCAATTAGGAGTGAACTTACCCCATTGATTTTCTCTATGTTCATCACATGTTCATTTTCCTTTAATATGAGATCTCTGATATTGAAATTTCACTCTTTGAGATTTGTTTGGTAAGTGCATTAGATACACTCTTGATATATTTGAAGGTGGTTGAGTGCTATGAGATGATGTTCATCAAGCAACTCAAGTTGAGCTAAACATTCTTAGTGAAAGTCATCATTAGTAAGTATGTCTTGTAGAGAGATGTGAAGAGAAGGAATCTGGACCTCAAGAGGCAAAATAACCTCCATCCCATAGAACAAGGAAAAAGGTGTACTACATGTAGGGGTTTGAATATTGGTACGATAAGCCCATAAAGTAAAGGGAATGCGCGTGTGCCACTCCTTACTAGTATCATTGACTACTTTCATGAGGATTTTGGTTAAAGTTTTGTTAGAAGCTTATGCCTATCTATTTACTTGTGGATAGTATGGTGATGAGAAACTTAATTTGATTCCAAAGGTGTCATAAATATTTTGGATAGTCATGTTTTTGAAAGATTTACCGTTATCCATTATAATTTTATGAGGGACACCAAAATGATAGATGATGTGATGGTTGATAAAGTCAACAATTTTGTCAGCCTTAGTAGAGATGAGAGGAATGGCCTCAACCCACTTAGTGAAGTATTTAGTGGTAGTAATGATACAACGGTGATGGAGGTATGAATGAGGGTTAATCTCATCAACTAGATCTAAACCCCATTGGGAGAAGGGATAAAAGTCTTTGATTACTTATAATGCATGGCTTAGAACATGAAGGAGGTTAGCATGTTGCTAACATTTGATGCAATGCTAAATGTAATCACTATAGTCTTGATGAAGTGTTGGCCAATAATAGTTGAGTTGAAGGATACACTTGGCAACTACGTGACCATTGAAATGTCCACCACAAATCCCATCATGTACTTCTTTAATGGCGAAGGGGGTCTCAGTACTAGTGACGCATCTAAAGAGAAGACCATCAAGACCTCACTTGTAGAGAAGTCCCCCTAGCATAGTGTAATGAGTGACACATTTCATGAAGGCATGCCTCTCATTATTAGAGAGGTCAGAAGGGGTAATAGAAAAGGAAAGGTAATTCATGAGTTTATTGTACCATAAGTCATGTGGGTTATGTGTTACATTTTTTATAAAAAAGATGTTAGTTGATACATAGGAGGATAATGTTAAGTGATGCACAATGACATAGATTTTTGAGGAAGAGGGTGAAGACTGTATGTGTGAAGTAGGTGAAGCCATTGTGTCAGCAAACTTTTTTGTAGATTGAGGAACAATTTACAAGAGGTAAGAGTTAAATGATCCCAATAGCGTATCTACATGATGTTTATATCACTATAGAATTTTGTATTTGCATAGATAGGAACCATTAACCTGATTAACCTCTAGCTGAGGGTCACCAAAAATGGTTATTGATTTGACACCCAAGAAAATAGCCATTTGAAGCCCTAAGATCAAAGCTTCATATTCATCCATATTGTTAGTACATTCAAAATCTAGTTTAAATGACAAAGGCATAGGCTCACCATCAAAAGGGATGAGGATGACCCCTACACCCCCACCATGCTGACATTTAGATCTATCAAATAACATCATCATTTGATAGGAGATGTCATCGGTGGATAGCATTGTTATGGATTCATTAGGGAATTCGAGGTTAAAAGGTTGGTTGTGAGGTAAAGGGGCAATAGCTAACTAGTCAGCGATCATTTGCCCCTTGATAGACTTTTATTGAATAAACTCTAAGTCAAATTAAAGGATCATGAGCCACTGAGCTACACATTGGTTATGACATGGATTGGAATGCATGTATTTGAGGGGATCAGTATGGGTTACGATATAGGTTTTGTGATTTAAGAGGTAATGACAGAGCTCGGAAGCTACAAAGACTAATGTGAGATAAAGCTTTTTGGTATGGGTATATCAAGTTTCATAATCAATACGTGTGTAGTTTATGTAGTAATCCACTTTTTCTTGATGGTGATCATCTCAATGTGAAATCATAACACCCAGAGAATGGTCTGTTGTAGAGATGTAAAGGTAGAAAGGTCAATTTTCCATAGGTGGCATAAGAATCGGTGGGGAAAGGAGATACCATTTGAGTGCACCAAAGGCTTCCTGGAAATATATATTTTAATGGAAGGAGACATCTTTTTTGAGGAGATGGTGAAAGGGTTGGCAATGATCTTATAACTGGGAGATGAAGCAGTGAATTGACTGAAGCTTGCCTTACAGGCTGTGGAGTTGTTTGATATTAGTAAGTGGAGGCATCTCTAGTATTGCTCAAACCTTAGTAGGGTCAAATTCAATACCATAGAGAGAAATGATAAAGCCTAAGAGCTTATTAGAAAGGACACCAAATACACATTTTTTTAGGTTTAGTCGAATGTTATATTAGAGGAGATGAGTGAATATGATTTTGAGAATCATCAAGTGATATTGGTAAAGTTTAGACTTTTTAAGTAAGTCATCCATGTAGTCCTCCATAATTTTGTGTAGGAGATCATGGATGATATAAGTCATGGCATGTTGGTAGGTGGCACCAACATTCTTTAGATCAAAGGGCATAACCTAATAATAGAAAGTCCCCCATGGGGTAATGAAAGTTTTTTTGTGTTGATCCTCGAGAGCAACCAAGATTTGATTGTAACCTAAGAACCCATCCATAAGTGATAGCATCTCATGGCCAACTATTAGATCAACAAGTTGGTCGATACTTGGCAAAGGGAAGTCATCTTTTGTACAAGCAAGGTTTAAGTCATGGTAGTTAGTGTAGATGCAAATTCCTCTCATTGCTTTGGTGATAGGAACAATATTAGAAACCCATTGTGGATAGTCGATGGATTGAATAAAGTTAACAGAGAGGAGGCATTGGAGCTCTTCTTTGATAAGGAGATCATTTTGTGAAGCTTCTGCTTAACAATGTAGTGTCTCGATTGGTGAAAATATTGTGGGTGATGATAGAAGGGTCAATACCAAGCATGCCATTATAAGACCAAACAAAGGCTTTGCTATGGTCATCAAGAAATGTGGCATAATGAGCTTGCTTAGAGGAATCCAAAGACTGGCCAATTTTAAAGACATGGGGGTTATTGTGAGAGGCTAAATTAATGTCAATGGTTGATTCATTTAACATAGCTTGCATTTTTAATGGGAGTGAGCATTGGATATAGGAATCATCTACACCTATGTATGTGAGAATAACATCATCATCTTGACGTTGGACAATGTTGATAGTGGCAGAGTCTTCATCAATCATTTTAGGAAGAATGAGAGAATGGGACCTTGTTTCCTTACACTGATGATAGGTGAGAGGCCCCAAATAGATGGCATTTATTGAAAAAATAAATAAAACTAGGAGGTATAGATACCTCCAATTTGGTAGGTGATGGTAGGGGAGAGGATGGAAAAGGAGAGATTAGCTCTTCGATAATTATTACATGAGATGTTTTGGTGAGTTTAGTTGGTTTGTCATAACCCACTCCATGCCTCTTTTTGGCATTTTTAATGGTTTTGTTGATGGGATATTCAATGGGCATTTGAATACCCTGCTCGTAATGACCCAAACCAAATATTTTCTAGGCACACCTATAAAGATAGGTGTGAGCAAAACTAGGCTTGCTCAGGAATGAGAAGTCATAGGTAAATGGTTGTGGTGAAGAGGATTGATTGCCGACAGTGGGAGCCTGATCAATTCCCCCATATGTGAAATTACTTGAAGGTTAGGGGGTTCATAAGGGATGACCATCCCAATACAGGGATCATAATTTGGGTGCATATGAAGCTTTCCATACTCTTGTGGAGTATGGAACATGTCAAGTGTCAATAAACAATATTCTCTGAGTGACAAATGCTTGAAAGTTTCCTCCATGGAATCTTTGTTAGGAATTTGTGTTACTGGTATCTATGTAACTCAGGTAGTGGACCTTGTGGAAGCTTCAGAAGCATCATGTAGAAAATATGATGTATTTAATTGAATGAGAACATCATTAGGACTATAAGTCATGTTGCATGTTTTAAATGGAGGTGGGTTGGTGGGAATAACATGCACTTGCCCATTGTGCTCAAACTTGACACAGTGGTGAAAAGTTGAGGGCACACATGCCATAACACATATCCAAGGTCATCCAAGTAGTATGTTGTATTAGAAATCACATTATACAACATATAAAAACTCAAGAATTATGTGGAGACCCACATGGATATGTAAGACAATAGTGTCCACTATAGTAGTTGTGGTATCATTAAAGGAGTGGAACACTACGTCAGTTTGAGACATGCAATTATTGAGAAGAGATAGTTGATTTTAGGCATGGGTGGAGATAATATTAATACTAGCTCCCCCATTGATCATGACTCTTTTTACATGAGTTTGATTGATATAGGTGGTGATAAAAAGGGCAGAATCCTGTTCTTTAGGGTGTTGAAGTGGAATTTTAGAATCACTGAAGGAAATCAGAGAGATGGTGTTAAGAGAGTTACCTAGAGCTACAAGAGGTTAGGGATCATCAGGTTGTACCTCAAATAATTACAACGTAGTAATCAAAGCTTGATGGTATTGGGGTGAGTTTTGAATTAACTCATAGAAGGACTTTTGCCATAGGGGTTTGGTGAAGTTGTTTCACCATTGAGCTTTGAATAACTTCTGAAGATGTTGGTTTTGGGACACCCAAGATTTAAATCTTGGGATTCAAAGGAGGGATGTATTTGGAGAAGCGATGAGCCCTAGGGGTAGTGACCTTTTCCTTACCTTTATCCTTTTGATTTTGTGACCACATGGTCACATTAACTATGTTGATCTAAAACATAGGTGAAGGAGGTAGAAAAGGGGGTATGAAAACATCTTTGGGTTTGAATTTAGGTGGAACAATATGAGGCATTGTAGATGCTAGATCTAGAATAATAGGAAGACTAATGGGAGTGCCAACAAAGAGAGTGTCGACATCAAAGTGTTGTCAAATAACTACTGTGAGATCTTTACAACTCTCAATATCATGTCTAGTGAATGATGATATAAACACACTTGTGTATCATCGAACCAAGATGTCTTCAGTCTAAGAGGGATATAAGGCTTAATGGAAGGAAGAGTTATTATGAAATATTGCAACAACTAGCATAGAAAAAATATTTGAGAGCCTGTGAGTGGGATAGCACTTGGTTTTGTAAAAGGAGTGGACACCTTCTTTAGTTTAAGAGTCACAGGGGTGATTTTAGGTGGCACATTTTTAGGTGGCAGTGGAATCACATGTTTTTTTGACACTTTCTTGGTGTTAGGTATCATGGTGTCAGATGTGAAAGGCCTACTAGGTGTTTGAGGCAGTAGTGGAGGTAACTTAGCCTTTTGTTTTATTTGGATTGGTGATATTCTAACTAAAGTAGAGGGGTGTGGTCCTAAAATTGATGGCAAAGTTGAGGGTGGAAGAGGGAAGGATTGGCGAGATCTAGGAAGCTTAACATTTTTTTGTAGTTCAGGGCATGAAACTCTAACTTGTGGTTGGGGAGTTAGATCTAATTTCACTTGTGGATTAATTATATTAGAGATTAGACATATACCTAAAGACCTGATCTGCTTTAATATGATAGATGCCTGTGAGGGTGAGGGCTCTGACATAGAAGGATGAACTTCTAGTGATTTTAGTGAAAAAGCTCTGACTTTGTCAAAAACCTTGGGGTAAAAGGTAGTGAGAGGGTTGGTGGTAAAGGTCAACACTCGTTGTGTAGGATAAGGAGTTTTAAGTCAGTCCCAAAATGCCGTATGATCTAACTTCGTGGAGTCAAGAAATTTTAGAGTTTTCACTAACCATAAGAAGGGTTTAGATGAAGTTTATGTAGGCCCTATAATTGCTTATTTAGATGGCTTAGGTGATTGAGAAAGAGGTAAATTGTTGGTCTCTGCTACCTCGGGCCAAAGATGAAAAAGAGCTGCAACAGGGTCTTCTTCGACAGAGATAGGAGAAGAGGCATTGTCTTCCATGGGTGGAGGAGAGGTAGGTGAAGAAGGATCTTCAAGGGGGTAGAGAATAGATCAATAAGCTCATGTTGGGGTAAAGAGAAGGAGATTTGATTGATTAAGCCTCTTCAGTGATCCACAAAATTTATGATAGACTCATCATCAAATTATCTAATAGAATCAAAGTCCGTAATAGAAATTTTTTTAGAAATGTTAATAGAGAAATGGTCTAGGAATATTTGTGTGAGTTGGGTAAATGAGAAAAGGGAGTGATGAGTTATAAAGCTATACCAATCCAGGGCAACACCCGAAAGAGACATAGGGAAAGTGTGAAGTAGTAACACAGCATTGTGCCTTATTAAATAACAAGCATGTCAAAATGCTCATAAATACTGTTATAGGTCCTCTTTACTCTAAAAATGAGTAAATTTGGGTAGTTCTCATTGGCTTGGATAAGGGTGAATAGGCACAGAATTATGAATGGGCTCATTGCATATCTGATCATAAGATAACACATTCTTTGAACTCGACATGGATGTCTCTAGATTAGAAATCTTTTCCATCAACATCTTAATGAGGTCTATAAGAGGATTAATTTGGGAGATACCCCCTAATTTATAGAGAACCTGATAAGAGGTAGGGGAGTATATAACATACCCTATTGTAGTTGTGTTGATTCGACATAGGGATAATGAGTCATGGGCTGGGAGGCGGAAACAAAAGGGGCTTATCCTATTGGGTTAGAGACTATGCTTTGGTTGGATGTTATTATTATAGGTTGGGTTGTTGGCATGGTTATACTGGGTGAAGGGTGAATTACAACTCGTGTAATTATAGGTACGAGAGTAGACAGGATGGGTATCACCAAATTTTGAAATGGGGTTAGACTTGACTGAAATGCTTGTGGTTGTGAAGGCAGGGAGGTCACATTAGGGTTTAGGTGGGATTAGGCAATTGATGATGCTAAACTTTGGACATTGTTTATGGTTGGGTTACTTATCGAAGTGGTGGTTTGAGTAACCATGGGGAAAATAGTGGAAACAACTGAAATTGAAGTTATTTCTATCAGAGAAGTTGGCATACCATATAGTGGGTCACCTAAAGAATTGTGGGTTGAGCTCATGGCAAGGTAATGTTGAAGGGCTACCACATTGCGATCAAGAAATTTAGCAAAAGCTTGATCTCCTTCAGGCATAATAGGAATTTGGTTGGGGCTAGGAGTATGCTCTATGACAAAATCAACAAGAAGATGGGAAGGTGAAAGTGGTTGCTAGCTTACGTAATCGACAAGAATTTTGGCTTGGCTTCATGTCAATACTATGTAAGGAGTATAAATAGTCTCAATACTCTATATTAGTGACAAAATAAGAAAAACTAGGTTTGGGTACAAGTAAGTAGGTTTTTTTATCTTGTTGTTTAGAGCAAACTAGAATTACACAATCATCAATGTCGGTCACTTGACCGATGTTAGTAGTTAAAGTCTGCCGACATCAATGGGATTAAACGATGTCAATAGTGTTAGGGTGTGGAGCTAAAAGCTTCACATATGAGTGCATTTGACAATTTTGGGTTTACACAGTCACCGGCGTCAGTCAGGAGCAACTGACATCGATCAGGAGCAGTCGAAGAGATGCCGACGCCGGCAGATATCGGCTGACATCGGTCACAGGCAAGCAGGTAGGAACCGATGTCAGTTACCTGTGCGTCCAAAATCTATTTCCGAGGACAAAACTGAGTGTTTGCATGATGAGTTTAAGTTGTAGTCTTAAGTTCACATCTCTATTATTAGTAAGACTGTATTTAGAGCCCTTGTTTAAGAGGCATAACTGTTGGTTGTAAGTGCATGCTCAAGTTTCCTAATTCTATATGTAGGATTAGATCTTCTTAGCTTATTGTAGTGTAGAGTGTAGTAGTTCATTGTGAATGAATGTTGAAGAACAGTACAGAGTTGAATCATTCCAGGTTGTTGGAGTTGATTATGCTTGAGAGAGATAGCTCTTGAGGGAAAGAGATCTATACATCTGAGAGAGGTGTGGAAGAAAGGAGTTTCTTCAATTGTATTCCTTCTGTAAAGAGTTTAATACAAGTTTTCAGGGTGGTTTCTTGTATCTCTTGTTCTTAGCTATTATCTGATTCTAGTTACTTATCTATCTGATTTAATTCTGTGTTTATTGATTTCATAAGTGTAATCATATTGTTGGTTAATCCCCAACAAGTGGTATCAGAGCTCAGGTTCACTAACAGGTGGTTCAAATCTGTGTAGTGTGTATTTATTACAGGTTACTCACAGGGATTTTTGTTTGAGTGGGAGAAGCAATGGCAGAAGAAAGTAAGTTGAGAATGGAGAAGTTTAATGGCAAAAATTATCAACATTGGAGAATGCAGATAGAGGATTATCTGTATCAAAAAGACCTATACTTACCGTTAGGTGGGATTGCAAAGAAGCCCACAGACATGGATGATGAAGAATGGGAAGTTCTTGACAGAAAGGTTGTAGGGTCTATAAGACTGAGTCTAGCATCTACTGTGATATCTAATTTATCATAGGCAAAGTCTACGATAGAGTTAATGACTACTTTAGCAAATTTGTATGAAAAACCCTCGGCTTCAAATAAGGTATATCTTATGAAGTAATTATTTAATTTGCATATGAATGAAGGTGGATCTGTATCTAATCACCTGAATGATTTCCATGGAATTGTTAATCAATTGAGTTCAGTCAAAATTGTATTTGATGATGAAATTAAAGCTCTTTTAATATTATGTTATTTGCCTGAAAGCTGGCATAGCTTAGTAATGGCAGTAAGTAATACTGCATCTGCTTCAAACATTTTAAAAGTAGAGGATGTTGTTAGTGTTATTTTGAATGAGGAGATTCGCAGGAAAAGCACAGAAGAGACATCAAGGAACGCTTTGAGTTTTGAGAGCAGAGGAAGGCAAAAAGAAAAGGGCAAGAGGAGATCAAGGTCTAAGTCAAAGGTGAGAGGTAGATCCAAATCCAGGAATGGCAGGAAGTCGTAATGCTGGAATTGTGGAAAGATTGGGCACATAAGCAGAGATTGATGGTCAAAGCCTAAGGAGGACAATCAACACGAAGGAAAGGAAGAAGCAAAGGTTGCAAGTATTGCACAAGATGCTTTAATATTCTCTTTGCATAATAATATAGAATCTTGGGTTTTAGATTCTGGTGCATCTTTTCATGCTACCCCCAATAGAGAATATTTTTGTGACTATATCCATGGAGATTTTGGAATAGTGTATCTAGGGGATGATGAACCTTGTAAAATTATTGGCAAAGGTAAAGTGCAGTTGAAGATGCAGAATGGAAACACATGGGTGTTGAGAGATGTTATGCATGTTCCTAGCTTAAAGAGGAATTTGATCTCAGCAGGAAAGTTAGGGGATGAGGGTTGTATAGTAACTCTCACAGCTGAATCTTGGAAGGTGACCAAGGGAGCACTTGTAATGGCCAGAGTTAAGAGAGTAGGTACTCTCTATTTATGTAACTATGTTACTAACAATTCTCCTTCTATATTATCTACTTCAGATGTAGATACAAAGCTGTGGCATCAAAGGCTTGGCCACATGAGTGAGAAGGGGATGACAATTCTTAAGTCAAAAGGTATGTTTCCAGATTTAAAAAGCATAGACCTAGATTTCTGTGAAGACTGTATTTTTGGAAAACAAAAAAGAGTGAGTTTTCTTAAAATTGGGACAACAAAGAAGAAGCAAAAATTAAAGCTTGTTCACACAGACGTGTGGGGACTAGCCCAAGTTGCTTCTATCGGAGGATCTCAGTATTATGTCTCCTTCATAGATGATGCTACTAGAAAGGTATGGGTCTATTGTATTAAAAATAAATCTGATGTTTTTGACACGTTTAAGATTTGGAAAGCTATGGTTGAGAATGAAACAGGCAAAAGATTGAAGTGCCTAAGATCTGACAATGGCGGTGAGTTCTGTAGCTATAAGTTCAATTGGTATTGTTATATGCATGGAATCCGTAGGCAAAGGACGGTTCCAAGAACACCTCAGTAGAATGGAATTGCTAAAAGGATGAACAGAACAATCATGGAGCGTGCAAGGTGTATGAGATTGCATGTTGGCTTGCCCTTAGAGTTTTGGGCAGAAGTCGTGGACACCGCAGTGTACCTGATTAACAGAGGACCCTCTACAGCTCTGGATGGTGGAATTCCAGAAGAGGCATGGATAGGTAAAAAGGTAGATATATCATTTCTCAAAGTTTTTGGTTGTGAAGCCTTTGTGCATATTGATAAGGAAAATAGAAAGAAGCTAGATGCTAAGTCTATGAGGTGCACATTTATTGGCTATGGCTCAAACGATTTTGGTTTCAGATTTTGGAATCTAGGAACTAACAAGGTAATTAGGAGTCGTGATGTTGTTTTCAATAAAAAAGTGATGTATAGTGATCAGCTGAAGAAGCTGAATCAATCTGGGCAGAGTAATGGAGAATTGGACGAGGTGACGGTCCAAAATGAGCTCATGGGAAAAAGAAATAATCACTTGCAGGAAAACATAGAGACTGACGTCGGTCAAGTAGGAACCGACGTCGACAGAACAGAGACCGACGTCGGCCATACAGAGACCAACGTCGGCAGGTCAGGAACCGACGTCAATCAGGTAGAACCGATGTCAGCCAGTTACAGGCCTAGAAGTGATCGAGGTCGGTCACTATCAGAGAATTTGCACAGACAGCGTGTTGTGGATGAGTCTTAGACGCCCATCAGGAGGTTAGAAAGAGTAAGTATGCCTCCAATTCGATATTCCCCTTCATTATTTTATTTATTGCTAATTGATGGTGGAAAACCAGAGAGTTTTGAAGAAGCAATATAGGTGGAGTCCAAGGATCAGTGGGAGTGTGGCATGGTTGAGGAATTGGAGTCCTTAAGAGAGAACCAGACATGGGATTTGGTTGAGTTGCCAGCAGGTAAGAGGACACTGAAGAACAGATGGACCTACAGGTTGAAGGAAGGTGAGAATGGAAAGATGAGATATAAGGCCAGGTTAGTAGTGAAAGGATTTGCACAGAAGCCAGGTATTGACTTTGGTGAGATTTTTTCTCTTGTTGTTAAAATGACTTCTATACAGACTGTACTGTCTTTGGTTGCTACTGAGGATTTGCATCTTGAGCAGCTAGATGTTAAGACAACGTTTCTTCATGGAGATTTGGATGAAGAAATATATATGGAACAACCGAAAGGATTTGAGGTCAAAGGTAAGGAGAAGTTAGTGTGCAGATTGAAGAAAAGCTTGCATGGCCTCAAGCAAGCTCCTAGGCAATGGTATTTGAAATTTGACAGGTTTATGACTGAGCATGGCTACAGTAGGTGTCACTCTGACCATTGTGTGTATTTCAAGAGATTGGATAATGGTAGATATATTATTCTATTGTTGTATGTAGATGATATGTTGGTTGCAGGATCACACATGCAGGATATCTCTAAGCTTAAGGTGAAATTAGCTCAAACATTTGCCATGAAGGATTTGGGAGCAGCAAAGAAAATCCTTGGCATGAGCATTAAGAGAGATAGGAAAAATCACAGGTTGATATTGTCTCAAGAGGATTATGTGGACAAGGTGTTGAAACGGTTCAATATGTAGGATGTTAAACCGGTAAGCACACCTTTGGCTGGACATTTTAAGTTGAGTAAAGAACAATGTCCTAATTCACATGATGAGGTAGAGTACATGAGTAGAGTTCCATATTCTTCTGCAGTAGGGAGTTTAATGTATGCAATGGTTTGTACTAGACCGGATATTGCCCAAGCAATGAGAGTTGTAAGTAAGTATATGGCCAATCCAGGAAAGGAACACTGGAAAGTAGTTCAGTGGATCCTTAGATATCTGAGAGGAACCAGCAATAAGCATTTGTGCTATGGAGGTTCAGATACTTCTCTACATGGTTATGTAGATTCAGATATGGCAGGTGATTTGGATGGTAGGAGGAGCACCACAGGTTATGTTTTCACTGTAGGTGGAACGACGGTTAGCTGGATATCAAAGTTGCAGAAGGTTGTTGCCTTGTCAACTACAGAAGTAGAGTATATTGCAGTCACAGAGGCTAGCAAAGAGATGATATGGATGACACGGTTCATGGATGAGCTTGGAAGGGAGCATGAGAGTTACAAATTGTATAGTGACAGTCAGAGTGCAATCCATTTGGCTAAGAATTCAGCCTTTCATTCAAGAACAAAGCACATACAGCTTAGGTACCATTTCATACAACAGGTATTGGAAGATGGTGAGTTGAAGCTGGAGAAGATCCATATAGATAAGAATCCTGTGGATATGTTAACCAAGCCGGTTACAAAGGAGAAGTTGAATCTTCATTCAACTTCTGTGGGTCTTCATGATTGAGTTGAAGATGGAGGAGCTAGAAGATGTTGCTGTACAGGTACTGGTGCAACTGTTTATCTCCAAGTGGGAGATTGTTAGGGTGTGGAGCTAAAAGCTTCACATATGAGCGCATTTGACATTTTCGGGTTTACACAGTCACCGGCGTCAGTCAAGAGCGACCGACATCGGTCAGGAGCAGTCGAAGAGATGCCGACGTCGGTAGATATTGGCCGACGTCGGTCACAGGCAAGCAGGTAGGAACCGATGTCAGTTACCTGTGTGTCCAAAATCTATTTCCAAGGACAAAATTGAGTGTTTGCATGATGAGTTTAAGTTGTAGTCTTAAGTTTGCATCTCTATTATTAGTAAGACTGTATTTAGAGCCCTTGTTTAAGAGGCATAACTGTTGGTTGTAAGTGCATGCTCAAGTTTCCTAATTCTATATGTAGGATTAGATCTTCTTAGCTTATTGTAGTGTAGAGTGTAGTAGTTCATTGTGAATGAATGTTGAAGAATAGTATAGAGTTGAATCATTCCAGGTTGTTGGAGTTGACTGTACTTGAGAGAGATAGCTCTTGAGGGAAAGAGATCTAGAGAGAGATCTATACATCTGAGAGAGGTGTGAAAGAAAGGAGTTTCTTCAATTGTATTCCTTCTGTAAAGAGTTTAATACAAGTTTTCAGGGTGGTTTCTTGTATCTCTTGTTCTTAGCTATTATCTGATTCTAGTTACTTATCTATCTGATTTAATTCTATCTTTATTGCTTTCATAAGTGTAATCATATTGTTGGTTGATTCCCAACAAATAGGCTAAAGTCTGTCGATGTTGGTGGGATTAACCAAAGTCAGTCACTGTGATGTCTTGGGAGATGGAAAATCTAATGTTTTAGAAACCCAAAGGTAAGTAAAAAAGAGGATGCAAGAGGTTTGTATAAGGATAATGAACACTCAGAAAACTTGATATAATACTTTATACAACTTGAGTATTATAAGTGGTATTAATTTTGTAAATCAATGAAAAAAATGTCCTTACCGACTCCAAAAATAATAAGGTAATAGAAAAGTAGAAAAAGAACATACAACTAGTAATTATTAACTCCTAGAGATTAATTTTAGTCTCATGTTGGCTTATGCCTTAATCTGATAGTGAGAATAGAATTTGGTTACCGAAGGTACTAGAAAGCAATCTAGAGCTAGTTTCAGGTTAGTTTTGGTGCTCAAGAGGAAATCTATGTTAGATCAGGTATATGGCTTGTTATAGGAGCTTATTCCCCACATTTCACGAACCTAAAGCCCAGCTAGGCCACTTATCCAAAATATACCTTCTGCTTAGAGTTTATACTCTACCAGAGAACAGAGTGGGTTCTCTTCTTGGTGGTGAAATCTAAGTAGGATAGCTAGATAGGGTAAGGTGATCCACTAGGTGATGAAATTTTGATGGGCTTTGTCTCAAGTGAGTTTAAATGTTTATTTTTGTGAGTGTGATCTGGTTGTTTAACATTGGTGTACTATGATTTATTCACAATGCTTGTAATTAACTAGGTGAGCTAATATGGAACAAGCAAACAATGAAGTGTAGTAAGTTTTAAACCCAAATTTGAAGTGTGTTGATTCGAATGAAAATAATGATGAAATAGGAGAAGAGAATGAATTTCACTATCCTAATGTGCATACAAGAAAGAGATAAAGAAGATTTATTTTTAACTTGCAAGAAAAATGATAAGTTTCTTTTAGAGGCAAAAGGAAGAGGGGAGTGACAAGGAAGAAGAAATTTTAGTTTATTGCCTTTCAACAGAAAATAAAATGTTGAATATTTCATTTTGAAGGAGAAGAGAAGGAAAAAGTGCAAGGAATGAAATTTTCACTATAATGCACTTATATGAATGCTTAAAACAAGAAATGAACCCAAGGAAAACTCCAGGGTCCCACCGGGCATGCCAAAAATGTTTCACTAAATTTTGAATCTATTTGATGTTTAAGGAGAAACAGAGATGAAGGGTAGGGATTAGAGATTAGAGATAACCCAGATTGTTTGCACACCATATCCAGATGATGTTGAGAAATCCTCTTTGGCTAGGAAGGACTACCTACAAATAAAAAAGTATTACCACTAGAATATTTATTAGTAGATATATGAGTGGGCTGCCAAGCTATGCACTTGTTCTTGGAAGTGTCAAACATAGGGATGATAGTCCAATTTTTAAAATAAAATTGGTAATGAATAACGAAATGAAAGAGAGAGTAAGAGACAGATATTCATACCATCCTTGCAGTCTAAGTGTAGCAAATAGTGACATAGTGTAGGTAATATGAGTTGATGTTTTTGGAGGTTATTTGGGCAGGCTCAGGGAGGTTAGTGGAAATACACAATCATTGACGTCAGTCAAGCTGCCAATATCTGTAAGGGGATATGGTCGATGTTGGTTATATGACTGATGTCAATTATGTGACTGATGTCGATAGGGGCAGTAGGCTCTCAGGGGGTTACAAGAGACTTTTCTAAGCTGAGAGGTGGATATCAGTCAAGTTTATGAGGTTGGGAAGAGTCAAAAGGGAGTGTGTAAGAGTAGAGGAAAATAGGTGAAGGAGTTTGACAACTCCTTCACAGGGAGAGTTGGGGCATTTGTAAAATGATAAATAGTACAATGTAAAGTAATTGTAAAATGACTATTTGAATGAATAAAAAAACACAAAGATATACTTAGCTGATGAAATGGATGAACTGTGGGTGCTAGATAGATGGTTGTAATGAAGCATGTTGAAGTAATAGGTGAACATAAAGACAAGCGTGTGCTATCAGTTCAGAAGAATCCAAGCTCTATTTAGTATATCAATTCTTAATCTAGATGGATTTATGTAGAGTAACGATAATCCTAGATGTATAAAGTTGAATGCTAGAGCCTGTATGTGAATAACCAAGTTTTTCTAATTTTTGTTGACTTGAACATCAGTTTGAAATTTGGCTTAAGTAATTAATGTTGGTGATCCCACCGACATCAGTCATGGGTTGACCAATTTTGGTGGCATGAGAATAGGTAAAAGGGATATTTTTAGCTTGTTTTCTATTAGTTCTCATGCCATGTGTGGTATCCATAGGAAACGATAGAAATGTGAGGTTAAGAAGGACGTAGTTAGTTAGGAATTTATTTTTGGGGTGAGAACAAGTCATGGGTAGTTAGGATTAGTGGACTAAGTCTCGAGATGAATCAGAGGGTAAGAATTAGTCTTAGAATGAGGTGGCCAAGTAAGGTGGCTTAAGTTGTTTTTTATTAAATATTTTAAATTAATTAAATGTGTGAGGGGTAAAAGCATAGGTTAGGAAGGCTAATTATTAAAAGGGGTGCAAGGGGGGTTTTTACATAGGGAGTTATGCATGTGTGTAATGTAATTTTAGTGTCTACAATAACATCATTTCAAACTCAATATACCCTATTTTAGTTCTCTGTAAAAACCAATCATTGGATTGGTTGCATGGGGCACATAATTACAACATATCTCTCCCACTAAATATAATTGTGACAGCCTAATGTAATTTCATATTGAAACTGTCATAATTGAGTGCCTCATGTAACTACATGGGTTACTCAATTAGGGCATATTAATCCCTCTAAACCTAATTAGGATAACTTATTATCATTTTGGACTTGATATGCCCTATTTGACTGTCGTATGTAACCAATCACTCTATTGGTTGAATGGGGTATATCGAGCTCCCTAAACACAATTGTGATAGCCTAATATCATTTTAGACTCAATATACCCTATTTGAGTTCCCCATGTAACCAATCACTTGATTTTTTGCATTGGGCATTTAGTTTGGACATATTGAGCCTTGTAAACCTAATTGTGATAACTTAAACTCATTGTAGATTTGATATACCCTATTTGAGTGCCCCATGTAACCAATCACTTTATTGGTTATGTGGGAAACACTATTAAGACATATTAATCCCCTAAATATAATTACAATAACCTAATGTCAATTTAGACACAATATGCCCTAATCGAGTGCTCTATGTAACCAATTATTGGGTTTTTTGCATGGGGCACACAATTAGGGTGTATTGGGCACCAAAATCTAATTGGGTCAACCTAATATCATTTTAGACTCAATTTTTCCTCTTTGAGTGCCACATGTAACTAATTTATCAATTGGTTGCATGGAGCAAATGATTATGGCATACTAAATCTCTTAAACATAATTATGACAACCTAATGTCATTTTGGAATGATATTCCCTAATTGAGTGCTTATGTTATCAATCACTTAGTTTATTGCATGGGCACACAATTAGGGCATAAAACACATTTTTTACAACCTAATGTCATTTTTAACTTGATATGCCCTATTTAAATGCTTATGCAACCAATCACTTGAGTGTTTGCATGGGGCACTCAATAAGGGAATATTAAGTCCCCTAAATATAATTAGGACAACCTAATGTCATTTTGGACTTGATATGCCATATTTGAGTGCCCAATGCAACCAATAACATGATCGGTTGCATAGGGAACATAATTATGGCTCCCTCGAAATACAATTGTATAACCTAATGTAATTTTGGACTCAATATTCCCTATTTGATTATCATAAATAAGGAGAATTTTAGAATTTGGTATTCTTATTCAATACTAAAAAAAGGAGAAATTTGTTTAACCCTTTTTTGGATTAAGGGTTATAAAAGAATATCCTAATCAAGTATGGGATAAGTTATTATAAAAGCACACTAATTCAATGATTCCATATTTTTAATATATTATGATAAATATGATGAATTTGAGAATATGCTAAATATAAAAAGTACAATGCCAAACAATAATATGAAAGTTTCAATATGAAGGACAAATGATACTTAGCTTATTAAATTATGTGCATGTAGTTCTAATAGGCACATGTGTAGAAGAAGACAATTTGAAGATTCTTCACAATTAATTAGATAATGAAAAATTAGCTCTTTGTCAAGATAGACACTACCATCAGGATATGTACAATACCGTCAATTCTTCTATCTTAGTTTAAACTTTTTTATTTGGATCAAGATATAGGTCCTTTTTAGAATAGTTAGTTTCACTTTTTAGGGTTCACTGTTACCTTACTGATTATCAGATTATATTATATGCACAAGTTCTTTGAATCAGTTTTTTTATTAAAACCATAAGTCCTTCACTTAAGCATATCACCTTGACAAATAAGAGTTAGTGAGCCAAAACAATGTTGAGATAACCTCAAATACATCTCTATCAATGAGAACTACCTACATAGCCACACACCAAAGATGGACTCAGACTAATATAGTTCTCACCCTATGTGGGCTTTGTGTGTGAACAATTATGTAATATAATATATGCAAGTGCATGTAATGATCTAGCTTATAACTTGACAAATATTGCTCATTGTATACTCTTTGAATGCCTTATACCTATAATAATATTATTCCTATGACTAATTTAGAAATAGGGGATAATAGGGTAATATAGCTCAGTTGTGATAAGTGATTTCAGTATTGTAGTGTGAGCTTGAGAGGTGCATGCTTACTCATTGCTAGATAATAATGAATACTCTTTGATTTGTATTTATATGAAACATTCTGAATATATATCATAAAAGGGTTAAATTAAAAAAATAATTGACTCATACATGTCTAAAAATTAACAAATTTGATCATTTAGAAGCTAGGGTCACTAGCATTAGATTTCAAACACTAGCATCAATGCTAGTGTCCTAATTTGGATGCCAATGACTTTCAAGGTAAAAAAAAATGATGTAGATCTATAATTGTCTATGCAAGATGAAATAATATTTTATGTAGACTCTAGGCTATCAATGATCTATGTCATTAAAATACTAGGGTTGGACTATATAATAAGCAATTTAGGCACAATGAGATGGGGAATGCGAGCCTTTCAATAGTGAGAAGGTCATAAATGGAAGAGTTTATCCATGCCTATTATTTTTCAAGTGTATAATACTAGTATGTCATATAAATCCATATTTTATCATCTACATTTCTCCCACCCCCCCTTTAATCTAACAATGCATACAGATGAAATTACTAGGTCAAAGGAAAGAGAATATGTATCATGGTCTGTATAACACACCTTGTCCTTTGCATGAGCCCTATTTGAATATTTTGTTTGTGTTTATCTGAAACCAAGATCATGGTGTATTGTAATTAGCATATATAATCTGAAAATGAATAATTTAAATTCTTGAAAGTAAAGAGAGCAAGGAAGTAATACACGTATGTATTGATGCAACCATGTTTCCCCTTAGTACTTTGCTTTGGTGGTGATGCTTCCTTGTTGAAACATTGGAGAGAGAGGTTCAAAGATAAAGATTGGATATGTGAAGAGGGAATTGGAGTGCGACCATGCCCCCATATGGTATAAGGATGAGTTGTGTCAAGTTCATTGAGAGCACTGGCTCTCAATCACAAAACTGAAATGTATACATGATCTAGCCAATCTAGCCAAGATCAAATGGTGTATCTCTCTTGAAAAGTGGAGTAGTGCCAAGGTTGTTGAGGACACTGAATCTTGATCGTACTACTCAAGGGAGCCAACTATTGTAGATAGATAAAGGCTCAATCAGTGTGTCTTGGAAAGGTTAGTGCATCAATGATTTGTGAGAAAGGAGTGAACCCTATTCATGCCCTCTTATTAAATATAATCTAATTATGTATAATCTAAATATGTATGTGTGATTTGGTGCATTTGCACCTACAATGTGTCTCAAATTGAAGTATCTATCAAGATGTAACCTCTACTCTATAAGCTATGTATAATATCTATCATAAGTCTAAAAAACTTTTTTTTCAAATATGTAAAAATTGGTGCCAAATCTATAAAAAACGATGTCAAATGAATAATATTATGTCCCAAGTGTATATCTAAACCATGTAAATTGTATCAAATTATGTCAATTATGCCAATTGCAATTGGATTCATTATGGAGTAGACTTATTTTATCCAAATACCTACATTAAGATGTGCCTTGGAGTATTGTGGCTATAAAAAATCCTCCCAAAGGATCGCATATGTGGAATTTCTTATTGAAATATAAGCCCATCATTCTGGAGCATGTCTCTTAGACTATTAATAATAGGATAATCATTGATTTTTGGTTAAACTCATGGAATGGGTACAAGTCGCTTATGGATCCCCTAATATGGCAGAAGCACAAGAGTATCTTTTAGAGCACTATGGGAACAAGGTAGCTGACTATATAGAGTTTCAGTGTAGTCAGGGTCTTGCAAGTTGGAAATGGAAA
Organism: Torreya grandis; assembly: GCA_037957365.1. NCBI lineage: Eukaryota > Viridiplantae > Streptophyta > Pinopsida > Cupressales > Taxaceae > Torreya > Torreya grandis. The sequence continues at coordinate 941,607 of JARHVA010000786.1, forward strand.
AGCTTGTTTGATTTGTTGATTATGCCAGAGCAAGGCAGGTCCATCTCTCTTTGTTTGTCCAATAGAAAAGTTTTTTTAAATGACAAAGATGATGAGCTTCATTGGGTAGCAACCAAATCTAGGCGTTACAATGTAAATCTTGGATATCCGATGAGGAGGTGATAGATGTTTCTTTTTCTTGTGAAAGTAAGTTATGGAGGAATTAGGGTTGTAGAACACAGGGGCTTTTGTGTGGTTGGCATTTTATAAAAAAATCTTAACATAAGACAAATTGTGAAAGATGGGTTTCCAAAGTCCCTCTAGGTGTTTTATTGTAAATCGGAGGTGGAAACAACTGATCATTTAGTGTTTGAATGTTACTTTATAGTGTGGTGTTGGTCATGGTTATGTTGTAAGTTTGATTGGCTCTGGCCTTGGCCTCCTTCCCTTGAAAAGGTTTCTTCAACATGGCCAATTAGAGATGTGAAGCATTCCCTGTATAGCTTATGGAGATTTAGTCCAGCTATTCTCATATAGTCAATTTAAAAAGAAAGGAATCAACGTATCTTTGAATGAAAAGAAAGGTTGTTGTCTATTGTTCTGCGTGAAGTAAAAATCTATATATCTGAGGTGGTGTCAGCTTAGATTAAATGCAAGAATGGTCATCTCTCGAGCTAGGACATGAGGATGTGTGGCAAATGGAAATTGTTGGTTGTTCCCCCCATTAATGGGTCTTTGGTAATAAATTAAAAAAGGAGTAGTTTAGCTACAATCTAGAAACCTCCCAGTCTAGGTTGGTTTAAGCTAAATTTTGATGGAACCTATAGAGGCAATCCTGGGACGTCAGGGGTACGCTGTCTGTTGAAAGATTGAAATGGTTCATTAATCAAAGTGGCATTAGTCAAACTAATAGATGGCACCACATTGAAACAAAATTCCAAGCCTTAGTGGTGGGTCTGGAATTGGTAGTGTCTTATGGAATTGAAAATCTGGAGGTTGAAGGTGACTATCTGGGGATGATTCAAGCATTAAAGGAAAAGAATGCTAAAGCGTGGAATATCGACAACATTCTGGCCAAAGCATGGATGCTCCTAAGCCATTTCAAGGAGTGTAAATGTTCTGATTGCTTCGAGGAGTCCAACAAAGTGGCCAACTTTTTGGTAAATGTCAGGATAGATCAATCAGATGAAATTAGGAGTTATAATAGCAAAAATCAATGGGATGATTGCCCAGGGATCACCAACATTGATATGATGTGATTTCCGTTGGCTGTGGAGCATGTGAGGTATTTGTGGGTGAAGTCTAATGACTGCAGACTTTATTGCTTAGTGAGGGGAGTTGTTCCTTCTCCGATTTTTATCCCTCCGTTGTATTCGGGCTACGACATAGTCTCAGGTTCTATCTTTGGGTAAGCTTTGGGGTCTGGGCAGTTCAAGCTTGTGGTTGCAGGTTTTGGTGATGGAGAGAGCGATGGTGGAATCGATTGTTTGGACTGTGGTTTATGGGAATAGTATAAAGAGGGAGATGGGTTTCTCCGAGGAGGTTTCATTGACTTGTTTGAAGCATATCTTCTCGGTTCCTTCATCGGAGATCGTGTAGCAATCGAGTTTGTTGTAGGTGTGGAGGTCATAGGGCAAAGTTGGCATATGAGTTAATTCTGAGTTGGCAGCTCTATTTGCCAGTAACTTTTTTATGTTGGTCTCAGATAAGGGGAAGGTGGCAGAAATTGTGAAGTTTTTCATTTTGCTAGAGTTTAGGGTGAATCCCCTACCTGAGTTGGAACTAGTCGATAATGGGCCATTCAAAGAGCTTCCTTTCTCCAGTAAAGATGGTTTAGGTTTTATTCCAGTTTATGTTTTCAGGGATTTGGAGGATCTATATGTCAACCTCTTTCATTGGGTGGAAGAGTTGGATGCATTGTGCTCTTGTCCGCTGGAGTTAGAGTCCAAATGTCAGGTGGTCCTTCATATCTTGGCAGATCTCAAAGCCCTCTTTCATGAACTATCTGCATGTGAGTTACTCGTAGATCCCTTGAGCATATAGTGACGGTGAATTTTTTGCTCCACGGACTTTGCAGGGGTATGTTTTCAGCTCCTGGGTGGGTTGGCAAGCTCCAACAAAAGGAGGCAATGTCAGTTTCGGTGGGTAGGGAGGAAAGTGGCTGCGGTGGGTTTTCTTTGGTTAACGGTGCAGCGAAGGTGGCAGTGACTTCCCATTCAAAATACGATTAATATAGTAATATAATATTAAGAATACGATTAATATAGTAATATAGTAGGCTGTGGGCTGTGGGCATTTTCTAAAACGAAATTTCCCGGGAAACAACAAAATACAATTGACATTGACATTTTTATTACGACGTGTCGCCGAAGGACAATTTTGAACCTAAATGATGTATTGTCATGAGGCTTTTTTGAGATGTGTGTTCTAGGTGGCAGTGAAATTTTTGGGAAGCTCATAGGTTCCATACCCTTTCAAGACCATTGCCATGCCCTTTCTCCAATCCCTGAGAAGAATTCATAGTTGTTGCACAGATTCGACGTTGGTAACCATTCTCCATCAGGGGAATGTAGATGGCCTCCAAATCAAGCACTCATATGGTAGTTGGATGTTTGTCTTACTATTTTAATTTAAAATTGGCAATGTCAAATCTACAAAATATAAAGGAACAGGTACTAAATCCATCCATGACACTTGTTTTAAATTTCTCGAACTATTTTATATAATGTTTAAAGAGAGGTTCTTTATTTCACATATTTTTTTACTTTATGAAATATGTTTGTTTTTTTTTTTAAATACTTTATGAAATACTATTTTTTTATAAATATGTACGTAGTCTCCCAAAAGTTAAGAACCTAAAAGAAGGAAAGGGATAAATATAAATGCACTGGATTTTAAATGTGATATATAAAGAGATTAAAATATATGATGAGATGAGCATAAGAAGAGATTTTTAAAATATAGAGATATAAAAGAAAGAGGATTGGTACTTTAGAAGTCAATAAAAGAATTTATATTGTCTAAATTTAATTAAATTAACTTAATATATAAATGCACTAAATTAATTATAAAATAGAATTTGTATATAAATGTTATGTGATCATTTTTATAATATCTTATTTTAATATATGTATGTGTGTACACATTAAAATAAAAAATGTAAAATATAGATTAATTTTTAACATTCTTAAAATTCTAATGTCTGTAATATTGTTTTTAGACTTGCAAAATAACATGTGCAAGGATAAATGTTTATAATAATAACTCATTAAAATTGACAAAAATATAAATTGGAAATGATTTTTTTTTTTTTTGAAAAATGATAGGGTGCTCCTATCTGAGCTTCTTACATCTTCGAATATGTGTCAAGTAAAAATTTCCTTTTAGAAATTCAAGTCTTCGACCCAATACTAAATATTAAATACATTTCAATGAAAATATTTGAATTTATATTTGACATTAATTTAATTGTCATAGGGCAATTTCTCTTTTTATTTGGAGAAGATGATAAAAAAATCATGATATCTTAGATATGTAATGTAGTTTAAAATTCTTTTTATTATTATTTTTTGAGACCGATATAGTAATACAACTAAAATAAATTTATCTATTTCTTATCAATAATATTTTTTAAAAAAATATGATAAAATTATTAATCAATGTAAAAAATTTAAATAAATTAAAAATAAATATATTTTTAGAGATATTCATACACTTCTTCAAATTTTTACAAATAACTATTTTATCATAAAATTAAGTAATTTGTAAAATACACACGAAAATAATAAGGAAATATAACATCGACCAACGAAAACAAATTATATGTGAAAACTTATAATGCAATATTGTACATGTTTATCTACTTAAATTAAATAAAATAAAAATCGTCATTGGCGTGGACTGGTACTAACGTTCGAGAGCTCCAGGACCTTTATTTATTTTATCAAAATGATGAATAAGAATAGGAAATAGTTTTTTATTTAGATAAGTGAAAGTGGAGTAAAAGAAATGGTTTTATTCTTCTTTTGGAATCTTATTGAGGCCAGCGGAAGGCAATACGTTTAGAATTTTTTATGCAGGCAGGCCCAGTCAACACAACGGTCGAGGTCAATCAAATCCATTATTTTTTTAATATATTATATTCAATGAATCAAATCCAGTTGGTAGAGTGGGCTTTTCCATGTCGTACTGATGACTCTTCATTAAATACTATCTTCCACGAAAATGCACTCCAACAAATCCACGCGTATTCTTTTCTCCTGTTATTCGGGATCCCATCAAGTTTTCGCAACCTTATCTTGAATTCATCTGATTATGTATATAAAATACCATAATCTCCTTGATAAATTTCAACTTGATACAACAGGGGTAGATGTTGGTTTGCATTTCAACATCCTAAACATATTCAAAACATCACTAGCATACTTGGCTTGATAAATGAAAATTTCACCATTTATTTGATTTAGTTCAATGTTAATAAAATGTTTCATCAAACTTAAATCTGTCATTTCAAAAAAATATTTATTGCTGATTTAAACCATTCAATTGAAATATTTTTGATGAATATCAAACCACCGACATACAAACATACAATCAAATTTTCATCTTGATCATTCACCTTGATGTAAAGAGTCAGTTCGTTGATACTTTTGTTGAAACAATCACTCAACAAGTATGAGTCAATGCAACTATACCAAGCTCTTAGTGTTTGCTTAAGACCATACAAAGCTTTCCTTAATTTGAAGACTTTGTTTCCATGACCAAGAATCTCATATAAGGTGATTACTATACCTATACTTCTTCTTCCAATATTTCATTCAAAAATATTAACTTGACATCCATTTGATAAATTTTCACTTATTTTGAGCTACAATTACTAAAATAGGTATGACTTTATCCAACCTTGCTATAAGTGCAAATGTTTCATTGAAATCAATTTCAGGGTGTTGTGAATATCCCATTGACACCTATCTTACCTTATGCTTCTCTATATTTCCATCAGCATTAAACTTTGTCTTGCGTCTCCCATTTTAACCCAATAGCATTTTTTCTTGCTAGAAGATTCATTAGATCCTAAGTCTTATTTATCTCTATTGCATCAATTAATTCATCCATAGATTTATGCTAATTCTCATTCTTAATTTCTTCTTCAATAAATAATGGATCAACCACAGTAAATAATGAAAAATCTACCAATTCATCTTTTTCTAATGTGTATGGGAAACTTTTAATCTTCCCCATTACTCTTAAAATACCAAGGTACTAGTTCATGCAAGAGTATATGGGGAAACATGAAAGAGTACAGTCTATACTACTCGACATAATCTAGATGGAGGATGTAATAATTGAAGCACTACACAACTTCAGTAAATGTTAGAGATATCGTCAAAAAGTGGTTTGATAAAATATCTAAGATCAAAGCCTCTAGGATTTCAGACCTAATGATTCTATGGGATAAAATATATGAGAAGAAATGACAACATGATAAGTTCATTCCTTTATGGATTGGACCATATCAGATATTTGAGATCCTAGACAAGAATGTCTTTCGATTGAAATACCTTGAAGGTAATGACCTCACCTTTCTAGTCAATGGATAGTTTTTGAATAACTATTTCATGGCTGCTCCAATTAGTGATGCCTTAGAGTGACTTTAAGTGAAAATATAGATGTAAGATTATAGTAAGTTTCTTGCTTTCTAGATTATATTTCTTGCTTTCTAGAGTAGTTTCTATGCTTTCCAAGATTAGTCTTCCCTATTTTTTACATTTTATATTAGTAGATTACTTGTTATGATTTCTATATTAGTTTTTTAAAACTATAGAAAAGACTAAAATTTTATTACATTGAGGTTACAAAATAATTACCATTAACAAGGGGATGATTCATAAGGATACACCATTGGTCCTCATAAAGATGTTTTTTTCTATCAGTAGTAGAGCTTATGGGGTTAAGGTATGTGTAGTGACTGAATTAGGTCCTACTTTGGTTGAATGAGTTCATTAGACCTATGGTATTCACTATGATATAAGAATGCAAATTTTATAAAGACTTTCCATTTCTAAAAGATCAACTGCACTAAAACATGCTAAAACTTGGATGAGAGATAATAAACTTAAAACTAGATACACACTAACAAGAACGTATTGATTTAAATAAGTTTTCTTATGCATATATCTAACCAATGGTAATTCTTAACCTTTCTTCTATTTGTGTTTCATATATATATAAGGGTGATTGAAGTAATCTCTATTAGGGCCATGAACACTTAACTGACAATAGATTAGGGCTTTGAGTAGGATAATAGGTATCTCTATTAGGGTTATGGATGCTTGGATGACATCAGAGCAATAACCAAACTTTTTTCACTTTATGGTTATAAAATTTGAGATCAAAAGGAAATCTACAGTGCTTATCCATGACTTTGTCAAAACTCTCATAACAAAAAAAAAATTAATTCATAAGATACACAGTCATATCCAAGGAATGGAAAAGGTTAGTATGTTACATGAGAAAGTATGAGTCTTTTCAAGGTCTAGTTTTTTAATTCATTCCTAAGAAGGGCCAAAGTTTTTTTTATGGTTTGTTTCTGATATTCTTTGTTCTCAAAATACTTGAGAGTATTTTCTCCATTGAGTCATCATTTTTTGTGCCTTAATAAACACATCCATATTAAAAAAATTCAAATAGGGACCCATTGTTAATCAATTATTACTATTTGAGGTCTTCTGAACTAGAAATCTGAGAGGATCCTCTTGCATGCATGAAATAACATAATTACAAAATAAACAGAAGCATTGAATAAATTATATTGATCATAGACCACTTTGAGAGGGAAACCTCCTTTGAGCAAGCTCAATACAAATAATTTGTGGATGTCTTCATTGGCCTCAACACTTATCTACAAATTCTAATCTAAATAACCACTACTTTTGATGAATGTGGGATTAAAAAAAACACTCATGAGATGACTTAAAAAGCATATGCATCCATATCTACTACTAAACTAATAAAGTAAAAAAAAAAAGAGATATCACGGGTTCATAACATCCCCTCCCTCTTATAAAAATCTTTATTCTCAAAGCTTTAGATGTAGGAATTAGTGTTGAATCTGAAATAGTGGTTCCCATATTACATCTTTTAGTTGCATTCCATGCCACTGAATTAAAACCTCAGTGACAGAGTGGGAGTGAATTTGGCATGTGTGTTTGTCCAAGATTGCATCCGGTTCAAGAAGAATGGATCCTTCATTATTAAGTTCTGGTAAAATAGTCTACACTCTGATGTTTGTGCCAAGAACTTTCTTCAGATAAGAGACATGAAATACTGGGTGAACTCAAGAAGAAGGTGGGAGATCTAACTTATAAGAAATCAATCCAATCTTTTGAAGAACCTTATAAGGCCCATAGAACTTGGGAGCTAGCTTATGATGCCTTTTGAGTTTTAGGGAGGATTGCTTGTATGGATGTAAGAAAATAAAAATCATATCACCTACTTGAAAAGTGCACTCAAAATGGTGCTAATCTACCTATTGTTTCATTTGATTATGTGCCATATGAATATTATCTAATAGGGTACTAAGGATCTAATCTCGAGTTTGGAGAATCATGTCGACCTCTTGAACTAATGAACTATTGGGGGTGTATGGAAGGAGCACTGGTGGTGTTTGACCATAGACTGCTTCATATGGAGTTATTTTCATTGAAGTGTGGTAGGAGGTATTGTACCACCATTTAGTGAGAGGGAGCCACTTTTCCCATTGATGTTGTTATTCTGAGGTAAAGCAATGAAGAAAAGTTTCCAAGCATTTTTTGATAATTTCAGTCTGGCCATCAGTTTGTGGATGATACCCATAACTCATCTTCAGTTAGGTGATAGTTCATCAAAATAGTTATGTCCAAAAATGGTTGGTGAAGGTTGCATCATGATATGAGAAAATAGATGAAGGAATGCCATGAAGACAAAAAATTTGGTCCAAGAATATTTGTGCAACTGTGGAGATGATATAGGGATGGCTAAGGGTACAAAATTGACTATATTTGGAGAGGTGATCAATCAAAACCAAGATCACCATTTTCCCTCCATATTTTGGGAGCCCCTCAATGAAATCCATAGAAATATCTATCCAAATCCTGATAAGGATGGGCAAGGGTTTGAGAAACCTAGGGATGAGTGTTGTTTCACCCTTGTTACATTGGTAGGTATCACATTCAACCACCATCTATTGAATTACTTTTTTCATTACCTTCCAAAAGAAGTCACATCATGCCTGCTCATAGGTTTTGAGAAATCTTGAGTTCCCTATGGATGGAAAAGCATGGAGTTCATAGAATATATCCTGGTGAAGATCTATGCTCTAGAGAAGCACTAGATAACCCTTGTATTGTATAGAATCACCATCTTATGAATAATGCGATACAACAAATGGGTTAGTGGCTTACTGTTAAATGATTAGAGATAATGAGGAATCATTGGCATACCCTTGTTTTATAGTGTCCAACCAATTTGGAATAGGCATGGAAATAATAGAAAGGGAAGTTTAGTCTATAAATGTGTGAGATAGAGCATCAGTCACATTATTATCCTTACCCTTCTTGTAAGTGATCTCATAGTCATAACCCATGATTTTACTAACCCATTTTTGTTGTGATGGGGTAGAGACTTATTATTCTAAGAAATGTTTTAGACTCTGGTGATCAATTTTGATGTAAAAATGATTTCCTAGGAGGTATGGCTACCACTTTTGTACTGCATACAAAATGGTCATCATTTCTTTCTCATAAGTAGAAAGCACTAAATTCTTGCAAGAAAGGGGTTTATTGGTAAATGGAGTGGGGTATCCTTCTTGGAGGAGATCAACACCTAGTCCATTTCTGCAAGAATCACTCTCGATAGTGAAGGTCTTGGTAAAATCTAGCATAGCTAGAACATGTGTAGTACACATAGCTTGTTTCAATTTTTCAAATGTACACTCAATAGCTTGTATCCAAGTAAAAGCATATTTTTTTAACATAGCTGTCAGTGGAGCTACAATCTTCCCATAATCCTTGACAAAATTGTGATAGTATCTAGTCAGTCCCAAAACCCATGGAGGCTCTTAAGTGTTTGAGGATGCAACCATTTTGTTATGGTAGTTATTTTATCAAGATCCACCTGAACCCCTTGGGCTGACACAATATGCTTGAGATACTCCACTTCATCCTGGCCAAAAGTATATTTGGACTATTTTTCACAAAGATGATGGTTAGAGAGAAGTTGCAGTGTGAAATCTAGATGTTGGAGATGCTCAGACTAGGTTTGACTATAGATGAAGATATCATCGAAGAAGACCAGAATGAATTTCCACAAGTAGGGCTGAAATATTTTATTCATCAATACCTAGAATGTTGAAGGAGCATTAGTAAGGCCAAAGGGCATGACCAGAAACTCATAATGGCCATCCTGTGTGTGGAAATCTATCTTAGGGATATCATCCTCATGAAGCTAGATCTAGTGATATATAGAGTGAAGATCTAACTTGGACAAAAAATGAGCTCCATGAAGCTCATAAATAACAAGGATCAAAAACTTATCCTTGATTGTGAGGTGATTAAGTGCATGGAAATCAATACAAAGGTGTTAGGACCCATCTTTTTTTTAATAAGGAGAATTAGAGAAGAATATGGGCTAGTACTAGGGTGAATAGTGCCTTACTTCAGTAAGTCTCAAATGAGCATCCCAATCTCAATATTTTACTGAAATGGGTAGCGATAAGGCCTAATGTTTATAGGAATGCTTCCAAGAAGGAGCTGAATATAGTGGTCTCATAGTCATGACAGTGGCAATCCCACTATTTTGGCAAATACATATGCATACCTCTACATAATAGTTTATAGATCAGAATGAGTAGTGGAGATTGTTGATGGTTGCATTCGAATAGAATGGAGCCAGGTAATGATGTCATGTGAATTACTTTTAAGAATTTTTTCCACGTGATGTGAACTGATAATGCTGAAAGATCCTAGTTGTAAGATTTTCAATGTGTGTTTTTGCCTATTGGCTAAAAACTACATCCAAAGTTCAGAAAAATCCCATAAGATAGGTCCAAGTGTGCATAACCACTGGGCTCCCAAAACAACATCACATCTATCTAAAGGCCAGGCAAACATAATGGAGGGTAAGTTATAATATCTAATAGATATATGCACATTATGACACTTTTATTTGTAAGGTAATGTGCCCCCATTAGAAATCATGACTTCAATGTTGGAGTAAGGATATATAAAACAATCAGCTTATATGGTGATCTGAGGGTCAATGAAGTTATGAGTAGTACCTGAATCAATGAGTATTGTGAGAGAGAACTTCTTGAAGTAATCCCTGACCCACATGGTTTGTGAGGTAGTGACTCCTACTAAGGCATGAAGAGAGATCTCTAGTTAGTCTTCTTGAGAAGCATGTTCCATAATTAACTGAGCTTCTTCTGCATCATTTGTTGTATCCTGATCTTCTTATCTATCTTTAGTTGTGGGTGGAGAGTCCACATCAATGTCCCTGAGTGAATTTATCATCATAATTATAACATAGTCCTTTTTATCTATGAGCTTACATCTCTACTTCAATCAAATGCTTGATAGTAGTGGTTCTAGGAGCTGACATTGTTTGAGATCATTGTGGAGATATATTTTTGAAGGGATCAAAATTGGATTTGAATCACTGTTGAGCTGTGATCTTGTCCTCTACCAACTTATCCAATCCTAAGGCTTCCATCATCATGTTGGGCCAGAATATTTGACCTCAAATCAAATTGCATCCTTCAATCCACTAATAAAGTAACCCTTGAAGAATTCATCAGATAATCCCTCTGTGTGATTGGCTAGTTTTTCAAATTCTGTTTGATATTCTTGCACTGTTGCTATTTGGCAAAGTTTAGTGAGTGCTCTAGTGAAGTCATCAAAAGCAGTAGGGCCAAACCATTGCAAAATAAGGGTGTAAAAATTAGTCCATATGGGTTCATCATGAGCCTTGGTATACCAATGATACCATTGAAGGGCTTCAAGTTCCAAGTGAAAGGATGCAAGTGAAACCTTGTTAGCATCAAAAGTATTATGCAAACTAAAATATTTTTCTACCTGATAGATCCATCCAGTTGGATCTACACCATTGAATCATAAAAAATTAAGCTTCGACCCATGATAATTGTTGGAAGAAGAAAACATAATGTTTGAAGAAGACTCTAGATGTGATCTGTTATTCATGGTGGTATGTTGAAGATTGAGGCCGAGAATTTTTTATTAAAATCTTTGATGTGGGTCTTGAGGGAAGCAATTTCATCCTCGATATTTTTTGCTCCTTTTTGGGTTACTACCATGACCCGAAAAATAGTTTTATTTGCAATGGATAGGAAAACTAAAGTTAAAACATGTTTAGTAAAGAAAGTTTTGAATTTGGGTGAGAAGGGGATTTTAAATTATTTTTTTGCACAATGGGAGTATGATTGATGAAGGCAAGGGCAATTTTAGGAGTGAAAATAGAAAAATTAGAAAATTAGTCAAAGAGAGACAAAGGAGTAGAATGAGATAAGGAACACAATGGAAAAATTTCAAGGCAAATGAACAAAAATATAAGTTATGGCAAAACTCAAAAAAGGGAAATTTGTAATAATGGGAATTAGGAGTGGAATTGGGATATGGGAGATCAAGGAACAAAATGTAGAGAATGGAATTTTAGGTGTGTAGATAAAGTTTGAGGATAAAAGGGTCTATAGATGGAGATATATTGTAAAAAATGATTTTTTTCTGGTTTTCTATCTGGGGATAATTCCATTGAGAGTCTATTGATAGTTTGTAGATTCTGAGTTCTATCAAATATCTGCCTACAAGTCTTTTGACAATTTGTGGATACTCTATTGATTGATTATTTTGAGTCTCCTAGAAATATTTATAAACTAATAGAAATGGGCCTCAAGTTTTAATGGCTGCTTAAGGGTTTTAAAAATTTCATTCTAGTCACCAATGTCTTCTAAGTGAGTACCGCTCTCCAAAAATTTTATGGCCACAGATTGATCTCTTTGTGATAGCTCTTAGTTTTCCTCACAGATGGGAACTATTCAATTAGGAAGGGGCCATTACTCATTTTACTGGCAAGTCTTCTCAATGGGCCAACTACTTTGGGGTTCTTGTGGTACTCCTCATAATGAGTTTTAGGACTTTCACCCAAGCACTTCTCATTGTTATGTGGTTAGGTTTTACCTTGATTTGAAATAGATTATTGTGTTACAAAAAAATACTAAAATAAATTATGCAATAGAATAGAGTTATTTCTAAAAAAGTATTATGCACAAAAATAGAGTGAGGACTTTCTAAAAAAATTGGCCCTAAAAAGAGCTTTGATACCAGATGAGAGGATCCTCCTACAATAATTTAATAAAAATGCATGAAATAATAGAATTACAAAATGAATAGAAGCACTGAATAGATTATATTGATCACAGACCACTTCAAGGGGGCAACCTCCTTTGAGCAAGTTCAATACAAATAATTTGTGGATGCCTTCATTAGCCTCAACACTTACTTATATATGAATTCTAATCTAAACAACCACTACTTTCCATGAATGTGGGATAAAACCAAATGTTCACGAGATGACTTATAAAGCATATGTGTCCATAGTAACCACTAAACTAACAAAGAAAAAAGAAGATATATCATGGGTTCATAAAAAAATCTATGGTATAGATTTTGAATATGAAAACTTAAGGAAACTTAATCTGATGCTAAAATGAATTCACTTACATCTCTTGATCTTTATTATTTACTTGATTCAATCAACGAGATTTACATCATTATTTACAGAGTACCTTAAAGTTATGAAGGAATCGAAGTTGTGTATAAGCCATGCTAAAGAGTTTAGTTTTCACCTTTGATTTTAACTTATACTTATGTTTGCTTAATGTATGATTTAATATCTAACTATAATGACATTTTTTTAAACTTTTAGTCATGTGTTTGTCTATGTTATGTCTTAAACAAGTCATTATGTGCTAAGGTATCTCTTAGGCCCTCCCAAAGTTCATTTTCTCTTACCACATGACATCAATTAACTAACTTGGAGCCTAAGTAAAGAATGTAAGTAGCTTGGTAGTGACATCAGTGTAGTATTTTGTATGAACAGTATTAGACAAGCAAAATAGTGAGAGCCATCCATTATCATCATCTTGATAGCCTGGAGGTGACATCAACATGGACCTTTGTACAGACAATCTTTAGAAAATAGATCACCCACTAGTCCAAAGGTGATGTTAGCATTGATATTTATATAGAAATTCCTAATCAAGCAAAATAGTGATAGCCATCCATTGTTAGTGTAGGATTTCTCCTACTTTTGGTTTTACCTACACAATTATTAATTAACTTGATTAGGGTTGTTAAGGTCATTAGGGGAAAACACAATGTATTTTTTAATTATGAGTTGAGTTTTTACATTTATGGTGACCTAATTTATACTATATAATGTACCTCCTTTGTACTTTTTGATTAATGAATTACCTATTGAGCATTAATGAAACTTACTTTTGCTTTGCATTCTTACTCTCACCTATCTTAGGATTTTTGTTCAATCTATGATGTTTAGAGATCCTAGAGCATTTCGACATGGTATCAAAGCTCTGATTTGATGATCACTTTGCCATTTTAAAATCCTTGGTGAGATCTTTTACATGCATGCATTCTTGGTAATTTCTTGATTTTTTTATTTTCATAGGTTTGGTGGGATCTAGAGAAAATTCATGCAAAATATACATCTAGAGTCTCTTATCACAAAATAGATAGTGCCATCATATTTGAAAGGAATCAAAACCCTAAGATTGAATGTACACTTGACCTACATCCTTAATAGTGTTTTCAGCTATTTTTTGGGTTTCAAGTCATTTTTATGGATTTTCATGTAAATATGTACTATAGGGGCCTCAAATTAGGAACATGTTTGTGAGCTTTTATAATTTTTTTTTAGTTTTCAAATTGATTCTTGGTAGATTCTATGGAGGATGTATCAAACTTGTAGATCTAGGAATTTTCAAACTTCAACAAGTTTTCTCAACCCAAAGGGCATATTTCATAGTTAGACAAGTTTTCACTCTTGTTGAAACACCATCAGGTTCTAAGCCTTTGCATACACAACAATAAAGATCTACTGACCTTACCATCACCTCTATCAGACTCCAATACCCTTGCCTACATGATCATCAAACTTTAGATCCGCTATCAGCATTATCAATAGATCTTGTGATACTTGTCCATACATATGTTAGGTTTCACCCTACGTGCAACCACCTCCACTAGGTTTTGAGACCTTACTCATATATCTACTAGGTTCCACACTATGTGTCAACACATTCATAAAGTTTCAACCTATGTGCTAGCACCTCCATCAAGTTATACAACCATACACACACTCCTGCTAGGTTCCTCTAATATTTATGACGTGCCTATTGGGTTCATCCCCTTGAATAAGCACCACCTAATCTTTGTCAACCTTCTTCTACACTATAACACATGTATGCAACCATTAAATTTAACATGATGTTTTCAAAAATTAATGCATTTTGAGGGTGATGTAGCATACACATTAATCACACTAATCAAAAGTGGAAAGGGGAGAGCACCCACAATAAGCCTTAGCCCTTTGGTCACATGGTATGGTCACATGAGGTAAGCACCCAACTTAGTTTTTAGCCCTTGGTCATATGGAAATTAAGCTCATGTTCATTCCAACCCAAAAGTGCTTAAAGTTTGCTCAAGAGGGGCTCAAGTTTTTATTTTAAAAGTTTATGCATAAAAAAAAATTCCTTTGGGGAAATTGATCAAAAAAATTTCACCACTATTTGCCACCAAAAATTTCATGCGATCAGATTTTCAAATGTGCATAACATTTTATCGGTATCTTGGATTTGAGTGTCATCTTCTTCAAAAGTGCTTATTTTTACATGTTACATGTATTGGTGGTGATATTTAACTTAGTGTAGCTCCTTTAAAACTAACTATTGTACACTCTTAGATGCATTATTTGTTGAGTCCAATGGCCCTTCATTTATTTCATACTTATGTACATACTGCTTAAGACACATTCTCATATGTGACCAAAATCTATATGAGTGTGCTTGTATTTTTATCTTAAAGGGGTGTCACTCTAATAGTTCTAAGGGGTACTATGTGGTGTTGTGTACTTTTCTTTTCTATATTTTTTCTTTACTTTCTGTAACAATCTCTTTTCTTACATCATGGAAAATTATTGGTCATTTACTCCTCTTACAAAATTCAATTATCATGAATGGAAAAGTAATGTGCTACTTACCTTGAAAAATCAAGTTTTCTATAAGATAATTATGAATGGAGAATCTTAACCTACATTAGATGCATAAAAAAAAATGGTTTAACATATGTGATTAAGCATATGGTTGTCTTAGTTTGTCTATATCTCCTAACTTATGTTTTCGTATTGAATCTATTAAAATACTGAATGAAGTATGGATGACATTGGAAAAACTCTTTGAGAAGCAGAATGTGATGAGAGATCATGAACTCGATAATAAACTCATTAGTTTGAGCTCGAGAGACTTTGACACACTATAGAATTTTTCACTAAGTTCAAATCTTTGAGGTTGTAGTTAAAATAATGTAGAATAGATAAGAAATATGATCAACTTATTCTTTTTATACTCTATAAACTTGGTCTAGACTATTCTATGTTTGTGTCTACTTTCCATGACACAAAAAGTGCTCTTAAAAATACATGGAAGATGCCTTTTTAAGATACCATTATTTCCAACTTGATTTGGGAGTAAGATAATTTGATATAGATGGGCACATTGAAGTTCTCAAAATCTCATGCACTCTTTGATAAGAAAGAAATGACTTCAAATAATAGAGATAAGAAATCAGATAAAAAGGATCAAGAGAAGGATGCGAATATTTCTACCTCCAAATCCAACCATGATACCTCTTCTTCTAGTTCTAAGCCTAATAAATATTGGATCAAATGTGGGTTTTTCTCAATAAATAATGATGAAAATAAATGTTTGAAGAAGTAGATTGACCAAATGATTAATATGCTTGAGAATCACAACATCAATGTCCTTGATTCTACCATTCAAAATTCATCAACCCATGAATCCTCTAAGGCTAATCACAATTGTAAAAAAAAGACAAAAGAAAATAGTAAGCAGAAATCAAAGGGTAAGGCCCTATTTATAATTGTATTATAGACTCCTACATGGGTAATTAACTTTGGTGCTTCACATCACATGGTCTCCTCACAAATAGAGTTCATTTCCTTGGAACCATGTGACATGTCCTCTATAAAGTTGGGTAATTTTTTTTAAAAAGGTTCTTAGGAGAGGGTCTATTAAATTAAGTGGTGGAACATTCAATAATATTCCAAGTGTTCCCTCAATTTCAACTAATCTTATATCAGTTTACCATATCACTCACCATAGTTTGGGCATGCGAGTTGAGTTCACTCCAAATTCAGTGTATCTTAGAGAGTTGCACATTGACACTATATTAGTAGTGGGAATGATCGATCATCAAAATCAAATCTATAACTTATCACACTTTGCTCTTGAATCTCCTTCAAATTTTTCTTCTTTAGACTCACCTAAACTTGATGACATTTCTAAGCCTAAAAACACCTATGCTATTGATGACTTTTATTCTAATACAGATGAGTACAATAGTGATGGGGATATATCTCCACCATATCCTTATCACCTTAAAAGTTTTGAAGATTTATTTATTAGTCAACCTACCTTTATTCTAGTTAAAACATTATAGGGAACATGTATAGTGATCAAGGACACATCAAACATCAGGTAATATATACCACAGTTTCAAGGCATTCAATAATATTGCATTACCTTTGTTCTCATTGTAACATCATTTCATAGAGTAGTTGGCCATCTTATCTTGCATGAGTATAATAATTCCTTGGATAGGAATCACACCTTGATTGAAGATCCATTAGGCTCTTAACAGACTCATTCACTATTCCAAGGTGATCCACTCTTCACTGCATCTACTTTTGATCCACAGTCACCTTTGGGCACTTCATTGTAGGATAATGGATGGCTTTAGGGAGTTGTAGTCTCTAAGGGGGATTTTTAAATCCCTTCTCTTATTTAATCTCTTTTAGGAGAGTTTTTTTCCTATGGGTTTTCTCATTTTCTCTGATTTATGGGAGTTGTATTATGCTTGGGTACTTCATCACACCTAGTTGTAGGACCATATTATTTTACCCACCTAAGCTACACTTTAGGGGGGTGTTATTGTAAGTTTTTTCATACTTTTGGTTTTACCTAAATGGTTGTTAGTCAACTTGCTTAGGGTTATTAATTTCATTAGGGGTACACACACTTAATGTGTTTTCTAATTGTGATTTGAGTTGTTATGTTTATGGTGACCTCATGTCTCACTATGTAATGTACCTCCTTTGTAATTTTTTATGAATGAATTTCCTATTAAACATTAATGAAGCTCACTTTTAATTTGCATTCTTGCTCTCACCTATCTTAGGGTTTTCCTTCAATATGTGACATTCAAAGATCTTAGATCAATTCAACATCCATGTGTCATCATACCACTAACCTGGAGGTGATGTAAACATAGACATTTATATGGAAATTATTAGACAAATAGAGAAATGAGATTCATCCATGTGTCATAATTCCAATAACATGTAGGTGATGTTAGGATGGACATTTGTATGGAAATTCTTGGGCAAGTGTAGTAGCGAGAGTCATCTACATGTCATCATTATGGTAGCTTAGAGGTGATGTCAGCATGGAATTTTGAATGGATAATATTAGACAAGTGAATCACTAGGATTTAAGTAAGTGTCATCATCTCACTATCCCACAATCAATGAAATCAAGCATGGTAAGCTAGAACTCAACTAGGAGTGGAATATTGATGTACAAATATGTGTCCTCTAAAGCCATGTAAACAAATAGTGAAGACATCAAAGCCAAGACCAAAAGAGTGTAAAAGAGACATTTTTCATATCAAGATGACTAAAAACCCAAAAGAATGCAAAAAAACTACATGGCAGTAAAATTCAATGAAGTTAGTAGTATGAAATTAAAATGCAAAAAAATAAATAAGGAAAAGAGTGAATGCCATTGTTACACTTAATTCACATGAATTGAATAATTAATTCATTCAATTATCAAATCCAATGCATCTAAATTAATATATTTCAAATTTTCATTCCTAATCTAGTTACATTACCTCCAAGCTATCAAGAGTATTGTGAATTTTGAGCTCAAATGAAAACTACGAATCTAGAACTCCATTGCAACTAGGAATTTATAAGCTTTTCATAGAGCACAGATTTTTTAGATAACATCAATGGCTTCCTCTTTTTGCATCCCAATCTCCTCTACATACTCAATTGCATGACCAATCAGATACATAGATAAAACATTTGATTTGATGGTATTGAACCATGAGTTTAAACACTATTATGTTATTTTGGATATGGTTGATGTATTCAAACCATATAAGGATGAGGACCACCTCTCTATTTTCACATGAAGGTACAATTAAGACCTCCTATCCATCAAAGAAACTGACCTTATTAATGTAGTAGTTAATCCAGAGGTAATTCCTTGTATTGACCTACTATTTGATTTATTCATGAATGACAAAGCTAATAGAAAGATACCGCACTTTAATCTTGACAAGAAACCAATTGCATACATCAATGGATATGAATTTGAGAGGTATTAGAGGATACACTTATTAGACATGTCATATAATCAAGACATGTCAATTCATGGCTTTAGAATAATAACATCAATAACAAGTTGTAAGAGTGCACTGACAACCCAAACAACTTTACAGTCCAAGGCATTACCTCAACTATCCCCATTATGGTCTTTAGACCAGAAGTGAGAATCACCATGGCTCTAGTTAATAGGATATATGGTTTTTCAACCATCATTTATGTCAATGAGGTATGTGTCCCTTTGCTTGATATGATTTTAAATTCTAAAAATGTCATTGCAATAGGGGAGATCATTAGCTTCGATTTGATTATGAAACTCACAAATCTTGTAAGTTCCCTAGATGATAATTTATGCATGATGTCCTATGTGGTGGATACAGTGACTACGAGTGTGTATTCATCTTATGAGAAACCCTAACAACCATCTCTTGATTACCCTAAAAATAGGATATGTGACAAATTCATCTTTTTCAAGTACATATATTTAGGAAGAACATGAAAAGGCTAACAAAGACCTTTTATCCCATTATCTATCAAGTAATTTATGGGAAGAATATGCCAAAAATATTTGACCCTATCAATAAAACTATTCAAAATATAGGTGATTACAAGTTTCACCTAAAATTTATAGTAATCAAAATTTTGAAGACACAAAGGCACACCCTTTATACTTACAAAGGATTGTGACTAACAAAGTGGCTAAATAAGAGATTTCTACCCAACTAGGGGACAATGTTGATGTTGAATTAAGGAAGGCTAAGCAAGAAATAATCCATCTAAATCCTCTTAGCATTGGTAGGATGCAATACATGAGGCGGGAACATCTCTAGATGGTTGGAAAAATAAGGGCACATTATGGCTTAAAGATGACAACTTTCAAACACTGGGACCCCATAAAGAATTTAAAAGATCACCTTATAAAATATTAAATAAAAGTAAGGATCAACTATGGGCACCAATATTATGACCATGACAACATATTTATGAATGTTGAAGATGATTCTAAAGTGGCTATAAGGATGCACATGTCAAACATGTCTATGATTGTGCCTCAAAATTTCCATTATGATCCTACCATCAATAGGGAGGATGCTAAGAGTATTGAGAAGTAGGAATGGTTTTCAAAAACTATCCATGGATCTTCTCCTTAGGTATAAAAACAAATGAAATAACAAGTTATCCCATCTGGGGAAGCTTATATTTGATAAGTAGCTTCAAAACCTCCAAGCTCCCTATACACACAATTGTTGTTGCTTCTCCATAACACATTAAGGAGAAAAATCAATGCATAACTGATGATAAAAGACATGCAAGTCCCAACACAAAAGATAAACTTTTATCCATACTTCCTTTGCCCCCATCAACCATTGCACAAGTAAGTCTTCCTTCCTTTTTATCTTAGGTTTATATTCCTTTTCCTCGTTCATCTCCACCACCATTGGTAGTATCTCAGTCCACTAGACTACCATCTCCACCACCTGTCAATCTTTTATTGTTTACCACTCTTCCATATCCCTAGCCATCTACTACTACTATAGTCCTTCCATCTCCCATTCCACCTTCAACTAGGCTAGTCTCTGTGGTTTCAAAACTGATAATGACATACATAAGGAAGACATGGACTACCCCCCATTTCACCTTAAAAGGTGTAAGTAGATGAAAATTAAGCATTTTATCCTAAGGAAAGGAACATGAGAAGAAAAGGTGACCTAGGTTTATACCCTACACAAATTTATGATAGTGAGAAGGAAGATAAGAGATGGGGTAATGAAGAAGAGTGGCTCTCAAAGATTGAAACATAAGAGACATAATCCTTTGATGAGACCACTTAGATATACGATGATGATGAATGGCTAACTAAGGGAAGCACCCAGTTAGTAGGGATAAAATTATTACAATTTGAGAAAGTCAACTAGGGAAGTGGTAACTTAAGGGCTATTAAATGGCTATCAGACAAAGAAAGAGAGGCAAAATATAAGATGCACATCATAGTATAGGTTCCAACCCCAACAATGCCTCTAATATCTCCATCTCATATCACTAAAATAACACCTACAACAATCAATACACTAGTTATCTCTCCCTTGGTTGTAAGTTCCCCAAGTCCACATTCTTTAACAACTTCCTTAGTTATTGTAACTAGTAGTGATGTAGGAGACTATTTACATTCTTTACATTATTTAAGCTAAATAAATCAGCCATAGGCAGTTGCAATGCCCATTTTGACTACCATTAACCACTGGGGATGCATAAAATTTTATTACTGACTATTTATGAAACTTATTAATCACCCCTGTAACCTACTCATTATTAGTGGAACTAGTCCACAGTTCCCTAAGCCAAACAAAGTAGTAGATTTTTAAAACATGGTGTATACATCATTTTTTTCTACCCTAGTTACCCCTCCAATGATGACTACACAATTAGAGATGCCCATTGGCCTAACACCCTAATATACTTACATACCATCTCAATCCATAGAGAATCAGAGAAGTACAAGTATGTCATTGACACACCAATCCAAAACTAGGTTACTAGATGGAAGAAGTTTACTCCTCTTTTTATTTCAATAGTGACATCTTCCCCAAGGGCCATGATACCTTCAAGACAATCCTCCTCAACAACTCCTATAGCACAAACAAAGTAAACATAGAAATAAATTGCACTGGACATTCCTTTGTGGATCTAATAGTTACAATAGGAATAAGAAGGGAGACAAGATTTTTTGATAACTAAGCAACCCACATTAAAGTTCCATTTTTAAAAATAAACAAACACCTTGAGAAAGGTGAAGAGGAAAATTGTGGTTTCTTAGGGTCAATAGGTCAAGCTGTATAAAGAGAAGACATATTCTCTTTGACAAAATGAAGAAAAGTAAATCCATTAGACCAAGACATATATGTTTAAATGTTTTGATTAGTCTATATAGAGGCAACCAGAGGTGAGTACTATCTAGGCCTCTAAAGATACAGTGGACAATTTGTAAGGTATAACTAGGAAATTATTTGACAGTATTTATTCAATAAGGTCCACAAAGGCCACCTCCCAACCCAAGTGGGGATACATTCTTCAATTATTCAACAAAATAAAATATGTTGATGTAAAAATGCATTTTATAAACTAGCCAACAAGGAATAAGGCTTATGCCCATTTCAATTTAAAAACATCTGAAGCTGCTTGGGCACAAAATTATAGTTTTACAAAAAAGATTGTGCACTTGAATGGAATTAAGAGATGTGGGATCTGGTCCAAATTTTTTAAAACTATGGAAGAGAAGCTATCTCTATCCTAACTAATTTAAGAGGTAAACAAATAAGCACTCCATAAGGGCAATTGGTGCCTAGACTCATTTTTGAGAACCTTCTACAAGTAGTACTGGGTAGTTTTAGATCATATTTTGAAAAAACAATGTCTATAACTAATGATGAAATAATGAAATTGGTTAATTTTTCAAGGGACAAAATTATATGGAATGAGGCACTGTATGTAAAGGTTAGTGTTGGATTAGGTGTACATAAGAAACTGATGGAAAAAATTACTTAGTTATTTAACAAAGCTCTACTTGATTTTGATACCATATATGTGAACTTATAGGCAAGTCATGCACTTCATCTACAAATGTAAATAACCAAACAATCCACTTCAGTAGTAGGGGCCATGCCCATTCCACATCAGAGTGCTCAGCTTCCCAAGTATACACTAGTGCATACTCAAATTGGGCCTACCTATGTGCCACTTATAGAGACCATAGCCACAAATACATTAGTAACTACTTTAGGATTATATGTAGTTGTGGTGTCTATTTTAATTGCAATGCCATTTTCAACTCTAGTTATAACTTCAGTCCTACTGACTTTGGCATCTCCTTTGGATATGCCATATTTTTCTTCTTTTAGCAGTGTTACATTAACACTTTTTAATTATACATACTTTTACATGTTTTGATTGAGATGGAATTGTTAGTTCCTAATTCATTTAGATTTTATAAATTTTATTTTAGATGGTGAATTCTATTTTGAGCAATCATTATTGTACATGCATACTTTGCATGAGATTAACATATAATGTTATTTTTAGATATGTTATTTTAGTCTTCACTTGAGAAATGAGGCTTTCACCATCCCAAGCTTATCTATACTTGTATCCTTATTTTTCAAATGAAGGATAATTTTGGCTATTAATATTAATAAGAAATTATGAGAAGTTTTGCAATTTTAGTCTTGATGTGCAAAATATGATTCTTCTCCAACTTGCACATTGTGTAATAAATTCTATCATTTAAATTTCTTAGTATTTTGGTTTTGCATGAGTTATATTTTAGATATATAGTTATTCATATTGAGATATTATTTATCTGAATTCCTTTTTCATATAAATCATAATACCCCTTGTATATATGCTAATATAGTCTAAGAAATTCATCAACCTTTGATTTCATGTGTTTAAGTATGTTGTATTCCAGTTTTATTTTACTCATAACTATGTTTGATTTTTGTTGTGTTATAGTAGCCTACAACAAATATTGGTCTTTGATTCCTTGTCCAACCTCTATTTCAAGTGTTGGTATTAAAAAATTTCATCTGGTGTGGTCCAAAAGCCTCATTTTTTGCCCTACCTTTCCCTCTTTTAGAGTTTATTTTTAAGTCTTACCCACCTTAGGTTAGACCCATCATTAGTTAACCCATCTCAAGTAGATTTAGATTCACCCATAACCGACCCATTTGTGGTAAACAAACTACCTTGCTTGCCATTATTCCACCAACAAGTTGTTTATAAAATCAAATACCCAACAACTCTTACCTTGGAATGAATACTTTCACCGATCCTAAAACATTAGAGGCTACCTCATAATATTTAATATGGTGTGCATAAAAGCCACATCAATAAGGTCATCATATGCTAAAATATATAATTTCATTCTTAGAGCTTCAAATTTTGTAATTAGTTTCAAAATTACCTGTACATCTTAGATTCATGCATAGAATCCCAAGATTTTGCCAAGGTCTAGTTGTTCCATCACTATTAATTTATTTCATTGTTCAACTACTTGTTTGATCATTTCATTAATGCTAATTTATTGATTATGGACATGAGGAAGTTTAAAATCTAGTTTTGGAATATACTATCTCTTATCTTCATTAACATAGTTTTATCGTGTTGTTAGTGTTAATCACCCTTGTGCACTAAAAAATTCGTGTCCCTCCATTATTTGAATGCTTACATTTTTTAGGGATTTACTCTAGGGTTTTAGTTCTTATTTTTCAAATCAAATTTAAAATCTACACCTCATGTCACATGAATTAATCAAGCCCCATTTTGATAACCACCTTTTTCTACATTTGGATTTTATCCACCTTATATAAAGTGATTTTCACACATTCATTATTTGAATACATATATATTTCAAGTTTTTTTTAGGGTTTGATAAGTTCCATATTTTTTGATTTCTTATTTTTTTTAGGGTTTCATATAATCCATCTCCATTACTTATGACTATTTCTAGGGTTTTATTGGCTCAAATCATGATGGTTATGCTTAGCCTTGGTTTGTTTTCCCCTAGTGGCTCATGCTTATGCTTGTGTTTCTTCTCTTATCTCATATATAGATTAGATTTATATTCTATATTCATTTTAAAAGGGCATGGGTAGTTTTTTATTTTACATGTTTCTAGGCTTGCTTACATGGCTCTTTAAAAATTTATTATCATTAATTACTTGTTTCATTCCTAACATTTATTATATAATACTAGAATTATGTGAAGATACCCTAGTACCTTATAGATTTTATTTACCTCCTTCTAATGATGGTCCTTCTATTATTGAATGTATGATGATTTTCTATCATGTCGATGTTGTAACAACCCATAGAGGTAGGCCATGCAATGTCACTATTCATTCTCATGGTTATCAAGGTGGGGAAAAATAAAATAAGCCTCCTCAAACCTCTAATATCCCCCATCCTCAAATTTAAATTCAATCACCCAATCCTTATGATCTAGTGGATCAATTAAAACTACACAATCCAATGCCTCTATTCTAGAATTGATTAAGCAATCAATTGTTTTCAAAGATATATTGATCTATAATATACATGAATATTTCATGTAAAAATTCACCAACACAAATCATCTAAACTCCTAGCATATACATGATTTTTGGTTCATGACTATGCATTACATACTACTTAAAACATATATTTAAAGCATCGAAAATGAATATTTAGATATTTCAATAAATAAGACTAGAAATACAATGCAAAATAAATAAAACACACACAAAAAAACACAAGACCCAAAATTTTAGCCTAAGGAAACCTAATCTAGAAAAAAATTGAATAAAGTGATTTGCTTACTCCTCCATTTCCATTATATAATTATAAAGTATAGGTTTACTTCCATCAAATGGCCTTCATAGATAAAGATACAACTCACACTACCTAAAACCTACTCAATATTTTGTCTTCTAACAACACTTCCTAGAAAATTAAAACAATACGTAACAATCAAAACTAACTAGGAGAGCAATGCAAAGCTTTGCTCTATTGATAAAAGGAATCTACAATTGAGTTTCACTAGTGAACCTAAATGAATTCATTTCCATCCAATTCCGTACCTATCCTAGGGTCCTTTATTTATACATGAAATCAGTAATAAAAGGTACACAAAATGTCCAAGATGATAATTGAATCAATATGGAATCCAATATTGAGCCATGTTTACAATCATTACTTATTAGCCTTAGGATGTGTGATTATCTTATATGTAGACTTATCACCAGTCTCTCTGATAAATTTTATCCCCACCAAAAGTGTTTTTGAAATGCCAAGGCATGATGTTTGTGTTAAAATAGATGGCTACTCTCATATTTTCTAGATCACTTTGAGATTACCTATGACACTATAAACCCCTTGTGTAATTTCTTGACATATACTTTTAAAGTGAATTATCTTCAAAAATTGTGTTGCAAGCATTTTTTACATATGTGAGAGTAGTGGAAATAGTTAGATAACATAACTAGCATATTAGATCCAAAATTTAAATCATTCCTCCTTAATTATAAGGTTTTGGTCTCCAAAAGATTTATGAAATATGTAAATGGGGGTATTTCTTCCCCACTTATTTACCCTCTCTTGGAGGTGTATTTTTTGGATAAATTTTTCTATCCTTGTGATATCTTGTGTTCACTTATTCATTCTCCTTATATGGTTCCTTACCTTCAATCAAAAAAGGTTGATGAAGATTGTAATAAAAAAGAATACAACACAATATTAACTTATACTATTTTATAGTAGACATGCCATGAGAAATATTGCATACACCTATCCCATTATATTTCAAAATGAGTAAATACATCTTGCCACTATCATTCACCAACATTTTACCTTGAGTGGTACTTACCAAGGAGAATTGAGGTTTACCTTCATAGGATTTGATAAAGTATGTTTTCCCATCCTTGACCAAATAATACCAATTATCCCTTTTCATGAAGATAGTATCATGCAAATACATGTAGGGACTACCAAAGACTATGACATTAAAATCAAGAGGTAAAATATGAACATGACATCATCATTGATGAAATGTTCATATATTACAAACTTAACCTTACATTGCTTGGAAACCCTTATCTCTATGGTGTATGTGGGAGGTACAAGGGACCAAATTAATAATTGCCTCACTCCTAAAAAGACACAAAACATAATAAAAACATAAATATAAAAAATCTCTTTATTGAATTTGAGACTAAATTACATTCACAATTTTTTTGGAATTATAATGTTCACATTACCCTTGCAGTCCTAAAGCTCTATGTTATACTCTAAGATCTCCCTTTTTTCCTTCCTTTGTTATTTTCTAATCCAAATTCAATATGATAGATCTCTATTGGTCCCAACTCCTCTCTCTTCAAAGATAAAATCCCATTTTTTATTTTTTACTTGATATCCTTTTCATTTTCCCCCTCTTCAACCTTCTTGAATTATCTCTCAATATCTTTATGATGCTAGGGGAAATTATTGAAACAATGACCACATGGTTGAGATAAAGGTGTAATGGCCACAACCAATTGAAAAATCTCATCAAGAGATTTCCAATGAGACCCAAAAGTTCTCTATTTGGTGCTTTTTTTTTACATCCAAATTTCACCCTATGATTTATAACCTCTAAATCCATGGATTAATATGGTTATTAGCTAATTATTATTACTTTGATTTGAGCTTTATGATATATATATTGGTTATGTGATAGTGATATGCTACTTAGCCTACACGATGTGATAGTTATATTTTCTTATTATGTGCATTATGGATGTATATTTATTAGTTTTGCATCATTGGTTTATATTTATGATGACTCAAACCAACTATATGCAATAAAAAATGCATCATGTCCATAAATAAATCTTGGATTGGATGGGATAGAGCATACCTACACTTTCGATTGGGGCATACAATTATTAAGTAAGAGCATGACCAATGTGAGGATCTACTAGACCTGAATAGGGGATCACTTGTCAAAACACACCATGTGAGATAGGGTTACAAAGCCTATATTCTAACACAATCACTTAAAAACCCTAAAAGATTCTTATGATTTAATATTTCACTAAATAAATAATATGAAAATTAAATCTTATCTAGTGCACACTAAAGCTTTTGACACAAAGTGGGGGTTAGAAATAAAACAAATAAACAACTAAACTAAACATGTATAGAAGACATATACTCATGTCAATGTATATGGAATCCTAATACATGGAAGAGAAGAATACATATGTTATATCTATCTAATCTTACAAAGGAAGAATAAAGTTAGGAATACTTACCTTTGAAGATGAACCCACCAAGCCTCAATCTCCACCTTGGCCAAGCTGCTTCACAAGAGATTATCGTGGTATGTAAGGATAACTAAGATAAATTATATCTAGGCTACACAACCTATCCAAAAATCCAAAAGACTTATCCATAAGATAAGATCAGAGCTCTAAATAAAGTATTGAACCCTAAATCTTTATTCCCCAAGTAGAATGGTCAATAGGTAGATGTTCGTTCACACTTATTCACTTAATTCTTCACTCTTCTTGAAATGGTAAGGAATGAACTTGTATGTATAGTAATAACTTGGCTTAAAAAATTTAGGAATATCAGCTATGCTAGGTTAACCTGATCAACCTAGCATGTTTTTGAGGCTAACTTTCTAGGTCTATACTAGGTCACCCAAGAGGCCAATAAACCAAAAGAGAGAAAAGAGAGAAAGAGACCAATATCAGATGTGCTAAGTCAACCTGATTGACCTAGCATGTTTTTGAGGCTAACTCTCTAGGTGTATAGTAGGTCACCCAAGAGACCAATAAACCAAAAGAGAGAAAAAGTCTCAAAACTATACTAGGTCAACCTGGTCAACCTAGCACAACTAACAGGTGAAAAGGGTGATAAGGAAATAAATGAAAGATAAAATATATCAAGTGATAGGAATAGATATAACTAGTAAGAATAAGCTTGGGTTTAATGGTTTCAGGAGGCTAGAGTGTGGATGAAAAGAGGTAAAAAGAATGACAATGTTATGAAGCATCGATGGTCTACCCACCCCTTTCTCAATGCACGCCTTAAGGCATGCACTTAGAGAGATTGAGACTCGACAAGTTTTTGTAAGATATGAAGTGTCAATAATCAATAAAATTTTGAAAATATTGTATACATATTCCCTAGCTAAATCTCATCACGTGTCACGTAAGTGCAACACGGGATGTTGCTTCAGAAGAAAACATAATAGCACACCACACTAATGATAAGTATGGTGAAATAGGTAGAAATTAAGATAAATGAAAGTAATGAATTAAAAAACACATACCTTTAACTTACCTTAATATCATATGTAAAGAAGTAGACTGCAAGAAATGAAGGTGTCCAATGTAGAGTACACAAGGCAAACTTGTAGAAGTTAGTGTAAAAAATATCCAAAAATAATTTTTTTGGAAGATATATATATATATGATAGTGTAAAATAATCTCTACGTTATCATGATTCTAGTGCATTTTAAGGTTTGCAAAATGGATGAGTAGAAACAAAGATAGAGGCAAAATAAGGAATCTGCTTAAAAATAAATGAAAGAATTTGAATTTTGAAAAGTGTTTTTAAATAAGGAAAAAGACAATTCATTTTGTATTTTAAATTATGAAAGATAGAAAAGAGAGATATCAGACCAAATAAGGCTAGGATGGTGAGGGAATGATAGGCTAGACGAGGAGGACACCTAGAGGCAGTAACAAGTGCACTACATGTATGCAACTATAGATCATAAACTAGTTTTTGAAATTTGTATTGAATTAGGTGAATTTTTGATAAAATTTGTTTTTAAGCATTTATATATGTCAAAATTAAACAAACTTATATTCTAAGGGTAGAAAATAGGAAGATGACAAATGGGTTGGAAGGATTTAGGAAGAAAGTGAGAAAAATGTACATTTCAAGTAAAATGTACTAGGTCAACACACATAACATACTGGGTCATCCAAGTTGACCTAGTAGGTTGAAACAGGGTAAAATCCATATGGTCAACCTAGTAGGTATGGGTCAACCTAGTGTAATCTATAGGCTGAAAAAGCTAGAAAGTAGTGAGAAACTTGTTCATAAGGGCCAAAATGAAAACTCAAAACCAGGAAGGGGAAAATAAGAGGGTTGAATTAGAATTTAAAGTTAACTATGATAAAAATAAGGAAATTATGGTCAAACTAGGCTGACTAGGGAACCAAAATAAGCATGAAAAAGCATGTAGAAGGCCAAAAGAGGGCTAGAATGGCTTAAAATGACCAAAGGAGGATAAGAGGGACTGAGCAA
Source organism: Torreya grandis (assembly GCA_037957365.1). Taxonomy (NCBI): domain Eukaryota; kingdom Viridiplantae; phylum Streptophyta; class Pinopsida; order Cupressales; family Taxaceae; genus Torreya; species Torreya grandis. The sequence continues at coordinate 971,179 of JARHVA010000786.1, forward strand.
GCTAAAAATAGAATAAAATGAATAATTTAAAAGCAATTAGGCCTATTTTTTATTAAAATGGTAAAAATAATGTGTAAAGAATGTATTGTGATTATACATGACATGAAGGAACTAATACATCCTTTGTTGTTTCTTGGTTGTAGAGATAGTCGATATTCTAGAGGTTGGTGGACATGTCTTGGTTACTAGATTTGTTAGATATATTAATAGATGGAGATTGAGCTAAACTAGTAGCCATAGGTCTAGGAGGTATATCTGAGATGTGTAGGATCTCCCTTAGCACTAACCTATTAGTCATATTCTTGGGATGATGAGAATGGTTGACCAAAACCTATAGATGGGAGGTGGATGGGGATGTGATAGAGGTGAGTATCACACTAGAGGATTTCCATGCCATCCTCAGGCTACCCATAGTAGGAGCATTGATGACCACATGCATACTAGATAGTTTAGAGGAGAGGAGATCCTTAGCCATGTGGACTATAGGGTCAGAGATGATATTGAGAGGATAGAGAGTTAATATGGATGATGTATATATATCAAAAATTATAGACCTATAGAAGGTGGTGATAGGCCTTGTGACATAGTGGGTGTTCTATTACAAGTCAGATGGCAAGGTACCACTATTTGTGGTAGCCTAAAGAAACATGATGCTAGAGGAGGCAATATTATATGATCTAGGCTCTATCATCAAGGTCCAGCTCATATATGATCTATTTTAGATGTTGGTTAGAGGGTAAAATACTATGGGACTAATCATACTACTGACAACATGGATATATGAGAGATTCCCCATGTATTGACTAGTTGGGCTACCACATGCAGTTAATAATGGGTTACCTTGAGTGTAGAGAGGGTGGGAGGACCAGGTAGCATGGGTTATGCCCCACATGCTAGCACTACAATTGATGAGATGTGTAAATATTATGTGGCAGCTATATAGGTACGTAACAACTACATGGGTGAGTTGGCACATAATTACACTGACACTAGAGAGGAGAGAGGTGATTGCACACTATACATAGTAGAAAGAGCCACATCTAGTGGCACAAGTACTAGGATAGATGGGCTTACCTCATCTGATGACACTAATACTGATGTTTAACTAGTGGGCTTGACATGTGAGGGAGCCATGAGGGAAGAAGGGACTTGGACCATTGATAGTGAGGCTGATACTAAGGTCATGCCATGAGTGACCATGGATTGGTCAGGCATGATGAGTGGACGAGAAGATGTAGGAGGTAGAGATACTAGATGTATCATTACTAGCCCTGTAATAAGATAAGTAGTGACCACTGAGGACATGACGGTGATGGATACAA
>JARHVA010000786.1:975000-1090000 GCA_037957365.1 Torreya grandis
GTAATAGGATGGAAAAGGTGGTAATTTATGTGGATGGTTGGGTCCTATCCATGGTCTTATAAATCAACTCACAAATGAAATCCCATAAGGAGTGATCAGTAAACAAAACAATATTTCCCAAGAGGAAATATGAAGGAAAAGGAATGAAAAAGGGAGTGTAAAAAGCAAAACTTAGGCATCTTAAGAAAAGACCTTAGGAAGAACAGGTATACTAAAGACATTAGAAGACACTAAGTGACTAGTGGTCGTCTATGTACAAAGGAAACCAAATTACTATAGACACAAAGCTTTGTAGGCAAATAGGTGTGCTACTAAGATCAACTCATTATGGTAGATTGGTACAAGGAAAATTAAAATTGACCTACCTTCCCATGACATGTTTCCTATTCTTCAAGACCCTTTATAGAGCAATCAATATACTACAAAGATTGGGTACTTGCATGAGAAATTAGGTAGTACTAAAAGATTTTTTTATTCTCCTCTTCTAATCTACTAGCCTATCTCACCCCAAAGGACCTCGGCTCTACTGTGAGGCCAATTGTGGAGTTTGAGCTTTGACTATAAGAAGGAGATGTGCTTTGAATCATGTCTTTTAGTGTGATTATAATTTTAAGAATATTCAATATTTTTTCCTTTTGATATCATTGCCTTTTGTTTAAATGATTTGGATTTTAACTTTATTTTAAAGTATTTTTAAGATTCCTCCTCCATAAGGATTTGGAATGACCAATCATGAGAGAGATAGTGATACACATGAATGAGCTGTAGGCTAAGGCTAAAGGAAGCTAAGTATCCCAAGACAAAAGACTGACTAGAACCCTTAGGCTTAATAATGAATTGAGCATGTGATCTCAAGTCTCAACTGTGTATATGATTAGTTTGTGGAAAAAGGAAGAAGGTAAAAAGGAGATCCAAAAGGAGGACCGGTGAAAAGGAATAGTAAAGAGAAAGATTACTTACAAACTAATCACATGGTAATATGAGATAGTAACCAAAGGGAAGAGGTTAAATATAACCAAGTCACCATGACAACTATCTGTGAAAGATAAAGATAAGAAAGCAAATAATCATGAAGATACAAGGGAAGACTTTTGAGAAAAACTCTAAATGAAAAGAATGTAATGATAAGAAAAAGACAAGTATATGTGAAATGTAAAATAATAATAGAAGCTAACTACAGTATAACAAGAAGGAAAAACATGATATAAGATAAGAAATAATTTGGCACAGTGTCAAATGATATAATCAAAATATAAATAATATTGGAGTGCACATCTAATCCAAATATAAATGAGAAAGCACCATGTATGTGCTCATAAATACTATTAAATCTATCCACACACATTATCCAATACATCAGATAAGTCTCTACGAAGTTAAATGCATACTACAACTAAGGTCTCATCAATTTTTAATGAATACTGGGAAAATACTTCTTTTTTGATCTCCTCAAATGAAAAAGTAGTAATGCTCAAAGTATCGTGTTGAGGAGGAAAGTTAGACAAAGACTGGTTAGGAGGATGCATGGAAACATGATTTACAACAAAAGAAAGAATCACAGGTGGAGAAGGATCTATGGGTGAAGGAATCATGGGTGAAGAAGGATTCATAGGTGAGGGAGGGTCCATAGGTGAAGGAATCATAGGTAGAGACACAGAAGGTGGTGAAGGGACCACAAGAGGTGATGGAACCATTGGAAGTAGAACCATGGGAGAAGGAGGAGCCTTCTTGTGAGAATAACCTATGGGAGGAATGGTAGAATGTCTAGGGATGATTACAATATGATCTTTAAGATGTGGTTGAATAATGCAACAATGATCAGTGTGATACATGCCACATAGGTGCCATAGACAATATACCTCACCATACATAGGTAAATATTTAGGAAGTACCTTTAGGGGAGGTATGGATTTATCTGATGATGGGGAAGGACACAAGTGATCAAGGTATTGTTTCAACTTATGATAATGGGTAGAAGAGTGATTATCTATCCCATGGAAGCAAAAGATATGCTTATGAGTGGTTTTATGAACACTCATGGAAGGAGGTGAAATAGGAATGGAAGAAGTTGAATAAGACTCATTGGCCCATTTGGTGGGCAAAAGATCCATCTTAGGCAGTAAAAGAAAACCATCATCAAGGGAAGGTGATGATGGGGAAGGAGTAGAACTAGGATCAACTAGAGTGGAAAAAGGAACATGCTTAACTATAGCTGGCCCTACTGAAGGAGGGGTAGGATTTGTAGAAGGTCTAAGGAGGACTTCCCTAGGTGTGGTAAAGTGATAAGGTCTGGTCATATCATGATCTAAGAGCATGGTCCTAAGTGGATCCTCAAAAACTAGAGGTATCAGTGCCATTTATACCCTATGATAAAGAGGAAAATGTAAGAATCAAGAGCTATAAATGAAACAGAATGATGAGATGCATGAAAAGACTCAATTAAAGAAGAGCAATAACAAATAATCTTAGCATCACAAACCTGGACAAGACCACCAAAAATAGGATCATATAAAGAATAACCATCATCATAATCTAGAGTATGAAGATCAATGACATAAGTTAGGATGACCTTGTCATCAGAAAAAGCTTGGTAAATAGAGTGCCTAGTCTTGGTTAAGACTACATGAATGTCATCACAAAGAGGCTTATGAGAATGAGGCTACAAGGAAGTAAGAAGTTGTGAGATGAAATGAGGAAAGAGATCGGAAGTTTTTATCTTTAAGTTAATCTCGTCGGGTTCATCATCATTGAAGTCTAAAAGGTTGGGAAGAATATTACCAATGAGCTCAAAATGCCCATTGTAACCTCTAGTTGAGTTGACAGGGAATTTGAGACACTGTGACTCATGGAATGGAAAACTAGGTAAAGGTTCAAGATTAGGAATATTAAAGACACCATGACCTTGGAATTATTCAAAATTCCAAGGGTTAGTGTCTTCTTGAATCCTGTAAATGGCTTCATTATGAGGAAAGTTAATGCATTGGCAAGCGAAAGATGCAATGACTCACATTCGATGAGTCCATAACCTACCAAGCAAGATTTTATATGAAAGGGTAAAGTTGAATATCATCACCTTCATAATAATGGTGATAAGTGGGATGGTTATGGGAAGCCACACACACCCTAAGGGAGGCATTTTCCTTCTATCATAACCTTGACATTTGTTGTGTGTAGACTTGATATTGCATTCAAAATACCCAAGAGTCTTAATGAAATCAAGGGAAGCAACACATGTGCCAAAATCCTTGTTGATAAAAGCTCACTTAACTTGGATATCACTAATTTGAATGATAATAAATAGAGGAGGATCATCTACATGAAGCAAAATCTCATTCAAAATCATAGATGTGATAGGAAATCATAAAGAAAGAGAAGTTTCTATGGTCTCGTCAACATTGATAGACAACTCTTCATATTATTGTAAAATATTATCTTTAGATCTAGATAAAGTATCCTCCCATCCTACTAGAGGAGGATGAGAGATATTCATCTCAAATAGGAGCTACATGAGGCAGTTTCTATGACGTGGAGATATCCTCATGAGTTCAAGAAAAGGTATTTGGGATAAAAGATTAGTAAATTCCACAATGGGATCCCATTCATCATAATCCATAAGGATATTATTAGATATAGGTGTGTAATTATTAAAAAGGTCTTCAGAAGGTGGATCTAAAGAGCATTGAAACCTATGTTGATAAGAATGAGAAGATTGAGAATAAGGTTGTAAATCATTTGGTGTTGAAGAAGTAGTTGGTTTAGATTGATCTTGAAGTTTAGAAGAAGAAGTATTACTAGAAGTTGGATTGATATTAGTATTAAAATATGATGGGAGAGAAGAAGAAACAGTATGGGATGTGTCATCAAAGGAAAATTATAAATTGGATCATCAAAATAAATAAGATCTTCATGTCCCAACTCATTTAAATGAGTTGGAGAAGAATCTTGGATAACATGATATGTCTTATGGGAAAGAGGAGTGTAGATAGGTTGTGAATCAATGAAAGCCACCACTCTTTGTATATTATTCATTCTAACCACATTCTCTTCAAAATTTGGTTCAACAAGACTTTCTACATTATTGGTGTAAGAAGTGGGCTTATCTTGACTTTCTTGGATTTGTTGATGATTAGGTAAGGGGTCTTTATAGATAGCCAGATAAGCATTTACTTGATTTAAGCTTGATTTTTATCATGTGATTTGTATTCTTTGAAAGCAATCTCATAGACTTGTTGATGCTTAAAAATAATACAGTCATGATCAAAATTTGGACCAAGAAGAAAGTCCATAGCTAAATTATAGAGCTATCTATAAGTCTCATGTGAATGACCTCATCTAGCATGAAACCAAAAAAACTTATTAGGAGCATATCATGATTTCATAGGTCGAGTAGGGTCAAGCTCTTGAGGAAGAGGCTTGGGTAGATATTTAATCAATTCAACTAAGGATAAAGGTTTATGGACATTAATGTTGTTTTTTAAGAATTGAAGATTAGTGTATTGTTGAGAGGGAGTTGGTTCCAAATAAGGGATAGGAACGACAACTTGAACATTGTGAATAGTATCATATGAATCGGTAGCACCATCATTGGTAATGTTATGGTTTTTGTTCTTTACTAGTAGGCAAGGGCCCATTGAAGGTTGGGGCAGATTGAATTGATGCATGAGGAAATCTTGTCTTTTGGCTTGATCGTAACTTCCTTCAAGGTACATCGAGAAAGGGTATGGAATCGATATTATAATTTAGGAAATAAAGAATTTGTAAAGAGATGAAATAAATTTTCATCTGCCATGTTATGTTCAAATTTATTTGACAAAGTCTTCCATCACTTAACAAAGGCTTGGGCAATTTCATTTTCATTTTGTTTACAATTGATGAAATGGGCCAAAGTGTTTTTAGGAAGATCATTAGTTTGAATTTCTTAAACTAAAGCATTTACTAAGTCCTCTAAACTAGTGACAGAGTGTGTTCTAAGTTGATTGTACCAATCTAAGGCATCACCCATGAGGGTTTTATTTAAGATTTTGGTAGAAATAAAGGCAATTAACTTGACCCAATTCATGTAAATATTTCTAAATTTCTTGAGATGAAGAGTAGGATCAATTACTCCATTGTAATAAATTGTAGGTGTTATACCTCCAATGTCAATGTTATTAATTTGGGTGGTAAGAGGTTCATTTTGTAAATGCTTGATGATTTTGTTGACTAATAAAGATTAAGGAATGAGATTACCTTGAGAATTTGGAAGAAGAGGAGGAGGAACACTTTGGTTATGTGTGCCTCAAGCCATTGGTTGAGGATTATATTGAAGATTAAGAAGATGGTTTTGTATTCACATCATTTGATTCGTATTACGAGATTGGAAAGTGTTCATTTGATTGAGATTTTGTAATAATAGTTTATGATTTTGATTAGTGTTATTAGAATAAGTAGTATTGGTGTTTGTGTTGGTGCTAGTGGCTTGGGTACCACTATTAGTGTTAACATTAGTTTGAGAAGAGTTATGACAATTTGAGGCACTAGTGGAAAAAATTACTTGTGAATAAAAATATGAACTAGAAAATGGTTGAGAAGAAGAAACACTAGAAGCATGAGTGCCTTGGGAAGTAAACAATGAACTAGTGGAAGGATTAAGGATAGTGGATCTTATGAGAGGCCCACTAGATGTAGAACCTACCATGTTAGTTGAGATACTAGGCATGGAGGTATAAGAAGTTAAAAAAGAAGATGTAATAGCATAATAAGGATTCAAGATTGAAAGAAGAGGTTGAGAAGCAAAGAAATTGGTACCCCTAAATCCAATTGAGAAAGTGGGAGTAGGATAATGAGGTTCTTCAACTTGACAACTAATCATGAGGTTATAGATGGTAGAAGGATCCTTCCCTCTATGTTGAAGGAATCTCATGATAAAGAAAAGCATTTATAGAGTATACTCTAACTCAAGTTGATCTTCTAAAAAAAGAGGAGGTTTTTTCTATAAAGGGGTATGAGGAGGGGTCCCATAGTCCATCGTATGGGTTGCAATATGAACATTACTAGCATTTACGAAAGGAGCCCTACTTTGTTTATGGGAGACCGTATTAGGATTGGTGAATTCCATCATTTTTGTTAACTAAAATTTAGTGTTATCACCAAATAAAAATTCCATGATGAAAGGAAAAAAGGCAAGATGAGAAAGCAAAGGATTAGAAAGTGACTGAAATAGTACTAGGTCGACCTAGTGAAAAATAGGGACTATAAAACTGTACTAGGTCGCCAAGATCAACCCAGTTCAGTGAATAATGACTAATAGAAAAAATTAAAGGTGTTGTAACCAATAATAAGTTGACTTGGTTGACCTAGAATAGTGTACAAGGGTTGAAAAGGATACTAGGTTGATAAGGTCAACCTAGCACATTAGATAGGGAAGAAAAGAAAGATGGTAACAAGCTATGAACTAAAGTAAGATAATTGCAAACAATGTAAGAAAGTAGTGAGTATTGAAAGGGAAATAAACAGTTGATTGAATTGACACTAGCCAATCCAATTAATTCATACAAAGCAAAATCTTGCACTAACATTGGCTAATGCAAGCTTTTACACATATAATTGATCAAGAATCAAGCAAACAACTTGAAAGTAAAGTTATCTACTTGGTCAACCTATAAACATTAATTAGATTATTAAGAATGATTTTAAATGTAAATGGAAATTGGCTATAAGTAAGGAACTAGATATAAATATAAGGATAGTTTCAATAAAGTTTAGGATGAAAGGGACTATAGTGGCAATGATACATGCTTGGTATTGGGGCCTACCCCCTCACTTCACACACCACAGTGATAAGGGTGTTGAGTGCTTAGCCAAACCATACCATTAACCATGATTTATACTTGACTAGAGCATCAAGTTGGCTTCCCCCTTGATGATGAAATCTAAGTAGGTTGTCTTGGGTAGTCAAATATTTAAAGATTTGTTGATGTTTATGTGGTTTGGTCATTTGTGTAAAAGAATAGAAATAGTGTAACTAAATGATTAATTGAAAATCCCCTAATTAGACTATGTGAGCTATTCTAAGCATGTAAAGAACTAAAAATAAATATGTGATCAACATATATGGTTAATTTCAACTTTGAAACAAGTTATACTTGAGAAACTATATAGACAATCATATAGAACAAGGTCAATAGGGTTGAACTTGTACTGTGGAAGTAAATTTTGAAAATGAACTAGGTCGGTTATGTCAACCTAGTTGATTATACAGGAGTAGTTTTGAAGACTGCAAACTATGAAATTAAAGTATAGAAAAGAAAGATACAAAAGAATATCTGTACCTGAGTGGTTTAGAGATGAAAATAAAGAAGATTATTGATCAATAACCTTGGAGAAAACTATCAAAAATTTATAAACTGGGTCGAACTGGTCGACCAAGCAATATAAGAACTTGCTAAAAAAGTGATAAAAATGCAATAGGTTAACTTGGTCAACCTAGTTGACTGATCAGGAAATATAAAAACTAGAAAATACTACACTAGGTCAAGTTGGTCAATCCAGTTGTCTAAACAAAATTATATAAGTTCTAAAACTTGTATTGGGTTGAGTTGGTCAAGCCAGTTATCTCTTCCTACAAACCTAAGCATAGATATAAATAAGTAGGTCGATGGGGTTGATCCAACATAGTAAAGATATGATAAAAATAATGATGAATAGAAATGAAATAAATCCTACAAGGGTTTAATTCACATCGGGTTCACTAGAATGTATGCAATCAGAAATGCATCACGTCTATAAATCAATCTTGGATCAGATGGCATAGAGCACATCTGCACTTTTGATTGGGGCATATAATTTTTAAGAGGGATCATGACCAATGCGAGGATCCACTAGACCTGGTTAGGGGATCACTTGTCATAACACACCATGTGAGATAGGGTTCCAAAGCCTATAGTCTAACATAAACGCATAACAACCCTAAAAGAGTTATATGATTTAATTTTTCACTAATCTAATAATAATGAAAGTAAATTTAATATAGTATGTGCCAAATTTTATGGCACAAAGTAGGGGTTAGAAAATAAATAAATAAATAACTAAACAAAACATGTATATAAGACACATACTCATATCAATGTATATACAATCCTAATACATGGAAGAGAAGAATACATATGCTCTATCTATCTACTCTTACAAAGGAGGAATAAAGTTAGGAATACTTACCTTTGAAGATGAACCCATCAAGCCTTAATCTCCCACTTGGCCAAGGTGCTTCATAAGAGATTATCATGGTATGTAAGGACAACTAAGATAAATCAGCTCTAGGCTACACAAACTATCCAAGCATGTAAAATACTTATCCATGAGATGAGATCAGAGATTCAAATAAAGTATTGAACCCTAAAGATTTATTCCCCAAGCAGAATGGTAAATATGCAGATGTTCACTTGCACTTATTCACTTAATTCTTCACTCTTCTTGAAATTGTAAGGAATGACCTTGTATATATAGTAATAACTTGCCCTAAAAACATTTGGGAACATCGGTTATACTAGGTCAACCTAGTTGAATTAACACATTTTTAGAGCTAACTCTCTAGGTTTGTGCTAGGTCAGCCAAGAGGCCAACAAATAAAAGAGAGAAACAATCCCAAAACTGTACTAGGTTAACCTAACATAATCGATGGGTCAAAAGGGTGTTAAGTCAAGAAATGAAGGATAAAACATAGCAAGTGATAGGAATAGATAGAACTAGGAAGAATAAGCTTGGGTTTAATGGTTTTAGAAGGCTAGAGTGTGGATGAAAAGAGGCAAAAGGAATGACAATCTTACGAAGCATCGATGGTCTACCCACCCCTTTGTTGGTGCACCCCTTAAGGTATGCACTCAGAGATATTGAGACTCGATAGGTTCTTGCAAGATATGAAGTGCTAGTAATCAATAAAAAATTTAAAATATTATGTGTATACACTAACTACCTACTTATTATGAGGTGGATGCAGGATTGATCCTACCCTAATAACATAATGAAGAAGAGCATCATCAGATATGGTGGAGTAGATGGGACAATTAGGGAATGATAAAAGGAACTTCTAGTGACCCAAACTCACACACTACAGTATAATTACTTGTTAACTCTTTTTTTTGATATGGTTAGCTAGTTGTATGGCTTTGAGTGCTTGAGTATTTTTATAGTGATCATATTTCGATTCATGCATTAAAAAGAGTGATTTAATTACTCTATAGTTTTAGATAGATTTGAATATGTTTGCTATGATTATTGTATTTGTGAGATGATATTCTTGGTGATCTAGTAAACCATGTTATTTAATGCGTCTTTTAAAGATAATCAAAGATAATAAACTAATTTATATAGTTGAATCGCCAAATAAATTAGTAGATATAACATCAAAATATTTAAAATAGTGGTTTAGTAAATTATTATTATTATGTTAGTATTTAATATAATATCTATGCTAATTCCCTATATCGACTATCCTAATTAAATACTATAATGTTTAAATAATAAACCTTTTTCTTAATGGCTTACAAAGTAATTGTTAACTTTGATGTTGCTAATAATTGGCACAATTATCTAGTTTTGCATATAGTCAACTTTCGAATGGAATTGGTTATTTGAATGAGTAATTAGTGAAGATTCGATGGAAAGGTTATGTGTAACATTAATTGGACTTGAGTAATCTCTGAATATCTCAAGTTCTTAATTCAAATTGAGAATTGCATGAGTATGATCAAAGTCAGTTACTTCAAGCTAAGCATGTAAACGCAGGCTAAGCTTTAGTCAAAGGCATTGATTTAGGAGAAATAAATATGCAAGAGGAGGGGCATGGCAAAAAGAGAAGGAAAATAGTTTTATAAATGAATTATGGTGAAATTAAAGAGGGCATGGTAATATACGATGAAGAGAGGAGGGAAATTGGTGAAAGGATAGTAAGAGGAGAAAAAGCTTGGGCATGAAAGTAAATACATTATGAAGTCTACAAATTAACATTTTACCATTGTAAGACAAGTATTGTATAATTTTTTTTTTTTTAAGGATGGAATGCATTTTGTTTTCATGACATTTGGTTTTCCAATCAAATGTGTTGCTTTCAAATAATAAAATTACAAAGGAAACTATGTTTCTTCTTTAATGCAAGATCGAATGTTGGGTGGAACTTTATTTTTTATGCCTATGCTTTTCCTCAACACTTTTCCTATGTATGCCTACACCTCCTGAATTATACCACCTCACAAAAAATTTGGACCGTCACTTTCACATCATACTTGATACTATACTAGAGCCTTGAGTTATCTGCTTTATCTAATCAATATCTATTAGTGTGTAATTTATGAGTCCATGTGTCTAGTGAAGTTGGTGACTACATGACACACCTTAAAAAAGAGGAAGAATGGTTGTAGGGTTCAAATGAGCATCATCCAAGTGGATTCAAGGAAAGCATTATTTTGTGTGCTTGCAAATTGCACCACATTTTACTAGGTTATGGAAAATAAGACAAAGTGGGGATATTATATTTTATCTCCTTTGATTTGAATGGGCATAACTATGTTTTTTTTTGGCTTCTAGTTTATCCTAGTTACCTCTCAAACATATGATTACATAGGTGATTTTTTCTTCTGGTTTATTTTGTACATTTATTTTAATACATGAGCATGATTATCATGGGGTCCACATATTCATAAATTTTTATAGAGTTATCATTTATTTAGATTTATACAATGATTTAGTTTGGTACATATAGTTTTGTGTATATATATATATATATATATGTTGTGTGTGTGTGTATAAAATTGGAGATGGATAGTTAGGAAGTAGAAAAAACTATAGTAACATGATATTGGGTTATTAGGAACCTATACACATCTTAACTTTAGGAAAACCATGAGAACTGAATCCTAGTATGACATGGGTAATTATTTATTTATGCATTAAACCTATTTTTATCTATTTAATGGACCAAAACTTCATGAAAGTGAAGGAGTCCAGTTGATGGTCTTGTATAAATTAATGATCTTTTGAATTCATAGAAGTTATGTGTGTGTGTGAACATGTGAGCATGATCACTTGAAAATAAACTTATGAATATGGTAAGGGGTGTATCTTTATTCATACATGAGGATAAGATAATATTAAGAGAATATATCCCTAGTTGTAGGTGCTTATTTAGACCAAGCTGAATGGATTTAATAATATGAGAATAAGTCTTGACCCATATTATTAAATAGTATTGAGGTTGATGTGGCTTAGAGTCTTTAAAATATGACTAAAAAGGAAACTAAATAGAGTTTCAAGCACCAAATTAAATTATGGATATTGATCTTCTGTTATAGGAATTTATAAAATAATGTAAAGTATTTGGTGATCTATTTATAGACCTTTGAATGTGTAAGCTACATGTTAGTTGAAGTATGAAAATAATGAATGGTTTTATGGTGATTACATAAACATAAATAGACTTGTTTTTCAAACATAGAGTAAATAAATAAGAATTAGTGGTTTGACTTTAATGGTATTGTCTAGAAGAGTTGGGTCTTACTAAACTATTCTTGTAATGTTGAAATGGAATTGTGATATTCTAAAGTAAACAATGGGTATATAAGAATAACTACAGAATGTTACCATGTTTGTAGATGGATCATAGAGCATAGATCAAAACTATGGCTACTTGTTTGATGGCCTAGTATGAACTTATACCTTCCTTTATGCAAGTAAAACCATGAGCTTGAATTCTAATATGATTTGGGTGGTTTTTATGTAGTAATTTAACCTGTATGTATATATCGAATTTGAGGCCAAAATTGTGAATGATAATAAAATAATCATCTACAAATATGTATGAATTGTTGCACAATTTACAATATGATTTTGCTGGTGGTAGATGACTTTTTAAGCATAGATGAAACAAGTGCATATAAACCCTAAGATTTTAATGAATGTTATATTAGCATATTATTATGTTACAAAGGAAATGTGACTTGATTTGTTATATATTTAAGTTCATGGTAGTCCTGATTGTGAAATATTGTAAAACTTTGACTTGTGACATAAATGACTGTTAGTATTTATATGCAAATAATATTGAAAACTTATGTGTAGTACATATTATGAGAGTAATAATATGTAAAATATTTAGAATTTTATAGCGTATAATACTGAAATTATGTTTTCTTATGATTTATTATTTATAATATAATCTAGGGTATACTCAGGTGGTATAATCTCGTACTTGCTTGATTCTTATTTATAAGTATAAGATTATTGGTTCACGTTTAAGTAGGGTTATCATGCATAATGATATATGATATTTGTTAGGTTGTGGAGCTAAAAGCTTCACTAATGCAAACATGAGAGGAGGTTGCTGAAGGTTGCTGAGTTGTAGAGCAACCAGCGTCGGTCTGATTAGCCGACGTCGGTCAGGTTAGTGAAGAGAAGCAACTAACATTGGTCAAGATCGGCTGACGTCGGTCACCTCTAAGCAAACAGGGACCGACGTCGGTCACCTGTGTGGTTCAGAACTACAAGTTTTATGGGCAGTTAGTTAACGAACCAAGTGTTTGCATGTTAAGAGCCAAATTTAGACTAGAAGCTGCAGATCTAATTATTGTAAGTAGATGTCTAATTATTGTTTGCATGAGATCTATTTAAGAGAATCATAGGCTATATTGTAAGGTGTTCTAGTTTGAGTTGAGCAAAGTTAGCTCCTTCTGTGTGTGAAGTGAGCAAGGGTGTTCCTCCTAGTTCCACAACAGTGCCAAGGTGGGTGCTAGTTTGGAGAATCAGCAGGATTCTTCATGTGTGTAGGATCTTGGTCAGCAGGTGTGCATGGCTACTTTTGGAGATCTACATGGGTAAGTAAGATCATTAATCTGTAGGTGTATGTGTGTGTGTGATCCAAGTTTACAGGTGTGCAGAACCAGATTGATTTGCAGGTGTGCAAGATCAGGGAGGACAGCAACACAACAGGGAGCAGTATCAGGCAGGATCTACTTGGAGTACAGTGTGTACTCAGAAAGAGAGCAAAGAGGAAGGCAAATCAGTTCCTTCCATAAGTGAGATCATTTGGGTTGCAGGTTATTGTAGTTCAGGGGAGATCTACTTAAAGTATGATTGTGTACTTGGAGTGCGTGGAGCACTAGTGTACTGGCAATAGTGGATATTGATTGGTTGGAGGTGAAAACCAACTCTGTGTTTAGGTTGTGTGTTGGGACCGTAAGAGAGAGAGCTTTGAGGGAAGATTTACTGTTTATGCCCTAGAGGTATGGGAGCCCTAGAGGTGTGTAAGGAAGAAGAGTTGTGGCAATCTTCTTTGTTGTATTTTCTTCTAAAAACGTTTTAATACAAGTTGTGTATTGTCTCTCATATTCTGTGTTATTTTTGAATTCTAGTTACTTGTGTATTCTAGTTAATTTCCGCATGTTAAGTTGCTTGGTAATCAATTGTGTGCTTTTGTATTTCCCAACAAAGTGGTATCAAAGCTAAAGTTGCAGGGAGCAGGTTTTGTGTTTGATTACAGGTCACTCTCAGGGGTTTCTGATTGAGTGGGAGTATAGCAATGGCAGAAGAAAGTAAGCTAAGAATGGAGGAATTGAAAAGCACAGATGATCACTTACGGTGTTATGGAAAGAAAGAGCAGGTAAAAGAAAATTGTTGGTTTGTGGAAGATCAACATGAAGGAACTAAAGAAGCAGATGTTGCAGGTGATGTGGCATAGGATGCTCTGGTATGTTTCTTGGATAAAGTAGAATCTTGTTTTATAGATTCTGTTGCCTCTTTCCATGAATTCCAAAATAGAGTATCTTTTCATGGTAAGGTCTTTGGAGACTTTGGAAAGATTTATTTAGGGGCTGGTATGTCTTGCCAAAGAATTGGCAAAGGGGAAGTGAAGCTAAAATTGCAGGCGGCCAACACATGGGTGTTGAAGGAGGTCATGCAGGTCCCAGTCTTGGAGTTATGGCTAATTTCTTCAGGGAAGTTGGGTGATGAGAGATGCACAAGAACTCTCACAGTGGATGCACTTGAATTCGCTGGTGGTAAGAAAATAGGTACCCTTTATCTACTTTCTTATATTACTGATTCTTCTTTTGTTGCAGAGACGTGGCTTTGTAGGCTTGGTCACATGAGCAAGAAGGAGATGCACATTTTTAAGAGGAAGTCAGATGTGTTTGATAGGCTTAAAAACTGTAAAGCCTTGGTGTTTATGGAGGAGATGGTAGACAGAGATCAGTGGAGAAGGCTGAGTAACTCTAAGCAGAGCAGTTTAGACAGGGATTTGATTCAAAGGAGCTCGTAGGTAAAAATTCATCACTCACAAGAAAACACAGGTACCAGCATCGATCAGGGGGAACCAGCATCGAACAGATAGGGGCTGATGTTGGTCATGTGCAAACTGAAGCCGGTGATGTTAGGCAGGGTAAGACCGACGTCGATCAGGGGGACCAACGTCGGCAATAGGTAAGACCGACGTCAGTCAGGAGGACCGACATCAGTAACAGGAGACACCGACATCGATAGAGTTGGTAGTCAGGATAGGCACATGGAAACTGATGTCGATCAGATGTAGACTGTGTAGTGACCGAGG
This sequence comes from Torreya grandis, assembly GCA_037957365.1. Lineage (NCBI taxonomy): Eukaryota > Viridiplantae > Streptophyta > Pinopsida > Cupressales > Taxaceae > Torreya > Torreya grandis. The sequence goes on from JARHVA010000786.1 coordinate 989,573, forward strand.
TCGGTCACTGTAACAGATTTTGGGCAGACAACAAGCTGTCAAGGAGTCTTAAATTCCCATATGGAGGACTGAAGGGGTAATTAAGCCTCAAATTTGTTGTTCCTCTTCTTTATACTAGTTACTGACTGCAGAGTAGGAAGGATCTAGGAAACAGTGGGAGCATGGCAGGAATATGATGTAGAACTAAACGAGAGATTTGGTAGGGTTGCCAGCTAGAAGAAAGAACAGAGACGAATGGATACCTTAGTTAAAGAATAGAGAGAATGGACACATGAGACGGAAGGCCAAGTCATATGGTCTTGAGGAAGATGCATGATAGTGGTACATGGTTGACAGGTGGAGGACAAAGCACGGCTTTAGTCAATGTCAGGGTAACTACTGTGGGTTACTTTACCATGTGGATGATGAGTTGCAACATCATCTTATTACTGTATGTTGTGTGTTTGCATGCAGGGTTACACATATAGGTTTTTGCTGAACTAAAGGTAAAGTTAGTTCAGAGGTATGTCTTGAAGAATTTAGAGCAATGAAATTCTTGGGCATGAGTGTGTTCTAGAGACATGGAGATCACAGATTGATTTTGTCTCTGGAGGATTGTGTGAAGTCGGTGAGCATGCCGATGGGTTGGATAGTTTTATGAGCAGTGTCCTAATTCACATGATGAGATTAAGTACATGAGTACTGGACCTGGATTTCCCATGCAGTGGGAGCTATCAAAAAGTTTGGAGCTGATTTGGGAAAGAAGCACTGGAGGGCAGTTCAATGGATTCTCAGGTATTTGAGAGGGACCAGTAGCAGGTGCACATGCTATGCAGGGTCAAGTTCTTTTCTACATATGTTTGTAGATGTAGATGCAGTAGGTTACTTGGATGACTGGAGGTGCACCATGGGATATGTGGTGGTTGGTCTTCAGAATTCATGTTGAAGAGGGATACAAGCCAGGAAACATATTAGACGGAGTACAGGTATAGGTACAGTGTAGCTATTTATCTCCAAGTGGGAGATTGTTAGGTTGTGGAGCTAAAAGCTTCACTGATGCAAATAGGAGAGGAGGTTGCTGAAGGTTGTTGAGTTGTAGAGCAACTGGCGTCAGTCTGATCAGTTGACGTCAGTCAGGTTAGTGAAGAGAAGCAACTGACGTTGGTCAGGATCGACTGATGTCGGTCACCTCCAGGCAGATAGGGACCAACATTGGTCACCTGTGTGGTTCAAAATTGCAAGTTTTATGGGCAGTTAGTTAACGAACCAAGTGTTTGCATGTCAAGATCCAAATTTAGACTAGAAGTTGCAGATCTAATTATTGTAATTAGATGTCTAATTATTGTTTGCATGAGATCTATTTAAGAGACTCATAGGCTGTATTTTAAGGTGTTCTAGTTTGAGTTGAGCAAAGTTAGCTCCTTCTGTGTGTGAGGTGAGCAAGGGTGTTCCTCCTAGTTCCACAGTAGTGCCAAGGTGGGTGTTGGCTTAGAGAATCAGCAGGATTCTTCATGTGTGTAGGATCTTGGTTAGCAGGTGTGCATGGCTACTTTTGGAGATCTACATGGGTAAGTAAGATCATTGATCTGCAGGTGTATGTGTGTGCATGATCCAAGTTTACAGGTGTGCAAAAAACTAGATTGATTTGCAGGTGTGCAAGATCAGGGAGGACAGTAACACAATAGGGAGCAGTATCAGGCATGATCTACTTGGAGTACAGTGTGTACTCAGAAAGAGAGAAAAGAGGAAGGCAAGGTAGTTCCTTCCGTAAGTGAGATCATTTGGGTTATAGGTTGTTACAGTTTAGGGGAGATCTACTTGAAGTATGATTGTGTACTTGGAGTGCATGGAGCACTTGTGGAGTGCGTGTAGCACTGGTGTACTGGTAGTAGTGGATACTGACTGGTTGGAGGTGAACACCAACTATGTGTTTGAGTTGTGTGTTGGGACCGTAAGAGAGAGAGCTTTGAGGGAAGATTTACTGTTTATGCCCTAGAGGTGTGTAAGGAAGAACTGTGGAAATATTCTTTGTTGTATTTCCTTCTGAAAGAGTTTTAATACAAGTTGTGTATTGTCTCTCATATTCTGTGTTATTTTTGAATTCTAGTTACTTGTGTATTCTGGTTAATTTCCGCATGTTAAGTTGCTTGGTAATCAATTGTGTGCTTCCGTATTTCCCAAAAATATTATGGGATGTCATATAGTTATACAATATTAACGTATCTTATACCCGAATGGTACATACTGTAAGTGTTACATCTAGATTCTCACCTATGTTAATGTATGCATGTTGAATAGTTTATTTTGTAAAAATTAGTAACACATTATGTATACGTGCATACAACCTTAGAGTGAGTAACGAATGTTAGGATATAATATTTATGTTTCATGTAAACTATAACTTGTGTTGTTGTTTAAATAAAATCTTATGTTTCATGTATATAGGACTACTTTATTTTATTGGTTATGGAAATTAGCAGTAGACTATGGTAATATGGGTGTATCATGATTAGAACTTATTATGGTAGTTAGAATTTGTAGTTAAATGTGAATTTTACCTGGGTGGTATAAATTGTAGGCATTATTTTTGGTTTGGTTTAGATAATAATGTAAGATTCATTCATACATTGTTAGAATAAATGTACACTTTGCTTACTCCTATGTTTAGCATGTGATGTGATATGATTGATAGTAGGATGTAGATTGTATGAATTTTGTGGTTAAATAATGTATAGTGAGACATTATCTTTTGGTGTGTATGATTTACATGTTAATGTGATATCTTGAAATAAAATGAGTTTTATATGATACAATGCATGTTTAGTTTTAGAAATCATATAACACACAAGTACTTGATTATTTTTTGGATTATTACATCATCACTATCTATTCATCCATGAAGAGAGGGTCATTCCCTGATGGGATTAGTGCAGGGAATCGTTGATCTATGGTTGGTGTGTAAAAGTACTCAGATGATGCTCTTCCTTCCTATAACAATACTATTATTGAGATGACTCATAAGGCTACCATATATACTGGAGAGGTCGAAGACTCATGCTTTAGGGAGCCTTGTATCTTATTTTTTTACTTTATATTATATTGTTTTGATTGATGGAAACATTATAATAAATAATTGTAATTGCCTTTTTACTGTGGATTGATAGTAGTGGTTGGATATTTTTTATTACTTTTTATGATTATAGTTTAATGCGTTCACATATATATTGATAGTGATCAGTGATTGTATGATGTCATGTGCTTATTTAAAATTATCATTCTTAGAGTATTTTTTTAGTGATCTCTATTTAGACTCTCATGGTGCGATCTATTGTTAGTATATGTGTTTTAAAAAAATGGTGTTTTTCTAGTTAACACCTAATAGGGTTGTTACACTTTTTGTAAAATCTATGTCCACTTCGATATCTATGTGGCACTTGAAGTGACTAGTGTTTCTTTGTAATATTATAAGTGTGTAAATTTTTAAAAATCACATAAAAATGATCATACATCTATGTTAGTGATGCGACCTCCATGATGTCTTAGATTAATATATTTGTGAATGATTTATAACTGTGACACCTATCACTTCCATGGACTCCTTGGAGAGATATCAAAATTGTCAATTTGTGATCTCATGGGGATTTATTGAGGCTTATCACTCTATGGATACTATAATTATGACACTTATCCTATTTTCATAGAATCAAAAACTCTATGCATTTTATGTGGTCACTAATAAATTCATAAAAAACTTTAATAATTTTTAGTAGTGTTCTAGAGGCCATTGCTTTGTTGGTTTTGTGACTCTATGGAGTTTGTGAACACTGAGACTCTATGGAAATAATTCTGTGAAACTATGTGAATTATTTAATAACTTTTTAGTTTTGAAATTAATTGTGTGGGATTGATAACTAATCATGAACACAAATACTTAGTGAAATAAAGGGTCTTTGTAAAAACATATATCTATATATGTGAGGCTTCCATTAGACTAAGGGATTATGTGGCCTATGTAACATTGTAACTTAAAGTTGTGAGATGGAATGTGAGACAAAATATGAATAATGTGATATCTAAGAGCTTAAAATTTTCATAAGAACCCTTTTTAAAAAGTACACAAAACACCTAGCATAAGTTTGGGTTATGTAAGATTTCCCATTTACCTTGGATGTTTTTGCATTAGATGCCCAAAGCAATTGAAATTGTCCATTAGCTCCTACTCATGAACCTACTACCATTTTCTTGATTGGTCTTTCATGTTTTTTAAAAAAATGAATTCATCTAAGTTACCTCTTAATATTCATGGTTCTTTCACTTTACCAAATACTAGTAGTACTATTTTCCCCTCATCTCCTTTAAAATCCATATGTCCATAATCACATCTATATATTCCTTTACCTTGTCTAGTAGTTTCTCCTTCTAATCAATGTTTCAAGAATCCATGCATGACTTTTCCTCTTTTCCCCCACCACATATGGGTAAATATTAGACACATTAAAGATTTGGGAGATATCCACTCCTTTTGGTAACTCAATTTCATAAGAATTGGTTGAGAATCTTGTAAGGTCTAATTTTATTGCATTTGAGCTTGTTATATTCACCTTTTACAAACCTCTCCTTACACAAATTTGCCAATACAATGTCATCAATTTCAAAATTTTGTTTGATATCCTACTCTTATCAACATTTTATTTATATTTTCCACCATTTTATTCTAGCCTCCTCTTTACCTCCATATGCACATCATGCAAAACTTGTACATATTTTTCACCTTCAAAGCTTCTTCTACTCAATTAAGTTCAATTCACATTCACCTCTAGGGATACTACCATATAAATATTAGAAAGGACTCATACGTGTGCTTCGATTAGCTAAACTATTTTTAGAGAATTTGTCTTTGGATAACACTAAATCTCATTGTTAGGTTTTGTCTCCAACTAAACATCTATGAAAATTATTGAGATTGTGATTCACAACTTTTTTTCCCTATTTTTTTAGTGATAAAAAGCTATATTGAAGTTTATTCTTGTGTCCAATTTCCACCACAATGTCCTCTAGACATGTCCAACAAATTTAGTATATCTATCCAACAACATACTCCTTAGAAACCCATGCAATCTCATAACTTCATTGAAAAATAGGTTAGTAATATTTGTGGCATCACTAGATCTCTTGTATTCTATAAAGTGTGCCATTTTTATAAAATTTATCTACAATAAAAAGGGAATCATTATTACTTTGGGTAATTGATAATCCATGAATAAATCCATGTTTAACACATCCCATGGTTTGTATGGAATAGGGATTAGCTGATATAACTCAATATTCATGCTTTTCACTTTTGCATGTTGGAAAATTATTCATCTTTACATGAAATTATTAACATTGATGTTCATTTTTGGCCAATAAAAATTTATCACTCAATTTTGTAAAATTTTTATCATATCCAAAATGTCTAGCCATGTTTTCACTATGTTTTTCTTTCAGCAGGTTCTCTCTCATAAAACCTTTAGGTATGCTAACCTATTCCAATTTAAAAATAACCCATATTGAATCATGTACTCTAGCCATGGGGTGATGCTAATTTTTTTGGGATCTTTGCATGTTGTCCATCCATGTTAAAAGTATTCATCATCTTCATATAACTCTTTCTTTAATTGAAATCCAATGACTTCAAGTTTGAGGTCATTCACTTCTATTATTTAATATCTCAATTCTATGATTTAATAGCTCTAAATAAATTCCACCCACATCATATAAAATTTAGGGCTTGGTGATTAGTGTATGAAACATTTTTTTCAATAACAAATAACTCTACATCTTAAGTGTTTGTCCTTTTGTATAATATTCTTGATCATAAATTGAATATTTTATTTTTTGTTCATTAAAAATTTAACCAAAATAAGAAATATTCTTACCTTCTTGACTTAGCACTCCTCCAATGGTTGTGTCACTTGCATAAAAATACACTTGCAACACTTTAAAAAAAATGGGAATATAACCATTGGGTGTACTATTATCTTCTTTGCCAAGATCTAGAATTTATTTTCTACTACAGTCATCCAATTAATTTTTTTAAAAGTTAATGTATCAAGTATTTATTCAAAAATTATGACACTTGTCTTTGTAGCTATTCATTTTCCATTGTGGGTCAATCTATAAGTTTATATATTTGGAAACATTTCTCCTAACACTAGTCTATATGATGGATAATGCTTCTTGTGCATAGTAACCCATCAGGTAAATATTTTGTCACAATAGAAACATACCCTCCTAATAGATTTTGAATTTCAATGGGAAGATTACTTACCTTAGTTTTTTTCATAATTGATATAGGTTTTGTAACAAAAGTAAAGCATATATCCTCTTCCTTCACCTCATTCACAAATTATTTGCTTCAAACCATCATCATACTTTAATTGTTGTCCACTTCATCTACTTTATCCTTTAATGGACTTAAGCTGAGTTTGTTTCCATCCTTCACCAGAGTATAAGTTTTTTCTCTTCCATCATGAAAGACTCTTCTATCATACTGAAAATTCCTTCCCAACAACACATGACACACATCCATATACATAATGTCAACATAACTTCATTCCTATATGAACTAATTTAAAAATTCATCACACATTGTTAATTTACCAATACTTGATGGCCTTTTAAGAAGCCATGAAACTTTATATGTAGTAAGGTGTACTAATTCTTTTAGTTAAATTTTATCTACCATGTTTTGAGACACCAAATTATTTATGCTACCACTATCAATGACCACCTTATAGAATTTAGGTATGGATTTGAAAATAATTTGGAATATATTATTTATTTACAAAGGCTCATTCATTTTTTTGGTTGGTTTTAACATCACTCTTTTCATCATAAGAGCCTCTCCTTATTCTGGTTATTTTAAGTGTGTTGAAAATACTGTTATCACATAGATTTTGCATTTGTCTTTGTGTTGTAGTGTGTTATATAGTATGTGTTACAAATTGTGGAAAATATAATGATAAAATGGGATAAACAAAAAGTTTTGGGACCTTGTAAAATTGAGGTGAACCTCTGGAGAAGGCTAATTTCCTTTTACTACATTTGGTACAACTAATAAAATACCAGTTCATGTTAAAATTCTGCTTCTTAGTGATCTTGCTCCTAAACTAGGGTTTGAACTGTGAGGAAAAGAGTTTTTAAAAATAATTTTTTGTAAAATTGTAAATGGTGATTGCACCAAATAATTATATTAGATTTAAATGCTTTCTTTATATGAACACAAGAAAATAATAAATATACTGAAGTATATTGGAGCACAAACTCATGAAAATATGAAACCAAAGGTAATATTGGGCATTAATCATAAAAGGAACAAGATTATTTATTTTAATCAAAAAATCATTCAAAGGGGAAAAATAATACCACAGGTGAAATTTTATGACTAAAATAAGAATGAAAACATTCACAAATTTGACAAATAGCCTTGCATACATAGATAACATAGATAAGGAAGGCAAAAATTTAATCTATTCTCATTCTCCAGGTTATGACATATAAATCAATTGTTCAAAATGTAGAATAATTTCTCTAATAACAAAAGGATAAAATGGGATACACTATGGTACGCATATTTATATAAAATATTATTTTGAAAGAGAGATAGTTATCAAAACTCTACTCCCAATTAAAGAGAAAGTAAAGTTTGAAAACCTCATGCAAAGGGGCATGATCTTCAACTACAATGGCATCTTTAGAAAGGTAAATGGTTGGAACAAGGATCAAGCAACTATTAGGCATTTTCATAAGTGTTGGAGGTGTGGGGAAACCTTATAGAATCTTCATGTGATTTCCTTCTTATATTTAAATCAGCTGTTATTATCTCTTTTTTGAAATGAGGTACCAATAATGAAATAACACTTAGATCAATAGAAAGCTTTTAGATATTTAGGTTATAAATTGAAAAACCTAACTTGTATTTTCAATTGAGACTTTTAAAACTTTGTAAGTCATCCAACTTTGAAAAAATTAGAAACATAATTTACAACATGAGTTTTTGCAAGTAACTCAGACTTTGCCAAAAAAAAGTACAATTTATAAGTTTGATTTTTACAACCTTTCAACCTATCAAAATGGTACTTGGAAATTACAAGTGGCTCTTTCTCAAAAAGTGCTACCAAAATGATAGTTTTAATTTGTAATGTGCAACTTTATAATGTTTTTTTACAATAATGGAATGTAATATACAAAATATATTTGATTGAAAGAATTAATCTACAACCATAACCTATGAATATTATTTGTCCTTATTTGTGTATCTTATCAATATAAGCCTCAAATCTTTTGAGGATCTCTAGGATATGATCTTCATCAGGACCAAGTGAATATATGTTGCTTATCTCACATTCTACAATTGTGTCAGAGAGTTCCCTTTGTGCAGCCCTGTATACTTGAGTATCTCTCCCCCTCTGATCTATTATATTATGATACATGATAAATCAATGGATGGAACTCAAGTTAAATGTTGTGTCTCATCCTGACTCTCTCTTGACCACTCCTTTGAACCTATCTTGAACTTCCTATACTGAAAGGATCTAGTCTTGATGATTTTTTGCTTCACATGACAATTTATGAAGCAAATATTCAATGTCATAAATCATATCTATGACCATATCATATGTATCCTTAGCTTTATTAATACTTTCTATGAGTATTATTATTTATAAAATTAGCTTCCCTATCCAATTCCTCATACTCTACATCATTTTTAAATATATTTTTTACAATGAGGGTGTTAGTTTCAATGATGTCAACAACTTACAATTTTGGGTAGAATAGATTCAACCTTTCTATCTCTTCCTCATATTTTTTTATTGATGTCTTCAAAGTTATCCATTCATCCTTTAGAGTTTTATAGTAGTCCATTGCTAACTCAATGAATTATTTTCCCTTTGTGATGAGCTCCTTAACCCACTCATTTATATCCCTCCCCATATTACCAATCTCTATTACAGTTTCAAGTGTTTCCTTATCATATAACTGAGTAATAACTTGTGTTGATTAGGATATGGGTTCAATGAATTTCTTCAATGCAGATGTTAATTATTCAACCTTATTCTTCAATTCATCATTTGTGACATTTTCACTATCGATATTCTCAAAAATAGAGTTAATGTTTGATTGAAAATCATGTTTCAATCCCTCTCTTGTAGGATGATCTAGGTGCACTTTGATATTTTGTAATCCCCCACCACTAGATCTTCTTTTTGTTTATCTAGTGGTAGGACTATAATTTATACATATTTCTCCCCTGATGAATCATATAGTATTCTAGATATGGTTCTTGGAGTTGACCTTGATTTATTTGATGCCTATGTAAGGACAACATCTAGTGTGATAGGAGACACAATTCATTTCTATTTCTTCCCCACTCATTGCACTAGGCAGCTTAGAGTGGCATTTGGTTGTCCTAGCACTGCCAAATGTGAATTTGTAGCTAAAGTTGTTGCACTCATGGATATGATAATGAGTGATGAATCTATCATTAATATGGCCATTAAATCTTTGGCTAGTGTTTTGGAAATCTCTTCCCCATCTTTAGGTTGAGTAACCATAATTGTATCAATGATTTCCTCTATCTCTACCTCCTTAGTGGGGGTTTGTGTTATTATAGAAAAGGAAGAAATGGGTGTAGTGGAAATGGATGTGCCTACCAGGGGTGTGAGAATTGGAAGTGACACAAGTGGAGGGGTAGACACAGGGAGTTGAAAAAGGGGAACCTATGGAAGTGTTAAATCTATTTCATGAATGAATCAATCAAAGTGGTGGGGACACATAGGGTTGATTAAATAGGGAAAGTAATAAGAGATGAAAATGAAGTAGTAGTTATCCCAATGGTTGGGATGGTTGGTGGTATTGTAGTTAGGATGAATGAATCCATACCCATGTATTATTGGGTGGTGTTAGTGATTAATGGAGTGGTGGTGGTTATTAGGGATGAGATGGAAGGAATTATGGAAGAGATAGAAGGAATTATGGAAGAGGGGAGTGAAAGTGAAACCTGAATATCTAATTATGTTTATTAGACTATTGGTAATAGAGTTACTAGCATAGTTAAGCTAGTAGAAATAGAGGGGGTAATTGTTTGAGGTGATGGTAGAGTGGAGATAGGAGAAGGAGGTATTGTAGATGGTGGAATGATAGAGATAAGAGGAGAAACTATTTATCCTTTAATGGTAGTTTTATCATGAATTGAAATTAATATGAGTTAATCTATTATTGCTCCTTGGCTACTATATTGTCTTCTTTTAGCCTTTTGCTTCTATTTTCTCTTATTTGATACCACTAGCCTATCTGCCTATTCTATTTGGGTTCCACTACTAGAACCTTATGTTGGTGGCACACCTTTCTTATTAATCTCTTTCAAATTGTCACTGATGCTCAAAGTTTCCTTGGTCACCTTGACCCGTTTGCTCCTTAACTAGTTGATTGTCTTATTTATTACATTAGTGGTCATATCCATTAATGAGAAGGACTCAAGTATAGACCACCTGACTAATGGAAGAGGTTTAGAATAGATATTGTTATCACAGTAGACTCTATCCACTAGAGATTCATTATCTATCAATTCCTCAGGGATTGGTGCCATGTTATAAGATTTGATCTCCTCCAGGGTCATTCTAGAATAATATTTGAGTTTCACTTCCTCTTCATCTTGTAGGTCTTCCCAGTAATATTCATAATAGGGAATGTGGGAATATTTTATGACCCCCAATATATTTTTAATATTTCCATTCACATCATAAAATTCCCTTGCATTGAGATATCTTAAGGTCATTTAAAGCATCTCAGCATTTGCACACTTGGCTTTGGATAGGGAAGGGTATGTATACCTCCCTATACTAATGGGGAAATGGATTCCTGCCTTATGTTTGCTTGATAATAATTTGTGAGTCTCTACAAGTTGCTTCACATGTTCCATTAAATCCCATTTGTCACTTACATACCCTGGGATGGTCTAAGGACAACCACTGAATCCTCCTACTCTAATGTATGAATATGTGGGTAATTAAATGAAATATGATCCCCAATTTGTAATCTCATAGGTAGTAGCATCGGAAAATCACCTCTTTTATAGATTTTTTTAAAACATGACTATGATGCAATATATGAATGCATCATTTACCCTTCTAAAATGTTGCATACTTGCCTCAAGGGTGAGGTCAAGGTAATAATTGAAGACCTTGTTGACCTGGTCAGGCACTATGTTCAACCTTGGGAAAGCCCTTCCCTTTGCTAGTACATAGACTAGATATGAAGTCATATAGAACTTCCCTATATTTTGGACTTCCATCAATTGTTTATGGATGGAGTCACTTATCATCTGGGCCTAGTGGATGTAATTCTTATTTTGGTGGATTACCATATGTATTAGTACATCCAATCCTGAAAGTTTTTAGCATCTAGATTCTTAGTGACTCTATGCAAGAGTATAATTATGTCACCCACTTCCTCCTTAAATTCTATTCTTGCCAAGGTTTTAGGAAATCTTGTAAATGTAGGCATAGGGACTTTTAGCCATTATTTATTAAGTACTCTTAGACATCTAATATTATTATCTTGATAAAACTTCTTGGATGAGTCAAAAGTTATATTGAGATAACTCTCATACTCTAGAATCATGAACATTCAGTTAATGAAGTCAAGGTCTAGGTTTAGAATCCCTTCTCTCTTGTAATTCAACACTTCTATTTTTTATGCATCATAGTGCTTCACCAATGTGAGAACAAGACTAGGTATCTACACTAATAAGGGGAAGGCTACTACTTGGGGCAGTCCATAGTCCTATATGCTTTAAATCTAGTCATTTTTGAATTTAACATTTACCCTTGTCTAGAAATCACTAGGTCTATGTGACCTAGGTTTGTGTCTATTATTTCATTATTGTTGGATTCCAAGATGAGTGGGGCACTAGGTCCCTTGGAGTTCAACTTAATTTCCTTTTCAGACATGGGTTCTGGGAAATATGATGTGGGAAAACCAACTATAGACTTGGTAGGCTTTGGGGTTGTAATTTAAAGTAAAAGATCTGATGGGCTTTGGAATTTCAAAACACACTTACAATTTTTGATGAAAACTATGATGTGTTTTGAAGTTACTATTATAGGTAAAATCCCCAATGGGGATTTAGATTTACAAATGCAATAAAATTTTTCATGGAATCATAGAGTAGCAAATGCAGGTGAAATTTTCATGGGTTTTAGAGTTGATACTATAGGTAAAATGTCTATAAGGACTATGTAGGGAATCTTCAAGGGAATATTTGACTGGATTTTATCCAACCCTAGTTTTTTCTAATGCTAGAAATTTTTTTTGAAATGACTTGACAAGAATTTGAAAAACATAAAATTTTTGAGATAACACAAGCGATAAAAAACCTATAGATGTTGAGCAAAGGAAAAAATCTCTAGATTCTCTATGAGATAGAAAAAAGATATGAAATGGATCTATGCCTAGCTTGATAGAGAAAATGGTAGTTGGAAAATGTAGGAGGAAAAAGAATACCATGAAAAGGGTCATAATATGGTCATGGTTCAGGGTTGTATGGCTGAGGCATGGTATTTTTAGACATCATGGCTGTATAAAGGATTTCTTCATGTAGAGCTCTAATTCCTAGATTTGTAATTTAAACAATGATTTCAAAAAAACCCTAATTTGATTAATATAAGTTAGAACCTTACAATTAATTAATTCTATTAGGTTGGTGGTTGGTGGGAGTTTTAGAGTCATGGCATAATTTTGCAAGTTTGTAAAATTTCATTTTGCAAGTTTGTAAAATTTCATTTTGCACTCTAACCTCCACTTTTCATTGGGTGACTTGGTGCTTTTGAAATAGGAAAGCAGAACTTGAGGTGAAATTTACAACTTTGTAAGTTGCAAATTGTAACTAGAGTTCTGGTTTCTGTAGGAAGGATAGTCAATGGGAGGTGGGACTCAAGTTGAAATTTTTAACTTTGCAAGTTACAAATTATATCCAAATTTATGGTTTATTATGGGAGTTGGATGTGCAGAAAGTAGAGGTTTGATTACAATTTTCAAGTTATAAATTGCATTTGAATCACTAGTTTCCATGGGGAAGGTGTTTGGCAGAAGGTAGAGCTCTATTTATAATTTAAAACTTGAAAGTTACAAATTATTAGTGGGGTTGTGGTTTTTGACAGTTTGGGTTGAGTGGGAAGCTAAGGTTGGGATGCAATTTTTAAGTTTTCAAGTTAAAAATTTCATTCTAATCTCCATTTTCCATTAGTTATGAGTAAAGCAAGAAGTAGAGGTCAGGATGCAATTTACAATTTTGTAAGTTATAAATTGCACCCAGATTTCTAGTTTTTGTTGGGATTTGAGAAAAGGGTATATGGTTCATTTTAAGGGATTTTTATAGAATATTAATGGGTCTCCCTTAGGGTACTATATATTTTGACATCTTTGGGGCAAAAATATCAATAGATACAACACTTTCTTCCTCACCATGAATAATATGTTTTGTCCCTTTAGTTTTCTTGTCATTGTTTCAAGTTGCTTCATGACACTCATAAGCTCTATGTGCTACATATTTATTATATATAAATCAATTACCAACAAAGACTCTTCATATTCCTCTTTTAAAGGATCCTCTTCCTTTGAAATAATAGCCTTCCTCTAAAATTCTGATTCTAATTTTTGGAGTTGCTTATTTCTCCATCATGAGTTTGTTGTCCTTTGCCACCACTACTTTTCCCTCTTCCTCTTGAGGACATTCCTCTAACTATAGATTTAATTTTTTATCTTTTTTAGAATTTTTATTTTATCTTAATGCACATTAATAGTCTTCTTCCATAGTTCTCAGTTTAATCAAACTTATCTCATCTTAAATAAAAATATCTATCCCATTTACATATATGGGTTCCTCTTGTAGACAACAAAAATCCACACACTGTGATTTTGTATGTCATAATTCCCATGAACCATGTTAGGACATCCTTGAGACCATTCAACCCAATCATGCTTACCAAAACCTAATCTATAACTAGTTTGGCTAAACTTTAACCTATCCTTTTGCCCCTTCTTTAACCTTTCACCCTCAATCGTTGATGGTCAAGATGACCACTGATGGTCACCCTGAGCATTGATGGTCAAGGTCCACATATTTAACCAAAATCATGAAAACTACCCACTTTGCTTTTATAAATATAAGTTGGCTAAATATTATTACATATCATTACATGGATGAGTTAAATTTAGGAGGCCCAGTTCACGTGTTGTTGTAACTCTCTCACCTAGCTTATAAGAGAGGAGAAAAGAGGTGAAAATCATATGCAATTGTGATCAAGAGCTTGTGCATCCAAGAGTTTCTTTTTTTAGGTCAATCATTATCAATAATCTAACAATCTATCAATCATATCAGAGAGTCAATTTACCACCATCTCTCTACAACATTCTCAAGTACTGTTAGTCTATCAGAATCAAGCTAGACTCCACCAACATGTCAACTACCTCAACCATCCACCCAATTAACTTTTGATAAGACAAGTATTTATTTCTCAATATTAATTTTCTTTATTTCTATTTCAAAATCAACCCAGGTCTTACCTATTCCTAGAATCCATCTTTTGGATCTCATTAACCAACCTTTTTACCAACCCAAATCTAGACACAGGATTCGTCAATGGTTGACTCAATTTCTGATAGTCACTTTGACCATTGACGGTCACCTTAACCACCGATGATCAACCCAACTATCGATAGTCACTATGGTAGTAAAAACTAGCAAGCTAATTTTGTCTAATAACACCCAATCAAACCTATTTTTCTATTTTCCTTCTTGTTCATAGACCCCTTTTTAATTTTTTGAAGCATACCCCAACCACCTAACACTAGTATTTATTAGTTTGTCACTAATTTAATCATTTGTAGTCTATTTTATTAAACAAGCATTCTTTTGTTCAATTTTAGTACCTTTTGATTATTGATGCAAGTATTTCCCTTTCTATTTTATAAACTTAATTCTTTAAAACATGTGGATTGATAGCCCCGGAAGAAGCTCTCACTTTTAGGATCTAGATATTGCTAGGTAATCCACTCAACTATCTATCTTACAAATAAGTTTGCTTTAGTGATTTCT
This sequence comes from Torreya grandis, assembly GCA_037957365.1. Taxonomy (NCBI): domain Eukaryota; kingdom Viridiplantae; phylum Streptophyta; class Pinopsida; order Cupressales; family Taxaceae; genus Torreya; species Torreya grandis. The sequence goes on from JARHVA010000786.1 coordinate 1,004,691, forward strand.
TATCTATAGGTCATCCTCCCAAACCAAAGAGGAACTCTTCATAATATTCAGATTCAACATGTGCACAATCAATCAGGTTTTTCAACCATACCCATACTTAGTTTCTTCCTTCTTCCTTTCCAATAATAAGCAAGAAATTCATTGAAAAATTATGACATGCCTGATGGGACCCTTAGGTCTTTACTTGGGTTCTTTTTTGATTTTTATTCTCTCTTTTTTCTATGCTCATTAATAGAATCAAAAGTTTTTTTTTGGGTTTAAAATTAAGTGCATACATCAACTACTTGAAAGTTTTGTTCACATAGCTTAACTTAAAAGAAAATTAATCTATTGTAGCTTCACTCTTTGTTTCACACACTAAACCAAACCAATTTTACCAATGAAACATCAAAAAAAATTTAGAGAAGGCCTAACTATGATTTCATCACCTAGTGGTAACCTTACCCTTTCCCAATGATCCTACTTGGAGGTCATTTCCAAGGGGAGGACCAACTCAGCTCTTTAGTTCAGTATAATCTCTAGATATCAATATATTTTGGCTAAGCACTAGACAACCTTATCATTTTGGTGTGTAAGGGGATAGGCCCCAATACCAAGCCATGTATTGGTTCCAATACAAATTCCTTTTGAGCACCCAAATAAAACCTAAAACCAACCTTAGACTTCCTCTCTAGTGCCCACTCTACTAAACCAACTTCAGTCACATAACTTATTAAGGCATAAGCCAAGATTGATATTAATTAAAACTCTAGGGCTTAACATCTCTCTTAGAGTATGATTGGATTTATTTGATCATTTTCTTATCTTCTCTTTGTTTGTTCTTTCTATCTCCCCTATCTCATATGGTTCTCACCCGCCAGCAGTGAAGAGACCTTTCAGAGCAAATCCCCTCAAAAATCCCACCTACCCATTCTACCTCTTCATCCATAGACTATGTTTCTGAACAAACAAACTTTCCTCACCCCTCAATAAGTCCTACTTTCCCTTGAGAGGTTCCTCAAAGAGATGCATATTTTGTTGCTTTCCTAGATAATAATTTGGTAGCCTTGAAACATTATCTTACAACCACATCTTACCATATCTCAGCTTTGACCCCATCCATATATCCACCTTATGGCATGCCCCTCCAAATGTTGGGGAAGACCTCTATTACCATAGTCACAACTCAACTGTTAACTACCCAAGCTTCCTCATCAATAATAAACCCTTCAAAATTACCATAGAGAACCAACCAACCCAAACTACCACTACCCTTATACCTTATACTCCTAACAACCACTCCTATACTATAGGAGTGCCTACCTATAGTAGTACCAACCTTCCTTTATCTACCTTCAACCCATCAACCATCACTCTACTTCCAAGCCTTGTGGTGTCCATACCCTCTACCTTGCCACCAATCAGCATAAAGGTCACTACCCTTCCATCGGTCACCAACCCAACTACCACTCCTATCTATAAATCACCCTTTGGACCAACCTTTGGCTATGTCCCTAATATAAAAGGTCATATACCAACTACCTAACCACCAACATCTACCTACCCTTATGTATCTTCTACCCAACCATTGCCATCCACTTACCCATTTATGGCAGCCTCCCAACCTTCTATTAACTATTTGTATGTCTCTCAACCATCACAATAATATGCATCTTATAACCTCTCAAGTGTGAAAACCTAAGCAGACCTAATGAAGATGCTTATGGACAATATGACCACCTTGAATTCATCCATTTCAGGTGCTCACAACATTTTGTCATATGACCAAATTTGTAATGAGCCCATCCACCCATTTGTACCCATCAATCCATATCCTCCCCAATGGGAACTCCCCAATTTCTCAAGATTCCAAAGTAAGGAGGATCCTCAACAACACCTTAGGGCATTCGGGCATGCTTGCTATCTAATCACTTATGATGATGCCCTTATTCTTTGCACCTTCCCCATGTCTCTAGCTAGTTCAGCATTGGATTGGTACAATACCATTCACCATCACTCCCTTTTCTCCTTCACCCAATTGGATCAAACCTTCTTGGACCATTTTTTGATCAATATCACCAACCTATACTCTATTAGAAAATTTGAAGATGAATCCATTGCCAATTTTATGGCTCATTGGAGAAGCTTGATTAACCAAATTTCATTTTCCTTGCCTCAACCCGAACTCATAAAGCTCTTTTCTTGGGTATGTGTCAAACATATCTCCTCTACACTGTGTGTCCAAAGCTTTTGAAACATCAATGAAGCTTTTACCATGGTGCATAAGTTAGAGAACCAATCCATTGATGAAGGAAAGCTTAAACTAAAGAATAAGAATTCAACCTATAAAACCAATGAGGCTTTTTCTTCCAACTCAAGCAACCAGTCCAATACCAATACCAAGGGCAAGGGAATCACAAATATGGTTGTCCTTAAATCCACTCCTCCACATTCCGTTAACCAATCTGATTCCTTTTGTTCCTAAAAGCAAAACATGAGGATCCAAACCCGGAGTAACTAGAAGCAATTCACTCCACTTAGAGAATCCTATACATCCATTTTAGAGAATTTATTAAAGGAAAACATCATCCAACCTCCTCCTATCAAGCCACCCCATCAATTTAACTCTTCTCATCCTATACTCAGTTGGTACAATGAGAATGATTAATTTGCCTTCCACTAAGTGATAGGGCATGATTTTATAGGTGCAATACCTTCAATAGTATTGTCCAAACCCTCATTGATAAGGGAGAGCTCGCATTAGATAACCCCATTGCACCTCAAAACTAGGCCCTTGACATATTTAGGCAACCTTTCCCAAACCATGATCCTACCAAAAATGATAGCAATAATGTTGAGTGTTCTCATGATACCCACATAGTTAACATGGTCCTTAATACACTCATTACCGAACCACCTAATACCCAATCTTCCAGTCTTGTTCCACCTATTGAGATAGTGGACTTACATTCCCTTCCTTTGGATACTCAAGCTAAGGAATTACCATCCTCTTTCCCTCAACTTATTGAGGTAGTGTATCCCCTAGCCTCCCTCTCAACTGATATACTAGAATAAACAACCATCACCGCCTCACCTTCACCTTTAAATATAGAGCAAACCACTCCCCTTAAGAAATCATTCCAAATGAGGAAACCACCATGTCTATTCCTTCCATAGGGGAGTCACCCATCCAAACCTCACATTATTTGATTAAGGAAGAGGACAAGGTTACCATCCCTATGTATCCACCTAGCAACCTATATTTTAGGTCTACTATTTAGGGAATTAAACCAACCTATAAACCCTTATTTAGACTAGTGAAAAAATTGGGATTTATCTCCAACCCTAACATAGATCGACCCACCTTCTAGAAGTAATTAGGTCTCCCTTAAATTACCTGACCAGAGCCTCTAACCCTTTCTAATTTAGACCAACCCACCACTTCTATTAACCAACCTCTTACCATATCTATCCAAACAACAAAATCCTCTAGCCAAGCAACTAAAACCTCCACTAAACCAACCAATCCTCAACCTCCTAAACCAAATAAGACCTAAGTAGCCATACCCTCTCCTATTATCCCAACTAGATCTACCAAAAACCTTGGTATCCTCCCTACCCCAAGCCTTAGACATCCATCTATAAAGGTATCATTAGTCATACCAAAACCAATGACCAAATACCATACCAAAGCAACCAAAGAGGTAAAACCACACAAGGGCCAGAAGGCCTAAATTTTTCATCCCTCAACCTTGCCCTCCATTTTGGGGCTTCACCCCTCTACCTTGAGTAAGTTTCTAATTACCTCTACCAAAACTCCACCACCTCTTTTGGTTACACATTCATATTTACTCTTCGATGTACTTATTTTCACTACATCAACAACACCTAGGCTACCTACCTTGAAATATTCTACCTCTAGCTCATCAACCCTCTTGCCTAAACTAAAGCCATCAACCAAACATACCACCTTATCTAAGGAACCTATCCCTAGACTTGCTTCTAAATGAGTAACCAAAACAAAGACTACCATACCTTTACCACCTTTAGGTGAGTCCTAATTGACTATTCTTCATAGGATATTGAATACCTCTTGTCTAACCCTACCTCCCATCAGAACCTTTGACCCTCTAGCTTATAAACCCATCTGGTACAATGACCACCAAGTGTGTTCTTATCATAAGACACCTAGCCATGATATGGAGAACTATAAAGCTCTCTAAACCATCATCCATTAACTTTGTAATAAAGATAATTTGTTAAGGATGAACCTCATATGATCCCCATCCTAATAAAGCCAACAACTATACCTACCCAACACTTACCTGCTCCTCTACTCTCACCTAAGAGTGAAGATGAGTCTAACCAGTCTAAAACCCCAACCTTTCCTCCTATCCATACTATAAACATGGTCACACAATCATAACAAAAGGATAAGGGGAAACCTAAGGTGTCCATTCCTTGGACATATCCCTCTTTAATCTCCAACCAACCCATACCCAACTGTCTCCATCTCCAACCAAACCTAAGGTGTCTATTTTAGGTGCCTCCCAATCTAACCCTTCAAGAATGCATCAAGAGAGTTATCCTCAAACAACTTCACCAGATAATGGTGAAGATGATCTTGTATGATTTGATCTCTACCTCTCCCCATCACTGCTAATCAATAATAGAGGCTTTGTAGTCCATTGAGGTCCAACTTGAGGACCCTCAACCTCTAGAATCCTTTGTTAGTGCCCTTTAAATTTCCAACCTTGTTACCTTCAAAGATTCAAAAATACCTTCCATCTACCTTGAAGACCTAGATGCCCCTCTCTTTATTACTAGTTACATCAACAAAACCTACATCAAGTGGGTCATGATTGATGGGGGGCTAGAATTAACGTCATCTCTTCTCATGCCTATGACCAACTCAACTTGCTAGAAAACATCATGTTTTAATATTTGGCTATTCTATGTTCATTTAATGATACCATGGTCACTACCTTAGGAATTGTCATCCTTCATATCCATTTAAGACCCTGCATACTCTCTAAACTCTTTTATGTTGTAGAAGGTGAGTTCCAATACAATTTCTTGTTAGAATGACCTTGGATCCACTCCATGGGTTGCATTCCCTCGAGCCTCTACCATTACACTATATTTGAGCATGAGGGCTAGGTCATCACCATTCAAGTAGACCCAAGTTCTTTCTCAGTATGAAACATGACCTACTACTCCAATGATGTCCTCATACCTCAATCCAATACACCTTTAGTGTCAAACTTCAACCCCCAAAGCAGATATCATATCCCCTTTTACCAATAAAGCATTAAATATTTCCTCTATTCCTTTGGAAAAAAATCCCCTCCATAGATCCTTTGGAATTAATGTTCCATCACCTTTTTTTAGGGGAGTATCACCTCCTAGCCCTTGACACCTTCCCTACTCCTTATGAGTATAGGCAACTCACCAACCTTCTAGGATATGATCCCAATGTCATAACTATCATTCCCTTTAGACCTCCCCACCATCAAACCCATTTTGTCTATAGGGGACTAGATAAACCTCTTAGTGCTTTTGCCACCTCTCCTTCACCTAGACCATTCATCACCATATTCTCTTACCTAGATAGGCCAAGCTTCACCAATATATACCTCCATTGGTGTGCTTGGAAAGGATTTGGTCTTGGGTGGTATGTAAATGGCCTACATGAATTGGTCTCCATTGAGATTAGGAAACCTCATGATAAGTATGGCCTTAGTTTCATCTTACCCAACAAAAAGCAACCCAAACCACCTACCACTACTATTGTTGAGGAATATACCCCTTGCTCCCTGACCTCACCTCCACTTGCATGTGAGGATGATGACATCATCCCACCTAACTTTTTTTCATCAACTTGATCATTTCAGGACCTTTGACTTATCAGCCAGAGGGGGTGATCATAACCATCCCTTTGATCCATCCTGAGATGATAGGAGAAGACTTTCCTATCATTAACATTGTTCAATGCTAGGATGATGATTCCATCCTCACCTACCTTGGTGCCCTAGATTTTTTAATCCAAAAATCCCTTCCTCCCAAGACCTCGACCATGTTAAATGGATCCACCATGGATATCAACTTGGGTACTTTGGTTAACCCCTATATTATCAAACTTGGCTAATCACTAAATGCCAAATAACTTTGAGGCATTCCCTCTTTCCTCTAAGACCACAACATAGCCTTTGCTTGGTCTTATAGTGACATACCTAGGATTGACTCTACCATTGCTACCCATAACATAGTCACTCACTTTGATGCCAAATTTATCAACCAAAAACTCCAATGTATGCATCCCCATATAGCCCTTATCGTCAAAGAAGAACTCTAGCATCTTCTATCTATCAATTTCATTCAACCTATTGAATACCCCCAATGGGTCTCAAATGTCATAAAAATCACTAAAGCCACAAGGGGACTACACATTTGTGTGGAATTTTGTGACCTCAACCTCACTTTCCCCAAAGATAACTTTCCTCTACCCAACATCGACCAACTTGTTGATCTTACGACCAACCATGAGATGTTATCTCTCATGGATGGATTTTTGGGATACAATCAGATCCTAATTGCCCCCAAAGATCAACATAAAACTACCTTCACCACCCCTTGGGCAACCTTCTACGATAGAGTCATGCCTTTTGGACTAAAGAATGCTGGTGCAACCTACCAACATGCCATGACCTACATCTTCCATGACCTTATCCATAAGATTATAGATGACTATGTGGATGACCTTGTCATAAAATCCAAACTCTGAAAGGATCACTTAGCCATTCTTAAGATCATTTTTTAATGCCTTATCCATTACCACATCTGTCTTAACCCTAAAAAGTGCATTTTTGGGGTCTTATCAGGAAAGCTTCTTGGTTTTATTGTCTCTCTTCATGGAATTGAAGTTGATCCCACCCAAATCAAATCCACCATAGACATGCTTCTTCCAACCAACCTTAAGTAAATCTGTAGCTTATAAGGGAAGCTTTAATCCATTCATCACTTTATCTCCCATCTTTCAGACTAATGCTAACCTTTCCACCACTTTCTAAAGAATGATCTCTCTTTCAATTGGAATAACAATTATTAAAAGGCCTTTGATTCACTTAAAGAGTACCTTTTATCCCCACATGTCCTTACCCCTCCTAAGGATGAACAACCCTTTTACCTTTATATCTCTACCACTAACCATTCCCTAGGGGAAATGTTGGCTCATCGAGATGAAAAACACAGAGCGCAAGCCGTATACTACATTAGCTACACACTGGTAGAATATGAGACTCAGTATACCCATACTGAGAAACTTTGCTTAGATTTAGTATTCTTGTCCACCAAACTTTACCACTACCTTCTTAACCATAAAACCTATGCCATAATCAACATTGACCCACTCAATTACATGCACTCCAAGCCATACCAAAACTAGTGTATGGTGAAGTGGCTCATGATCTTAGTAGAGTTTGACCTTGAGTTCCTCCACCAAACGTTAATTAAAGGGAAAGTTATTGTTGCCCAATTGGCTGAGGTACCTTTAGCAGGCAACCAACTTCCTCTTCTTGAGTTCCTAGATGAGTCCATCACAACCCTCTCTTAAGTGGATTTTACCTATTAGGTCACCATGTTCTTTGATGGATCAAAATGTCAATGCGTTGGGGGAGTACGTATCATCCTTATCCCCTTTGATGGTGAACCCCTTCCTTTATCCTTCAATCTTGATTTTTAATGTACCAATAACATGGTTGAGTATGAAGCCCTAGTGATAAGACTTCAAAATACTTTAGCCCTAGTAGTTAAAATAATCAATATTTTTGGTGACTCCCAACTTGTGGTCAATTAAATCAATGGCTCTTACCAATGTAAGAATGATGTTCTACAATAGTAAAAGTAACTATTTGATGATCTCTTAGCATCATTTGAACACTACAAAATCCAATCTACCCTGTGATCTACCAATAAGTTTGCCGACACCATGGCTTCCCTTGCCTCTCAAATACCATCGACACCCTTAAATTCTAAGCTATCTATCATCATAAATAGACTTACCCAACCATCCTATGTCAAACTAGATTCTCCCACCATTTTTAATGTGAAGGAGACTTAGCCTAACTTTGGGTATCATTAACCCTTTGACTATTGTAACCTTGGCATAATTCCTTTTGGCCTCCCTAGAAATGCTCAAAGAGCATTTATTCAATGTAACTCATGGTATACCATACTAGGAGGTATCCTTTATAATCACAAATTTGATGGTATCCTCTTATGTTGCCTGTGTGATCATGAAGCCTCTCATGCTATCAAGGAAATACATGCAGGTATCTATGGTGACCATTTTAGTGGTCTCAATGTAGTTAAGTGTATCCTTCACCTTAATTATTATTTGGCCTACCCTTAACCAAGGTTGCTATGATTATGTGAAAAGTGTGTTAAGTGTCAATAACATGCTAATTTGCATCATGCACCTAGCCATATCCTTCATGTTTATACCAATTTATGATCCTTCTCACAATGGGGTTTGGACCTCATTAGTGAAATTAACCCCCATTCCTCATAATTACATCATTATATTATCACCATGATCGATTATTTTACCAAGTGGGTAGAGGCTATCCCTCTAGTGTCAACCAAAGTAGAAAATATTATCAACTTTATCAACCATCATATCATCTATCTTTTCAGTATTCCTCATAATATTATCACTAACAATGGTAAATCCTTTAAAAATAAGCAAGTCTAGGGTCTGTGTGATGCATTCAATAGAAAGTTAAGCTTCTCCTCGCCCTATCTCACTCAAGCTAATTGATAGGCAGAAGCCTCTAATAAAACTCTTAATAACATGCTAACTAAGATGGTTAATACATCAGGTCGAGATTAGGATTTTCACATCCCCTTTACTTTATGGGCATATCATACTTGAATTATAACCCCTACAAGTCCTACCCCTTTTTCTTTTATGTTTGGAGCTAAGGTTGTCTTGCCTCTTAAAGTTCAAATACCCTCTCTTCACATATCTTTGCAAGACCTCATTTCTAAGAGCTATTATCATTGGCAACATTTAGCCCAACTTGAACTACTTGATGAACATCATTTAACAACCCTTACCCACATCCATGTCTATCAAGAGCACGTCAAGAATGCCTATAGGAACACCTTAAAGTGTGATAATTCATTATCAGAGATCTCATCTTAAAGGAAAATCAACATGTCACTAATATGGAAAAAATCAAGTAGGGTAAGTTTTCTTTCAATTGGCTTGGACCTTATATCATAACCCATAAGTATGGATTAGGATCTTACCAGTTGTTTTTCTCAAAGTCCACCCAGAACCTGAGCCCCTCAATGCTTCTTATTTACATCCATTATTTTTTTGAGAAGGATCACATTCATCTTTTGTCTAACTTAGATTCATCCCTTGCTATCCACCCACATTCCATCTCATTATTTTAAGGGCAATCGATTAAAAATAAATCATGTGATTAACTGTCACTAGCATATCCCTATCTTAAACAATGGGTATCATGGCTCTACTTAGGGCATGGTTATCATGGTACTTTCCACCCCTTTATAGGGTAGATTCCCATGATCATTATCACTTAAACTTCTTTACACCTAATCAACCTCCTTGTGCTCCTAGTTTTGCCTTCATAAAGGTAAACCCTTAAGCTAGCCAAAGTAAGTCTATGTCAAGCAAAATCAAAGCAATCAATATACAATTCCATATCATTAGTAGTCATGTGTTATTCCTAGCATTCACATACTACTCCCTTGAAGGATGACTATTGAAAACTTATTTGAAATTTCCAAAACATAAGTTGGATTGCTCCCTTGAAGGATAACTATCAAAAATATTTAACAAAGCAAATAAACTTAGACCACTCCCTTGAAAGGTGGCTAAGTAAAGCATTTTGTCAAAAAGCATAATAATTTCATGGAAGCTTCCTATATCGATCAGCTTCCCATATATAACACTCAATAAAAGGCCTATTATAACAATCATACCAAACACAAACTACTTTTAAAAGCTACAATTAGCTCTTAAGTAGCATAATAAGGTGGAAGATGTAATCAACCTTCATAATTAGACTTCTTATATCGATTAGTCTAAATAATTTAGCATAGACTTTATTTATCTTGGTTCTTTGGACACCTACAAAAGAGGCATGTTATTCTCACAATCAAGTTCCATTTTCACCCATCTCCCCTTTACACTACATGTAATGGATTCTTGAGCTTACTTGACATTATGTGGTCAAGACACCTTTTAACCCACTAATAAATGATCCTGCAAAGCATTCAAAGGGCTTATATTCATTACGCCAATCCAACTTCAGCTCTATTTCTAGTCCTTGTCAAAGAAGCATCACACCCTCTTCTTATCCTATCGTGTCTAGTTGATATTTTCATGATGATGTTTATCTCTTGATTATATTCTTTAGTCTCTCACCAATTGTTGTTAATTACGCTACCTCAAATGTTTTATCCTAAAAACAATAATAACATGCATAACCAGATTAAGCATAAGCATAATCCCTAAGTAATGTAAACTTCACATCATAATCAAGAGCATAATCATAACCATCCGCATAACCATAAGAATAATAACATCCATAATCAATCCAAGAAACCAACTATCTAAATCTAAAATAATGCAGTATCTACTCATAAAATATTTAGTATGTCCATACATCAAAACCACCTCATGTGTAGTTAAGTAAGTCTACATCAACACCTAATCAACCATAACATAACCATAATCCATAATCCATATAATCATCCCGCCATAAGCATTGAAAACATCAACATCAAACCATAAAACCATGAAAATGAACATAAATAACATATATATATATATATATATATATATATATATATATATATATATAATATCATCAATGGAATGACCATAATAATATGTACATGTAGATAAACAGACTCTCTCTCAAGAATGTACATCTTACCACATTGGCTCATAGGCCAAAATCAAAATAGCATACAAAAGTCATATATCTAGATATATTTATGCCCCAGGGACACCACTACCTCCCAGAGCACTATTGGATCCTCATGATTTCCCACCTATTGTACCTACTGATCCACCACCTATCCCTATTTGTCTAGATATAGACCCTACCCACTGACCTGGGGTCACCAATACTTCCCCACCTATTAATATAGCTCAGTATTTAGCCCATCAAGGCTCTTATGGACACTATGTCAAAACAATAGCCTCATAATACTATAAATCCTCTACCATAGCTAGGTATCATGTTATGGGGGTAAAGCCTAGTGATACTACCTATGTCATTACTCCTCTTGCTCTCTAACTTAGAGAGTCACTCTCCTTTATAACCAAGCCTAGGGAGGTCCTGGCCTAATCCCTCTCCCCTATGATAGTAGTGAGATAACCCTGTAAGGTCATAACCTGAACCTATAGTGTGACAATCTAGCCCTATAATGTGGCCACCTATCGCCATAAACCCTATACCTATCCCTATATAGCATCTAAAGTTTCCCCTACCTATCCATCATGGCCCATTAGATCCATGGCCATCAACCTCACACCTCCATCATCTCCACCAATGTCTATAATTGCACATATGGACTAATACCATGTCATGTACCCATCTACAAATTTGGCATCATCTATCAGTGCCCTAACATGTAGCTCCTCAAACTCTAACATAGTATAAATAGGATGTGGATTTGGTAGTAAAATCTTAGATTCCTCCCTCTTATACCTAGGGAATGGGCCTAAGATACCTTGTACCAGGCCAAACTAGTGATGTACCCTATCAAAAGGAATCAACTCCACCTCCCCATCTTACATGTTGAGTATCCATCTATAGTTTTGTAGTGAGAGTGTTTTCCTCTTGTACCTTGGTCATACTAGGAACTAGATGTATGACCTTCATGTGATATATCCTATCACTAGTGCACCTAGTGTACCCCTGAACCACTCCACATCATGGGCACCACCTCCTTCACTTGATGTAGAAAAATCACCCCTCCACTACATAAAGCTGATGGGGAATTCTATATATGTGAAGCCTACCCATGACAATCTGATTGGCCTTAGCACCTGAATGTGCTCATAGGCTCAACAATGCAGAACCAAGCCAATGCTGATACCATACCTCCTGTGGGCCATACAACCCCACAACTCCCTATAGATATGTACTAGAAAAATTGGTGCCTAACCAAATACCATCTGACTTAGCAATAGCTTGACTAGTACCCCTAGTAACAAGTATGGGAATTTCCCACTGCTCAAGTTGGGATGCCTAAAGCATGTCATAGTAATCATAAGCATGGTCATGAGTCTCCTCTTAGTTGGAGCCCTCTAATACAACATAATATACATAAATCCCCTAGCGTGCCATCTGACCTAATCACTCTCATATTTGTATAGTAGCTCAATATACTCATCCCACTCCTCTCACTTGATATGGTAGATCAAATCACCATGTAATGGAAGGTAGGTGATCTTATGAACATCCCCAGATAGAATAGTCATCTCCTCAGTTGGTAGTAAGAAGATGTTCATAGTGGGATCCCATCTCTCAATGAGTGCTATGACCATGGATGCATCTTGAGGCACATGTTAATAGTGACTCATCACTCCTAAACCCACCTCATCCATATGGCTCCTATTGGTTGGGATCATCCCTTGTTGAATCTCTGCAAAGATCCTAGGGACATGATCCCTCATCTAGATTTACTCTCATGCTTGCAAAAAAATCAAGGTCAGCATGTGTTATCATTAATCATTTCCAAATAGACCTCTTTACCAACCTATACCAGCCTAATTCACCTTATTTTACCTTAACCTGCACCCTTACCTCTACCACCTTATCTCTTGTGACCCATATCTACCAAACATTTTCATACTTACCTTAGTCTATTAAAATGATACCTAACTCTCTTCCAACACACACCTAAACCTCTTTCTTGATACCTACTTTAACTTAGCAAACCAGCACCTAACTCTATTTCTAACAAACACCTACCCCAACCCACTACATTTTTCATCCATCCTATCCTAGCCTACACTTGGCACTCCAACCCTTTGTCAATGTAATAACCCTACTTGACAATCATACTATCCTAAATTACCCTTTTCCCACTATGTTTCTTTCTTAAAACACCTACCAACATACACCTAGAAACCATCATTTAAGTATGCCTTAGCATCTACACTTTTTTATCCAAGCATCTCTTTTAACCTTGTTAACCATCGATGGTCAAACACCCATGTTTTCTAGGGTGTTGATTGTCAATGGTCACTGTGGGCATCCTATGGTTGGAATGCCCAAACCCTAGTTATCATAAAACCCAACCCAGCATGCATGTAAAGTAACCAAATTTACTACCCCAACACCTTTTCCAACCCAATTTACCTACCTACCACCACTAATTCCTAATTTTACCCACACTTTCACCTAAAACCTACCCAAACCCTACTTAGGGGTTTCATAAAAAGGTAACTTAAATAGAATGTCTTAACTATTTACAAAATCCAACTAACCTATCAATTTTAACAAATGCTACCTACCTCATTCCTTGACCTCTATCATAGATAGAGCCCACATACCATTTCTTGACTATGCCCTTGTCCACCCTGCATTTCAATCCTTGGAGATCACCTCAAATACACACCTGTAAACAATCACCAACTACCAACTCAGTGAAATGATCGATTAACCCTCTCATAACAAAATGCCAAAACATCAAGAAACCAGAGCTCAAAGTCAAAGCATGCAAATGTCAAAGTGAGTGAAAAGTGATGTTATTTTCACTTTTACCCCATGTATTTTTAGGGTTTCCACCTTGACCATTGATAGTCAAGGTGATGGTTGATGGTCACCCTTGGGCACCCTGGCTGTCAATAGTCAAGATTCCCCAACTTTATTGCTTTCACCTTAGCAAACCCCCTTTTATCAAAACCAACCTAGTTTGACCCACTCATGGAGATTACCCTCTCCACCCACCTTGACCACCTTGTCACATTGTTTTTGGTCCATTTTAGCCCAACTAATGTGTGTTTTTTAGCATGTTTTTACCTGGTATCATTACATGTTGACCCATTTGAATTTGTACCACCTTACGCATACCTAACCTACTTGTGTCTTCTCAAGAGAAATTCCTACCTTGGATACCCATCAAAACATCAACCTTGTCTAGGAGACTAAATAGGTCACACCTAAATGTGATCATGTGATACACTAGTCACATTTCCTTTATCACCAACCTTTATTGTTATCAACCATGACAACCTTGTCTTTGCATGATTTTAGCTATCACATCTTTTATCACACTTTACGCATCTATTTACACTCAAGTGCCCAACCTGATGCCTACCTTCATTATCACCCTCACCTACCTTGTCAAACCCATACCTGATTCAGTTTTACCTCTTTGCCTCCCATTTTGAGGGGGAACACCTCCTCCCATACTTGGTGCAAGCAGCCAAACCTTTTGACCTAGTAATCAGTTTTTATTTTATATCTTGTTCATTCAAGACACTCAACAAAAAAGGGTAAAATGTAGACACTGAAAATCCTCACACCATGATTCCAAATGTCATAATTCCCTTGAACCACCTTAGGACCCCCTTGGGACCATTCAACCCCCTCATGCTTACCTAAACCTAACCTACAGTAAGTTTAGATAAACTAGCTCAACCTAACCTTATACCCTTATTTTACCTTTCACCCCTGATCATTGATTATTAGGCTAACCACTGATGGTCACCTTGACCGTTGATGTTCAGGGTCTGCCTATTTAACCAAGAACATTTAAACTACCCACTTTGTTTTTATAAATATAAGTTGTCTAAGTCCTATTACGGATCGTTACATGGAAGAGTTAAATTTAGGAGACCCAATTCACATGTTATTATAACTCTCTTGCCTTGCCTAAAAGAGAGAGGAGTAAAGAGGTGAAAATCATCTACAATCATGATCAAAAGATTGTGCATCTAAGAGTTTATTTATGTAGGTCAATCATTATCAAAAATCTAGCAATCTAGTAATCATATCAGAGATCAATTTACCACTGTCTCTCTACCGAGTTCTCAGGTACCATTACTCTATCATAATCAAGCTAGACTCTACCAATACGTCAACTACCTCAACCATCCACCCAATTGACTTCTAGTAAGATGAGTATTTGTTTTTCAATATTCATTGACTTTATTTCCATTTCGTAATCAAACCAAGTCTTACCCATTTCCTAGAATTCATCTTTTAGATCTCGTTAACCAGCCTTTTGACTAACCCATATCTAGACACATCAACTATTGATGGTTGACTCAACCAATGATAGTCAATCCAACCACCAACTGTCACTTTGATCATTGATGGTCACCTTAACTATTGATATTTATCTCAATCACTGATAGTCATTATGTCATTAAAAATGAATAAGCTAATTTTGCCTATGGACACCTAATAAAACCTAATTTTGTTTGTTCATGCCTATTTATACATCCCTTTCTAATTTTTTGAAGCATACCCCAACCCTCCAACACTAGTATTTATTAGTTTATCACTAATTTAACCATTTATAGTATATTTTCTTAAGCAAGCATTCTTGTGTTCAATTTTAGTACCTTTTGATTATCGATGCAAGTATTTACCTTTCTATTTTATAAATTTAATTATTTAAAATGTGTGGATAGACAACCCTCGAGGAAGTCTCGCTTATGAGATCCAGCTATCACTACGCAATTCACTCAAGTGTCTATCTAACAAATAAGTTTTCTTTAGTGCTTTCTTATCCACAGGTAATCCTCCCAAGCTAAAGAAGAGATCTTCATAATCTTATGATTCAATTCACACACAATTAATTAGGTTTTTTAGCCATACCCATACTTAGTTTCTTCTTTCCTCCTTTCTAATAATAAGTAAGATATTCATTGAAACACCTCTTCTTGGTCATCTTATACGTGTCCATGTTGATCCTATGTGTATATGTGTAGGTCATATCATGCTTTATTATTAATTTATCCACTTCGATATCTCTCACTACCAATTATGTTGTATAGGTGTCATCTAAGAAGTATCGACCCTAAATATCTCAATATCGATATCCTGGTCAGTAATATGAGTCTATAATGTCTTAGTCTACCCATATTCCCCTTTTAACTATGCTTATAATAAAACCACTGACTACTCTAATCCAAATATCTTAGATACTCTGGCCATAATCTCTCTCTATAATATATCAATCATGGCCTAGTCCTCTACTAACCTACTAGATCCTAATGGCCCAAAAATATCATCCATCCCTACTCTCTTGTCTATGATAACTATAGGCATTATATCATAAATCATGGTGGCTAGAGATGTATGAAATGTCATATACTATGGGATTAAGCTTGTATATTCTATGGAGTTTAAAATCAAAATCACATGCAATCTCCTCTAACCACCATATCCCTCTTTTTCACCATTTCCCTCATGTCCGACATCTTGCCCTCCATCCCCCTCGACATCTTGCCTTATGACCTATCCCTTGTCCCTTCCTCTATCTCCTTCTACATCAATGAACATCTACACTATTTTATATACTTGTGCCTATCCCCATGCACATTCCAATCTCCATCATCATCTCTCTACACCTACATCAATCTCCTTTATGCATCTATTTTCCTCTAGCATCGAGGGTAGTCTTGTGCTACTACCTGAATATTCTTCCTAAGAGTTAACACTAATACTTATCATGGTCTAGTCAATATAATGGGTTTTTTCTATGCCCACCAAGTCATATAGGCATTAGTGAACCCCACATTTATAACTTTCCCTCCATAGGCCCAAACAACTATTTGTACCATCACATAACTAGTGATCACCTCTAATCTAGGCATTAGTATGATAACCCCCTAAAATGATAGCTCATATGTATGATAAAGGCTCCTCTTGAGACCTTTGTCTCCTCTATCTTGAAGTTCACTCAATATACATGTGATCCCTTAACATATCTATATTAGGGTGGATTCCCCAATGCTCTGGCTACCTCGATACACCACCATGTGATGATCCTTGTATCGTTATGCAAGTACTATGGGACACCATGTAAATATACATGTATAATGATACATGTCTCTAATCACTCCTCCAAATCCCATGTGGAAGAACAAACCCCTTTTTTTAGGTAGTAAAATGTTGCTAATACTGGCCATTAGAATCAAGGACTCCCTATCAATAGATGGATCTATTTTTAATGCATCTATATAGATCAACCTATATCTCAACACTATATCAATGATCTCCACCAAACTCTCCAACATGGCTAATCATCACAATTCCTGCCAGTTAAGGATCGACCATGAATGGGGATGTTCATGATGCTCTAGATGTCTCCTAAAGTAACAATCGTGTCCTTAGTCAATAGCTAAAAGGTGCTCATCTCAGAATTCCATCACTAGGATAATGTGGTGAGATGTTCCTATCCTACTTTAATCACATACATATGAGCCACATGAAATACCCCCATGACCTCTAGTAGGCCCATGATCTCATATGTCCATATCTGTGGCCTTTTTAGGGCATGTGATTAATGATTATGTAGGGTGATGTCATATATGCATTCCTACAATCAAGACATGCTAGCACACCTAGTCATTCGCTATCATTTTTTATCATCTAAACATCATACCATAATATTTTCAACATAAACATAATTTTAATCATCTAGAGAAACCAAAACAAACATCCAAATTGAAAATAAGTCAGCTAAGTTTATTCAAATCATAATCTTTAGATATTTCACCATTTTTAATGTGTTTTCTCCATTAAAAAGAGAATTTTTGCTACTCTATAGGTATTTTTTCCACTCCATAGCATGATTTCACCATTTCCAGGATGTTTCCATCATTTATAAAAAAAAATCACCATTTTAGAAATCTTGGAATGCATTTGGAGATTTTGCCAATTTCTTCATGATATCAACACCAAATCTATGATTTCATTAGTTTAAGTGATTTCTCCAAACTTTCATAATTTTTCCAAAGCAGATCACATTTCTTCTATTGTTGTGGGTGATTCTATATACACATAATATTTTAAAACTTTATCAATTATTGATTCTTTCTTTCTTGTACGAACCCTTAGAGTCTTAATCTATATGAGTGCATACCTTAAAGGGTGCACTGAGAAAGGGGTGGACAAACCATTGGTGCTTCAAAAAAATTGTTTCCCCCTATACCACCACTTACAATAAATATAAACCTTTTCATATACACATACCTAAGCTTTAACACCTCCCTTACACACTCCTCTAATCAATTCGCTACTCTATCGAGCCCCTACCTAAGCCAAAAACCCTTTTTGACATTTACTGAATAATGTCAGCCTAGGCTGATCCTGTATTCAAATTAATATTAACATGTTATGGGTATAGGTTGGCCTTGGTTAACCTAGACTATGACCTAGCTTACTTTTATCAATTAATGATACAAGGTCTAATTAGGCCAACACTGTCAGCTAAACTTTCAAAAAGGTTTTGGGTTAGATTCAGTTATATATACACATTCTTTTCACCATTTATTAGAGAGAGACAAAGTTAATTATTCATTTATGCTTCTTTGAAATCTACTCTTTCACCATTCTACTTGAGGAGTTATTTGTTTAGGGTTTACACTTGGAGAGAATGTCTTTATATTATGAAAGCTTGAGATTCATTAGGAGGTACTTAGCTATAGTCCATTTTCCATCCTTAGCTTATTCAATAATGCACAACAATATTTTGTGAAGCACCTTTGACCAAGGTAGAGATTGAGTCTCAATGGGTTCATCTTCAAGGTAAGTATCTCTAACTTTACTCCTCTATTTTATTATATAGAAGCAACATAAGTAATGGCTTTTGAATTTATTTCTCTCTCCATGCATTAGGGTTATATCTATACATAGTTTAATTAGAAGTATTATATGTATGTTTACTTTCATGTTTATTGCCCATATTTTATGCCATAAGCTTTAGTGAGCACTAGGTTATATTTTACATTATTTTACATTTTCATTGTGAATAATAGAAAATATAATACCTAATTAGGGTTATCACATGGTGTTATTTGACTAGAGGATTTGGAACCCTCTATAGTGACATTATTGTGGTAAGAGACCCTTTAGTTAGGTCTAGTAGATTTGTCTTGGTCATGACTTCGATTGTATAAATTTACCAACAAGCAAAAGTGTAAGTGTGATTTATCTTCTCTAAGCTAGGATTGATTTGTAGATCAGTTGTATTTTCCCATATATAAATTTGAATGAACCTGACATGAATCTAACCCATGTAGGTTTTCTATCACATATTCATTTTATCATAATTTTATATATTTTTTATTTTTAAAGTACTATATGAAACTTTTTTATATAGTCTAATATTTTGTGCATAGGTTTAACACATAGTCACTCTAAATTAACTTTATTTATTTATGCAGGTCTTCTCCAAATATAGGTGACCAGATCAATCAACTCAACACAATCCTCTTCTTTAGATATATGATTGCATAATTATTCAACCCAATTGACTTTGTTCATAGTTCTTATTTTCAACATATAAGTTTGTATACATAGTCGATATAGTTAACTCTATTCATAATTTATTTTTAGCACACAGGTTTTGTAGTCTTCATTAAGCCAGTCGACTATGCTCAAAGAATTTTAAAATAAAAATTTGAGTAACAAGGCATAAAATTTACAAACTAAGAATCTTCAAAATTACCAAGGTTCATTCTTACCTCCTTTGTCATTTTTATTTATCATTTATAGTCTTGTTTTTAATAGTTTACAATCTATAAAAATACAACCTATAATGAACTCGATCAACTAGCTTGACATAGTTTTGTAGCCTGTCTTCTCTCTAAAAGACATAGTCAACCTATTCGACTGTACCTTGTCGACTATATTTTATATTTTTTGTATACAATGTCACTTGAATCGACTGTTACTATTCATAATTAAATAAATTTACCTATTTTCTTAGTAATTAATTCACTTTCTATTTTAGTTGCTTACATACTTAGAGTAATGAACATAGACTAATTAAGTCATTTTTAATTTACCAATTTAGTCACACTATTTTTCTCTTTTGCACACACTTCCAAATCACTTAACACTAAAAATCATTAAACATTTTCTTTCCAAGGTCAAGATACTTGGATTTCATCACCAAGGGGGAGCTGACTTGGTTTTATGGCTAAGTGTACACATGTGGTTGATGGCATATATTAGCAAAGAACTTGACACCTTTATCACAATGGGATTGTGAGTGAGGGGTTATAACCCAATACCAATCTAATACCATCACCAATATAGATGCCTTTCATCCTAAACTACCTGAAACTATCCATAGATTGTTTTATAGTTCCTTATTACATCTAACTCTCTATCACATTAATTTCAAAATTTATTATAATTTAACAACATAAAAAATGACCAATTAGCTTAAAATTTACATTTAAGTTTTGTTGTTTTCTCTTCAATCATTATATTTTATATTGCAAAACTTGTACTAGCTAGCATTAGTGCAAGGTTTGTGTTGTGTGCTATAATTAGATCAAACACATTGATCTAATTGCTTATATGTTTCATTATATTTTATTATCTATTATCTTGCAAAAAAATTCTCTATTTTCAAAACATAGTCGACATTATCTTTCATATACTATTGGTCTTGCTTACCTTCATGACACAATCACCTTATTTGATTATGTATCTTTTTATCTTGTTCAGTTTCTCCATCTGTAGTACATAGTAAACTATCTGACTATGTATCTTTGTGTTGTGCCTCAATTTTACCATTTGTAGAACATAATTGAGCAATTCAACTATATATTTTGCATCCTGCTATGTTGACCTTTTTCTATAGACTCTATCAATCCAATCAACTTTGTTCCTATTGGAAAATATAGTTTTATATTTAGCTAACTTTGTCCCTACTTTTCCTCTTTGCTTCTTGATTTTAGCTTCTACCTTCAAGCATCATGAAATCCCCTATCAAAATCTTTTTGGACAACTTGAATCCATTTAGATGATATATGGGATCTTATTTTCTTCCTACCTTCACTACCCAAGAGGATCTTCACTCTTGGATCACCTTTTTTCATCCCACATCTTTTGATTACAATATGGTCTAAATCACTCCAACATATGAGATTGGAATATCATATCCATTTCATACTTTTTAAGATAATTCTCAATTTAAGGCACCTTACCATACTATGGGGCCAATTGACACAAGCCTGAGAAATAACCCCACAGTAAACCTTCTCAACACCAACAACCCACCTCTTACCAATATTCCACCTATCAACCCTCCCTCTAATACCAATTCGAGTAATCCTCCTCCCAACACCAACCCACCAATTGATACAACTAAAATTATTGAAAAAATAGTGAAACAAAATAACATCATGCAAACATCTAACACCTCTCAAATGATGCAACTACAACATCATTTGATAAACATGTCTAATTATCCCACTATCCTTATTCCCTAAAATAATCAAAATTTCATTACTCCACCTCTTAAATATGTCATGATAAATGTCATTCTGCAACCTATTATAAATAAAATGATGCTTCAACACATTCAAAATGAACCTTTAGCACCCTTCATTGTATCTATTGATATTGGTAATAAATCTCATACTATTAAATATGATGGGACTAAAAACCTTGCATATTTTCTCAAATCCTTAGGTAATCTTTACAAAGAGTAGATCCAATCTAATACCTTTGCCGCTACTAAACTTTTAGTTAAAAACTTTTCAAGTGACATATTAGAATAGTATAACCAACTTACCCAAAATTTTATATGGAAACTTGAGTATTTAGTCAATCCGTTAGTTAAGGAATTTAAACATAATGATCTTCCCAATAATTATCTTGGTCATTTCATCAATGTTAAGCAATCCCTTAGTAAATCATCTCATGATTTTATCAAATGATAAAAATATTTAGATCACAAAGTTGATCACAACATGACTGAATTTAACTTTTTTAAACTTTTCATAATGACCTTAACACCTTCCCTCCAATACAAGGTTCAATATATTTCTCCCCAAACTTTAAATGATGTTATTAATCAAGCTAAGTGATAAGACTTTTTAATGAAATAGTTTGAAACTATCACTAAATCCATCAAGGTATTTTCAAACATTCAACCAATACAATCACTAGAAATCCTCCTCAACCAAAAACAAGAGTAGGCAAAATGGAAAATCCCCAACCTTCTCATATGCTGATAACTATTTAATAAATGAAATAACTTGTATCACCTTTTAAACCATTCATGTATCCTAATAATCCCCTTCAATGGTATGATCCTAACAAATATTATTGGTTCCATGATGATATAGGTCATTCCCACGAAACATGTCATGGGATTATAAATTTTGTCATTTCTTTTATGCTAGGAGATTCATTCAATCATGCTTCCATGATCAAAATTTGTCATCGTGATTATGTTAATACTTCTCTACAGAAATAAGCCTTCAAATATTCTTCCTCTAAAAATCTAAGAACTTTCTCTACATCCAACCCTCAATAATAAAATAAGGTTATTTGTGTGATTGACATCGATTATGAGCAATACCATACCAATTCCAAATATGTGAATGTGGCTAAGGTCAATTATCGATGTAAAACCACTCACAAAGATCCCGTCACAAAACCAAAAAAAACATCACTAGAAGAGAAACTTCTTAAAGATACTACCACCATTAACCTACCTTTAAAAATAAATGAGGTGTCACTTCCTCAATCCAAGCCTCTAACTACCTCTCTTCATATTAAAAATATTTTACCTTCCAAATCTCATGTTTGTTCTTCCTCTTTAAAAACTCAATGGAATTTCTTGGCCAAGCATTTTCACAATAACCTTTGACATCAATGATATTAGATTGAAATCAATGAAAGAACCATACATCTTCATAAGAACCTTTGACATCAATGACAACATTAACTATCAAATCTCTACACTCAATGATAATGCTCAACAATTTCTTCTTACTCAAAGACAATGTTCAACAATCTCCTCCTTTGTCATTGATGACAAACATAATTAGAAAACTTTATCAACCCCTTCTTAATGGAAATCATTTATTAGATCTAGTTCTTATCCTTTCTTTCTTCCTTTTTGATCTTTCCCCTTTTATTTCCTTTTTCTAATTTTTCTCCCCCTTTGACATTAATGGCAAAGGTCTTCTACAATTATCATCTCTCAGAATGAACTCAAATTATAAGACCACTTCAACACATATCAAGCTTGATTAATAAGTTGAATAACTCCCTTTCAGACCATGCATACCTTCTTTGAAAAAACTCACCTATACATGAAGGTAATGAGCATGATTATCTCCTCCTTATTATCTCAATGATTGCTAGGTGTAGGAATTACACCCAATTCCTATCTTAGATGTTCAAAATTTACCTTTGGCAGTGGTTTGGTTAGGATGCTTGAAATTTGATCCTATGTAGAAACATATTCAAGTTTGACACTTTGTTCACTTACTTGCTCTCTTAGAAAATGATATTTGATGGGAATGTGTTTGGTTCTTGAGTGCATGATAGGGTTCTTTGAGACACTTATAGAACTTGTATTGTCACAATAGATGGGTCTTGGACCATAATAATCCACCTTATAGTCTTTTAAAGTCTATCTCATCCATAGGACCTATGTGCAACATGAAACTGCTAAAATGTACTCATCCTCACAAGTGGACAAAGCTACTGATGGTTGCTTCTTGCTTATCCATGACACTAGGCATCCTCCTAGGAAGAAATCTCATCCACTAGTACTCTTCCTATCATTTATACTTCTTTCCTAATCTTCATCTTTTTAGGATGTTAGGTTGAACTCCTTGTTTTTAAGATACCATAATCGATATTGTATAGTTCCCTTGAGATATATGAGTACCCTTTTGACTACTTTCAGATGATTCTCTTTTGGATTTGTTTGAAATCTTCCCACAAGACCTACTACTTGCATGATGTTAGGTCTAGAAGTATATAAAAAAAAAATCCAATCATTGACTTATATGATGTCTGATTGACCTTTGAAGACTCATCTTTTTTACTCAATTTACATCTTGTGGCCATAGGTATACTAACTACCTTGCACTCTTCCATCTCATTTTTTTAACATCTCTCTTATGTACTTGGTTTATGAGATAAATATACCTTTTTGATATTGAGTGATATAAAACCCAAGAAATAATGATAGTTATCCTAGCATAGACATCTCAAATTCTTTCTTCATCACTTCTGCAAAAGCCTTTGTCATGTTTTCATTGTTTTCACCAAAGATGATGTCATCCACATAAACAACTATTATCAGCTGATGGTCATCTTCTATCTTAATATATAGATTAATATTTACAACTCATCTTTTGAATCCTTGATCCAATAGATACTTGTCAAGCCTATCATACCAAGCTCTGAGAGCTTGCTTTATACCATGGAGAGCCTTTTTCAATCTACAAACATAGTCTTTTTTATCAGTTAGAGAGAACCCTTCAGGTTGCTCAATGTACACTTTTTCTTCCTGATTTCCATTAAAAAAGGAAGATTTCACATCCATATGATATGTTTTGATTCTTTTGAATCATATATAAGTTAAAAATAGTCTAATTGCCTCCAATCTAGATATAGGTGCAGAGGTCTCCTCAAAATCTACCCCTTCAACTTGTGCATATCCCTTGCATACCAGTCTAGCCTTGTTCCTAGTGACTTTTGTATTTTCATTCAACTTATTTCTAAACACCCATTTTGTGCCAATAATATTTTTGTCTTTAGGTATAGGAACTAATTTCCAAGTCTCATTCTTCTCTATTTGATCTAAATCCTCATTCATAGAATCTATCCAAAATTTATCTTTGCTTACTTTTATAATATTGTTAGGTTCAATCTTGGAAAATAAAAAGTTTTCATCGTCTCTTTTAATTAAATATTTGCTCCCAAAAACTCTAAAGTGTTCTACATTTGTAGGTTTGCCCTTCCATATTTTATAAGGAATCTTGTTACCATTTATCCTTATTTGTCCTCTATTCAAAATGTAGATAGTAATGCTAATTGCCTCTCTCTAATATCCATTAGATAATATAAATTCATGCAACATAGTTCTAGCCATATCTTGAACTATTTTATTCTTTCTTTCCACTACCCCATTCTACTGAGATCTCATGGATACTGAGAATTGTTTTCTTAATCCATTAAACTCACAGAAATCCTCAAAATCATTGGACCAAAACTCTCCTCCTCTATCAGTTCTTAAGCACTTGATCATGTCATTTTTCTCACTCTCAATAAAGGCCTTAAATATTTTAAAATTATGAAGATATTTTTATTTCTCTTTTATGAAAGAAACCCAAGTCATTTTTGTGTAACTTAAACCTTCTTCTAGTCTACTTATCATGTTGACATGCATTGCAAAGAATGTTTGTAGGTTTGGTGATCTTGGGCATATTCTTCATAGAATTCTTAGAGTTAATTATTAATAGATTGTCAAAGTTTAGGTGTCCTAGACGTTTGTGTGATAGCCAAATTTAATCTATCTTGCTCATGAAACATCTCTCATTATTGATCTCATTCAATACATAAAAGTTATTCTCAATTCTTTTGGCATTGACAATTATCCTTCCTGATTTGGCTCTCCTTATCTCACATCCTTTGTCATGAAAGGATAGTGTGTGTCCTTGAGTGCACATTTGACTTAAATGAGTAGGTTATGTTTCAAACCTTCCACATACAACACATTATAAGTCTTTGTCTTTCCATTATCCAAATTTAAGACACCTTTGACAACTGTATTAACAGTTGTATTATCCTCAAAACTCATTGTTCCTGCAACATTCTTCTTTAATGTGATAAACTTATTATTATCTCTTGTCATGTGGCTTGAATAATCACTATATATATACCATTTAATTCCTTCATTTTGAATGTGAAAGGTAGTCTATGCTATCATAGAATCCTCTTTGATTTTTTGTTCCTTATTGGCAAATGGTCCATCTTGTTTCTTGGGTTCAATATGATCTATCTTAATTTGATTTGGTTTCCATACCAATGTTTGATATTTTTTGTACATTTTAGGAGATTCATGTGTTTTGTTAAATATTGTAGGCCTTTCAACTTTATTAAAGTAGAAACTAGCAATGTGACATGTATTATAACAAATGTAGCAAACAACATTTATGTACTTATCATGTTTCACAAAAGACTTATCCTTTATTGCGTTAGGTTGCCTGATTGATTTATTTATGTTGATATTATTGACTTGTTTTGAATTTTCATGCTCTCTCTTGAACTTGCTCATTTTGTATATTATATACACATGTTCAAACTTCAACTAATTATACTTAGATTCCTTTGATTTGAACCTTGTGTTGATATCTTTAACTGACTATTAAGATCATTGAGAGTACTTTTCAAATAATCAAGGTTAAATTTAGCTTCTTCTTCTTCATTGTCATAGAATAATTCTTCATCATACATGTTATATTCTCTTTGTTGATTACAAGACATCTTATGCTTCTTAGGATCTCCTTTAGGCTATTAAGCATGATTTAAAGGACCTATTTTGATACTAATTATTGGAAAAAAGATGACTAAGAGAGGGGGTGAACCAGTCTTCAAAACTTTTCATTCAATTCCACTTATTTATATATGAACCATCTTAACATGCATGTATATTATATCAAGAATAAGTAACAAATCAAAACAACATGAAACATATAAACACATCATATACATGGGAAACTCTCATGGGGAATAAAACCCAATAAAACATAGTTTGGACTACATTCCTATAAATAAATGGATCAATATTCAATTGAGAACCCATTCAACTTGGAGAACCAACCCCAATCTTTCTATCACCAACTCAGTAAGGAGCACCAAACCCTAATTTACCTAGGACCCCTTAGATTTAGAAATCACCAACTTGGAAGGAGTAACCAACCCCATAATATATCAAGCACCAAATTGATAGAATCTCTAGTTTAGCACCAACCCAACAAGGAGCACCAACCCCTAATTTACCAAGCACCCACTTGGATTTAGCAAGCACCAACTTACAAGAAGATACCAAACCCATAGATGACTCAGCACTAACTCAGCCACCTAATTATTTGATCACATTAAGAAACCCTTATTGATTCTATAACATATGATGATCTACTTCTTCAGCTCTTCACTCTCTTTTGTCCCTCTCAAATTGAGCTTCATCTTTCTTCACTCAACTAGCCCTCTTAATGGCTTGATTAGGTCTTCTGACCTTGATCCTCTTATGTAAAACTTCTGTTAGATATTCATGACATCTCTATATGTCTACATGAACTCCTTATACTCATAAATGATCTATATCATCCACTTATCCTCTTTTTATCTCCCATACTTAGCATCCTCTAAGTATTACCAAAATAGGCCTAACTGCCTTACTTTATACAAGTCACTTGATCATATCCTTCTAGGTCAGATACATATTAAAATCAATTAGGTCGGACATGAATAGGTATTATAATATTAAAATAACATTCCTTAATCATGAATCAATCACTACAATAGGTCAGCCATACATCAATTAGCCCTTACTCCTCTTTTAATCTAATGGAATCCTAATTAGCCTTCATAGCAACACATTACCCTTTTATCTATTTGAAGCATATCCAAATACCTCACACAATAGGAACAAGTCACATTCCACTCCAATATCCCTTAGCTAGCTTAAATTTATTTTTACAATATGTTTTAGGTCCAATCACCACTTGAACCCTTCTTCAAATCACTATTTATAAAATGCCTGCGTATATACAACAACTCTTTCTTGAACAAATGAGGTATATACTCAATTTTTATAAACAACCATGGAAAAAAAATACATAGATAGAAACTTCATGAACTTAAGGTCATCACAAACTTCATTTGATGCTTCAACTCAGGTTAAACAAGCTCAAACACTCCTCTACAAGATGTTCCCTTAGAATTGATAATTGACTCCAAAACCTAGTCAAAGAAACATGAACATCTAATCCATGATTGAACATGTTCAATGGATTTCAATGCATGAAAAAGATATTATAAAAACCTCAGATCAACCTTAATTAATTAGATCATGAAATCTAACGAAAACTATTGGTCTTATAGACCAATCTTCTGACCTTCTCTCTCATAGACTCTACATAGTCAAATAAGCCATTTTGGATTCAATGATTCAACCTCTTTCACAGACTTCCAAGATTTTTTAAAGAAGTAGATAGATCATTCAAGACCTAAAAATAAATATCATTCATTTCAATACATCACTCTTACATGAAAACTCATCAGGAAACATCTTCTCACATCTATCTGATTTCCTTATTGTCTACACCACTAGGTCTTTTAACGACTGGTTAACTTTGATCACCAACTTTACACATCTGATATATAGAACATATCCATAAATATTAGTGAATAGTAGTTACAAGTCTCATAATTTTATCTTCATCCACTTGGTAATTTTGACTTAGTCAACTTTGTCTACTAGAACAAATCTCTAAAAGATAAACATTTTTTGTAGAGTCTTCTCACTCACCTAAGAAACCAATCACACTTAGAGATGATTAGGAGAGTTGGATTCAACCTCCAATCACTTTTTTAATAATATTAGGCCATTATTAACTATTTATAACAATATCTTCAACATTGGTTCACAATTAGGGTTTTATAGGGTTTAGACTATCCTCTAGTATTAACAATCATTCATAAAACTTAGCTCCTCTTTCCAAAAACCAACACTTGAAACTTTGAGATAGAACCCTTCCTCATATACCATGAACATAGTAGGTTCTCATGTATATGTTATGCATTCTAATGATCACTAATAAAACCATCTCAAGTAGACAACTCTTTATTTTGTGCACTCGAGAAATCTTGAAACACATTTCAAGCCTTTTTCTTGCAAACCTTGATTTGAAACTTCATACACATACTTAAAACAACTTGAATCACCTTTGTCAATGTTCACCTACTCACCCATGTCATGGAAACTATTCTTGTTACCTCATCTAACCACCATATTTCTTCTTGATTTCTAGGCCTTGACCTACAAGTCTTATTATGCCTTGAAT
This sequence comes from Torreya grandis, assembly GCA_037957365.1. NCBI lineage: Eukaryota > Viridiplantae > Streptophyta > Pinopsida > Cupressales > Taxaceae > Torreya > Torreya grandis. The sequence continues at coordinate 1,033,795 of JARHVA010000786.1, forward strand.
ATGACCTTCTAACCACTCTATAGACTTCACCTTATAACTTTCCTATGTTCCAATGTCACCGTATGATCAAACAAACTCATACACTTACTCTTCTTTAAAAATTCAATAGAACTTATTTGGAGCTAATTACAAATATTCAGAGCTTGACTATAGCATCTTCGAAGCTATGTACACATATCTTTAGAGCTGACCATTTAAACATTTGTAAGGTCCTCAACACCTCATGTATAATCTATCTCATGCTAAAACACTATCAAGTGTTCTTTAGAACAATATCTTCGAAGCATTCTCATCTTCGTATCTTATTCAAAATGTTTTTGACATTGCTTACACAGATCTTCAGAGCACATGGTTTCTTCTTCAAAGCTCACTCATTTCATCTTGCCACTTCAAGGCTTACTTGACCAAACATTTGCACAAAAACCTTTGACATAAATGATATTAGATTGACATCAATGAAATAACCATGCATCTTCATAAGAACCTTTGATGATGTTGAGAGAGAAGCTTGGAGCTCTATAATGTGGAGATGAAGAGTCATGCTCCATTAATGATGTTTCAATATTTCTCGAAGTGGCTTGCCTTGGTCACCTTTGATTCCTTTGTGTCTATTGTTTCTTTTCTCCTTGATGCAAGTGATGTTATTTTATATTTTTAATTCTCTCATTATCATTTAATTTGATTTATTGTTCTTATTTTATTTTGTTTGGTGTGTTTGGTTGTAAGTCTATTTTGTGGGTTGTGATGTATTGTCTGCTGCCACATGCATGTCCCTTACCAATCACCCATCCCACTCTATTTTGTGGGTTGTGATGTATTGTCTGCTGCCACATGCATGTCCCTTATCGATCACCCATCCCACAAACTTTGAAGATTTTAAAGGGGCATGTATTAATTGCAGTGGTTTATGGAAACCCTCAGATTTGATAGATTTGAACATGCAAAGAAGGGGAAACATGGTGGCCTTAATGAACTAGGTGATTTTATAGGGGTGATAAGATATGCAATCATAAGATTGATTATTCTAGCCCATCTCAGGTTGATGTGGAAGCATCTGTCTTGCCAAAAAAGTTTTTTAGTGAAATTATGCGATAGGAAGAAGTGTCTAATCATTCAAAAGGAGCTAAATTTATGACGAGCAACAAAGAGTACGGAGAGCAATAATGTAGTGAAGGACAAATCGGTAAGCATCTTAGCCATACTAGGATCTTAGCTATTGTTTTGAATCATTCCTTGGGAACTGACCTGTAATAAGAGGAAATTAGGATAAAAAAAGTAGGGATATTTTTTGTTTATTTAAACAATAATTCTTTCCCTTCTAGGATTTTTTTGATAATTAGCTCAACTCTATTTGGGGTAAATGCCTGGGTCTATATATTAGTTTTTTCTAGATGATTCAGAAAGGGTGGTTTAAGATTTTATTTAAAAAATATAATATGAAATGTAGGGCTATCAATAAACCCTTTTGAAACATTGGCCAATCAATTTTTAAGTTGTCCTATGGAGTCCATAAATGGACTTTAATGATCTCATTTTCAAATCAACCCCAGTGGTTTATGGAAACTCTCATATTTGATAGATTTAAACATGCAAAGAAGGGGAAACATGGTGGCCTTAATGAACTAGGTGATTTTATGGGGGGTGATAAGATATGCAATCATAAGATTGATTATTCTAGCCCATTTAAGGTTGAAGTGGAATGTCTGTCTTGCCAAAAAAGTTTTTTAGTGAAATTATGCGATAGGAAGAAGTGTCTAATCACTCAAAAGGAGCTAAATTTATGACGAGCAACACAGAGCATGGAGAGCAACAATGTAGTGAAGGACAAATCGGTAAGCATCTTAGCCATACTAGGATCTTAACTATTGTTTCGAATCATTCCATGGGAACTAACCTGTAATAGGAGGAAATCAAGATTAAAAAAGTAGGGATATTTTTTGTGTATTTAAACAAGAATTATCTCCCTTCTAGGATTTTTTTGATAATTATCTCAACTCTATTTGGGGTAAATGCCTAGGTCTATATATTAGTTTTTTCCAGATGATTCAGAAAGGGTGGTTTAAGATTTTATTTAGAAAATATAATATGAAATGTAGGGCTATCAATAAACCCTTTTGAAACATTGGCCAATCAATTTTTAAGTTGTCCTATGGAGCCCATAAATGGACTTTAATGATCTCATTTTCAAATCAACCCCAGTGGTTTATGGAAACTCTCATATTTGATAGATTTAAACATGCAAAGAAGGGGAAACATGGTGGCCTTAATGAGCTAGGTGATTTTATGGGGGGTGATAAGATATGCAATCATAAGATTGATTATTCTAGCCCATCTCAGGTTGAAGTGGAAGCATCTGTCTTGCCAAAAAAGTTTTTTAGTGAAATTATGCGATAAGAAGAAGTGTCTAATCACTCAAATGGAGCTAAATTTATGACAAGCAACAAAGAGCATGGAGAGCAACAATGTAGTGAAGGACAAATCGGTAAGCATCTTAGCCATACTAGGATCTTAACTATTATTTCGAATCATTCCATGGGAACTGACCTGTAATAGGAGGAAATCAGGATTAAAAAGTAGGGATATTTTTTGTTTATTTAAACAAGAATTCTCTCCCTTATAGGATTTTTTTGATAATTAGCTCAACTCTATTTGGGCTAAATGCCTGGGTCTATATATTAGTTTTTTCTAGATGATTCAGAAAGGGTGGTTTAAGAATTTATTAAAAAAATATAATATGAAATGTAGGGCTATCAATAAACCCTTTTGAAACATTGGCCAATCAATTTTTAAGTTGTCCTGTGGAGCCCAGAAATGGACTTTAATGATCTCATTTTCAAAATTGCTCCCAAATGGGTTGATATTGAAGGAGATACAACTGTGGAATTTTCTTCCATAGGTGTTGAAACTCCTTAGAGAAATTTTAAGAATTGAGGATACCAAAAGGTCACTTTCCCATATCAATGCTAGGGTTTTAATATCTTTAAAACCCTTGGAGTTCTTTCTGGATTCCCTCAATTTTAAAATTAGGGGAAAGTCTCATACTTGTGCTCTTTGAGGATTTGGTGGTCTAAATGCTTATTTATTTTGTAAAAAACATGGCCATCTTAGGAAAAACTATCCTATGTTGGTTAATAAGGGTAATTTACCTAATAAACAAAAAGATAAAGATGACCCAAAAAGTGAATATGTGTTGAAAGATTTATAGGTTTTTGAAAACTCCCTATTCAATAGTGTACCATTGAAAGACAATGCCCCCCTATTGAGGCTTCTATAAATGTTGGATCTAAGATTGAAAATGAGTGGGGTGTAGATGATGCCTCCTCCATATCTTAGATGCAAGGCCCATCACAACATTTTGTTGATAGATTGGATCCCTCACCTGATGTGATCAATTAACTACTTGACAGTTTGGATGATGTTTTTCTTGAATTAAAAACTCCATCGAACCTTACTTATGAGGAATATGTGGTTATCCTAGATGAAACCCCTATTCTACACAATGCTATCTCTAATAGCTTGCCTTTGAACAAGCTCATCAATCTTGCAAGTGAATTTTTGCTTATGGCTATCTCCCCAAAAAAAGAAAAAAATGACAAGTCTCCTTCAGAGATGGATATATCTGATGTTGATCGCTTGAATCACAAGGACAAAAAGTGCTGAAAATTAGATGTCTAAAGGAGGAGGTCAAATATTTAAAATAGATTCAGGTTCCTCCTTGATGGAGCATGTTGTGCCCAAAGAGAAAAAAGCTAGTAAAAGAGTCCCCTCATAACAACCATGACCCTTCCTTCAAAAATAAGGGTAAGGAAAATAAAGTCCCAGACTATTTCACAAGATTATATAACAATGGGGGTAAGCCCCATGGTCAATCTAATTGACCTCCTTCTCCCCCTTTAGTTGTGCATGAAGATTGTAAGTTGGAATGTGAGAGGGTTGGAATCCGCTGATAGAAAACCAATTGTGAGAGAATTTAGACATTCAAGAGAAACTTTTTATTTTCTTTGTTTGCAAGAAGTTAAGGCCATGGGATCCCAACTATCCTTAGTCTTAAACCTTATTTGTTCTAATACTCCACAGTTCTCCACTAACCATCAAAGAGGGAAAGGTGAGGCCTATATCTTGGTCAACCCTTTTATGAAAGATTGCATAATTGAGCATGGTATCTCCCCCGATAATAGATTTATTTGGATCTTGATAGAAAGTCAAAATTAGTCTTATGGCCTGTGTAACATATATGCCCCTAATGACTATATGGAGTGGTCTGATCTATGGAATTGGTTGGCTATCAATTTGAAAAAGTTCCTTAGATCTTTGGGGGAGATTTCAACATGGTGGAAGAAAAAGAGGATAAAATTGGGGTGACCACCAGGCCTAGAAAGGTAATGAGTTGTTTTTATGGTCCAAATTCAAAAGAATGCACAAGATTGGAGACCTGCTCTGAAATGGTAAAAGCTAAAGAAGAGGAATCTAGTTTATCTAGTGTAATAATCAAAGCAACAATAGAAGACAGTACTCCAAACTTGATAAGTTTTACTTGAATAGGGATTCACTCACTGTGACCCTTAATAAGGATGGTAATGTGGTGATAGTGCTTCCTTTTACTATGTCTAACCTCCATCCTATTGAAATGGTTTTCTCATTGAATTGTGAGGAGAATAAAGACACCCTATCATTCAAAGGACTATATAAATTCAATGTGTCCCACCTGTCTGATCATGTTTTTTTGGAGGGTCTTTAGTCATCCTAGAACATTGGAAAATTTGCATGTAAGTCTATCTCTAAAATTGATCAGCGTAATGCTTGTATGGAAACCTCCAAAAAAATTGTGAGAACTTATGGTCAAATCAAAGCTAAAATGCATAGAAAAATTGCAAGGGACACTCAAGAAAAGCTTATACATGTTGAAAGATCTTTACAACTTGACCTAGCTAACGAGAAATTACTTAAAGAGGTTAACCTCTTGAAACATCAAGCTAGACAGTCATAGAATTATATTTCTAGGGGGGCACATATTCATTCTAGACTAACCTGGCTGAAGCTTGGGGATAGAGGCTCTAAGTTTTTTTTTAGATTTTTGAAAACCAACATACGAAGCAAGATTAATGGCATCAAAGTAAATGGTCAGATTATGTAGGATTCCACCAACATAAAAGAAACATTCTTTGAATTTTATTCCCGTCTTTTCCTTTCTAATGGTTCCAGTGACCTCATTGAATAAAATAGGGCTATATGTGATGCCTGCATTCATAAAAAGGTGACATACATTCATACTAGTTTCCTTGATGCCTACATTTCATTAGATGAAATCATAACCACTATTGACTCGCTCAAAGAAGATAAGGCATCTGGAGTGGATGGATTCCCTATGGAATTCTATAAATCTAATAAGGAGTGGTTGGCCAAGGACTATTTGGAGGTTTTTAATGAGATCATTGATGTTGGTACCCTTAGCCTGAACATCAACAGAGGGCTAATTAAACTCATCCCTAAGGATGGTAACCTATCTTCAGTTAAATACTAGAGACAAATTACCCTCCTCAATGTTTCCTATAAGATTTTGGAAAAGATTCTAGCAAAAAGTCTATCCTTACTACTACCCTCTATTGTCTCAAAAACTCAAATTGGATTTGTTGAAGGTAGATATATTTTGGATAATTTAATTACTACATAGGAAGGAATGTACTGGGCTAAAGACTCTAAGCAGGATATGGGAATGATTTTGCTTGAATTTGAAAAAGTATATGATATAATTGAGTGGCCTTTCATTGAGAGAATGCTTTGATCCTTTAGATTCTAGGATAGATTTTGCAGAATGGTCAATGTTCTCTTCAAGGATGCTTCATGTATCATTGAAGTCAATGGGGAATTGATAGAATAATTGGACCTTCAAATCTCCATTAGACAAGGATGCCTTGTTGTTCCTTTGCTCTTTGTTTTGGTGGTTGAAGCATTTCGCTATCTTCTTAGATTCTACGATATAGGGTCCCCAGTTAAAGGAATCTATCTACCTAATAATGATGTCCTTATTCATGTCCTATTTATTGATGACATAGCACTATTTGTCACTTTGGAATAAAACAACTTGTTTTAGGTGGCGGCTAAACTAGATATATATTACTCTACATCTGGCTCCAAAGTGAAAATGCATAAATCACATATGCTGGGATGGCAAGAACACACCCTAGACTGGTTTTCAAATATTGGCTGGAATTGGAAAGGACTGGATGAATTAGTAAGATATTTGGGTATTCCCTTCGCTCTTGCACCTTCCTTCAAACTCATGTGGGAATGGATTTTTGATAAAATTAACAAAAAAAATGTAAAGTAGTAGGGACATTTACTTTCCTTATCTAGAAGGATTCAAGTCTATCAGGAGGTACTCTCATCCTATAATATCTATTATACTTCTTACTGGCGTTTTGGTAAATCTCAGATCAACATGCTCCACAGAATTATAAGAGATTTCATATGGTTTGATGGGAAAGGGGATAAGAAAAGGCATGCAGTTTCATGGCAATTTTGCTTGAAACCCAAAAATATTGGGGGCTTATAGTTAAAAGACCTTCAGCTTTAGGGTATAACACTGTCAGTTAAGTGGATCATCAAAGCATTCAAAGGAAATGAGCCTTGGAAGGTTCTGGTCAGAAACAATATTTTGAGAGGTTTTCCCAAAAGAAAACTAGGCAGGAAAGGTTTGAATATTGTTGATCTTCTCATTGGGCCCTTTCCTATTAAAGTGGTCAGCTCACCTATATTTTCTTCCATTTGGTTAGCCTGGGATGTTGTTAAACCCTTCATCACTACTAAACACATTTTCAACTGGTTTAGGACATCTTTTCAAGGGTATAGATCCTTATGGTAGAATTTATTTGTCAATAGGAGACTATTTTCCCTCACCAGGGGTTGTTTTACCTTTGAATGGTATACTAAGGGGTTGAGGGATTTTAAGGACCTCTATTCTTATGTGGGATGGGCTTCTTGGTCAGATATTAAAGCTCATTTTCATATTCCTGCCACTCAACGTAGAACATTCACTCTTCTCTAAAAAGCATTGAAGGGAAAGAATAATGTGGTTTTCATGGAAGAAAAGGGTGAGTTCTGGGAGAGTGTGAAGTGGACTAAAGGCCCCCCTCTATTTGAGTTCTCCACTCAAATTCTATACAAGAAGATTTCTTTCTCAAATTATCCCCTACCTCACCCTTAACTGTATTTGGTCTATGTATGATTCTTTGATTACCTAATCTTTTAGATTTGATGTGATTTGTGCCTCTTCTTTTACCTAAAAAATATTAATTTTGTTAGTTGTTAATGTATAAGAAATTGGCTATTGGTTCTATCTTGAGTAATTGTGGACATGGTAAGCCTTTTTGCTCTTTTTGTAGTGAAATTGAAACTATTGAGCATGTTTTTTTTCTCCTGCCCATATGCGGCTCAGTTGTGTAATTGTTGTCTCAAGTGTTGGAATGTGGTCTTTGATTGTAAAATTGGCTAGTTAAACATTGATTTTGGTTATGCATGTCCTAAAATTAAAGTACATCCTTTCTTTCATAAATTTTGGCTTGTACTTTCAACTGAAATTTTATGGTTTTTATGGAAGCAAAGGAACCTTGAGGTATTCCAACATAAGGATAGGTTGATTATTGACTTCTCAGTGGAAGTCATTCTCCATTTTGTCTCTTTGCAAAAAATTTTACAGTTGAAAATGTTGTAGGATCAGCTGGAACAATTTCTTAGGATATGACTCCTCAAAGTCACCTCTAATTTCTTGCTTGATTCTAGTGGTTATCACAAGCTGATCCTTCATCTAGATTAGGTAGTGTGCCACCAGTCGGTCGTCGAGATAGAAATTAATGAACATGAGTGGGATTACATAAAAGATGCATACTTTGACCAGGAAAATCACTGGTATAGGAATGGATAAACTCAACCGATTCTGAAATGAATGGGGCTGATTGCTGGCTATCAGCGAATGAAAATATGTTAAGAGATGTGTGCAAAGATGGTCTAGGAAGTTGTATAATCAGATAAGCTGAGGAAACCTTTACACCATTCAACTTGAACCTGCACCCTAAATCATTTGATAAGACCTGTGGTAATAGCGTATTCTCCTCAGGGATTGACTCAAATGATATAGGATCAAGATGCCCAGGAGGATGTGTGGAAGATGATTGAGAAAAATGTCAATGTAGTCTCTATAAAAATAGAAAAACTTATCAAACGAGGTGGCTCGATAGATGTAGAGGACGTCTTGGATTGTGTAAAAATGAATAATATGAAAACCCTGTTGAAGAAAGTTGAACATTATCCATTTCAACTAGCTGCTGGGTAGATTCGAATGGGACCTAGTCAAGATAAAGATTCCACTGAGGGTCCTGATAGTGTAGATCTTTAGGATGGTTGTGAAATGGATGGTTTCCCTAGTTGAAGGGTGCAAGATGCTTAATCCCTATTTTGCCAACTTTGGGGTGGTTGCATTTTGATATGATCTTTTTTCTATACTTTTGTTGCTACTATTACTACTATTATTACTATTTCTTTTGTAGGGCTGCCTATATGGGGCCATTTTTTATATTGTATAATCGGTTAGTATTTTTTGTGTTGATGGGGGATGGTCCATAGTTTGATACTTTTATTTTGGGAACCTTGCAACCATTTTTTGCATCTTTGATGCTTATATTGGTAATTGATTCTACAATAAAAAAAGAACCTTTGATATCAATGACAACATTAACTATCAAAGCTCAACACTCAATGATAATGCTCGACAATCTCTTCCTTACTCAAAGATAATGTTTAACATATGCAGGGGTAAGTTTTCAGCTCCTAGGTGGGTTGGTAAGCACCAATAGAAGGAGGCAATGTCAGTTTCGTTGGGTAGGGAGGAAAGTGGCTATGATGGGATTTTTTTGGTCGAAGGTTTAGCGAAGGTGGCAGTGACTGCCTAGTCTGGTGACGCCTCAACTTCAAATTTGGTGGAAATGAAGGATCCATCAGTGGAGGATGAGTGGTTTTATTTTGATAGTAAAATTCTCAATCTAAACTAGGGTGGCAAGCCCCTACTGTTGTTGGATTGACTAGTCGAGGTTTATGGTACTTTATTCGTTGGTGGTTCCTTTTTAGACTAGATTGTTACATGTTATACGCTGCTATAACATCTCTGCTATATGTAAAACTGATTTCATGTTAATATTATAGATTCATAATTTAACTCTTGGTCATATACCTTATGGGATGTTTTTCTCAAGCCAAGCCATTTTATTAGACAGGGGTCCCACCAAACCTGAAATCTATAAAAAAAAATTATATAATATTAATAATACAATTAATATGTAATATATTTACACTTGAAGTGTTTCTATTGAGGGAAACAAACCTGGGATTCATCCGTGAATATTCCCAGATTCCTTTCCTATCACTTCTGACAGCTGTATGATAATTTTTTTCCTCGTTGGCTTCTCCCTCTGTAGGTAAACGTTCACAGGTAGCGGTTACATGCGGGAAACTCAAGCATCCATTTTCAGAGCTTTTTTCGCTTTATAGAAATCACAACATAAAATTTCAAAGCCAACGTTTGGAGATTTGTTTCTCTGGACTGTCCACATGAATTTTTGCTGCCAGCTCTTATTCGTGAAGATCAACACAAAGTATATAAGGTTTTATTATTATTTTTTAAATCTTCAAATCTACAAAAGAAGGGTCAAATTAGTGAAGGATGGGGAGCCATTATGATAAAAACTCGAGCAAGAGGAGGAGAATGTGAATCCTTTCTGGGTCACTATTCATCAAAATTCGTAGTCCTTTTTTTTCATCGATTTTCTCATATTTAAACATTAAATCTACTTGATTTTTTGCCGTGAATTGTCAAATTCAACTTTCCTGAACTTAGTATAATTTAAAATTTGTAATGCCCTATTTTTTGGGATCCCGTTTGTAGAGGATCTTTTTTGTTATTTTGCATTATACATGGGGTTTTCAATGGTCTTTCCATATTTAATCAATTAATTTTTTCTGTGAATTGGCAACTTAAGGATTTCAGAATTTGGCATGATTTCATATTTGCATTATCTTACCAAAAACTCAAACCCCAGTTGTTGAACGAGTTGTAGATGATTTTTTTTAATTATAGAAGGGTTTTTCTTTCAATGTTTATGTCAATGGAGAGATTAGTTTCCTCACCTAGAAGAATTTATTATTTAAACCTCACATCTCATGTCTGGGTGATAGGCTAGTTGACAATGTATTTTTTTAATTAATTTAAAGGTATTTTGCATCTTCGTAGGGAAAGCTTTGGCTTTAGATGCCACAAACTATAGGTATATACTTTGTCAAATTTTACACGACTTACATGTGGCCTCATCTTTTGAGGTACATTGCACCTAGAATTGTACTGTGTATATTACTTAAATTTACATATAAACCTTGCTTCTGCAGATTTGAACCTAGTGCTAAGTAATGGAAGACCTGGTTATTTATGACTTGAATTCATCCCATTCAAAAAAATGATGCACATTTTTTTGTATACATGATTTTTCTAATTTTATCATTTCTTAATTATGTGGAATTTTTGTGGAAATATGATTATATTTATAGCTTTGTGGCCTTAATTTGTTGTGTGGACTTTGCTTAGATAGATGATTTGTTAATGGGGGAGATATGTTATTGTGGCAAACAATTTGAAAACTATAGATGTGATATGGATAACAATCACAATTTGGAGAGAGACCAAAAGGCATGACACTGAAACCATTTGTGATGTTGGTACTAGAGAGAGGAAAATTCACTAGATAGCATAGATGTATGTGGATCAGGGTTGGGTTCAATTTCATGAAACACGATCCGAATTCATGTTTAATGGCTATTAATTCGGTGAGAGTACCAGGGCATTAAATATTCATTCTTTTACGAAGAAAAAGGATTGGAAGTACACCATACATACCTCGTACATTGATTATTTTGAGGTCACGATAGTTCTAGTCATGTTTTGGTTTTTAGTACAAGAGTGGTTTTGCTTACTCTTGGCATACAAGATATTTGACCAAGGCAAGAAGCATGTGTTTTTATGTGTGAATGCATGTATGTAAGTTATGTTGTGGACACAAGTTAGTTGATATCAATCAACTCATAATGTTAACAAAACATGCATCATAATTACTAAATCCAGTTGGATCTGGATTTTTTAGTTGACCTAGATAAGTTTGGTTAAGGTTGGCCCCATTTTAAAAAAAAAAATTATTATTATTTTGTTTGAAGTTTTCTACAGAAAAATGCCCAACAACCATAAATATTATATAACATTTATACTTTATATTATGTTTTAATGTTTTTTCATTATATTTGTCAATTTTGCATATTTATAAAATTATGCTCTCTCTGTCTCTCTCACACACATGTATGTATGTATATGTATATGTATATATTATGGACTGAAATTTCTCAAACTTTTTTAATAATACTAAATTTTTGGGTTTTTTACCCTCCTAAATAGATCTAGATTTCTGGACTTGGTAACTATGATATACACCATAGCTATTGGAACTCAGGCCTGAATTGATAAGGTTATCTATATTGAATCACATATTAAAGTATCTGTTAATGTACTACGACTTGTTTACTAAGTATATTAAATTTGACATGGTGATTTAAGATTTCAATATATGTTAGTAATTTTGTAGTCAGGGTTCTTTTTAGAGATTATGATGTTTTTATAATAAATTCATTGTGGGGGCTACCTACCTTACCCTTTCCTCATGGTTTCTTCTTATGTATGCCAACTGAAAGTTACATCAATTGACGAATGTAAATACATATATATTAATATATGTAATCCCTGTATTGATTAATTGTATTTCAGGGCTAGATATTATGACATTCTTATAGAAATTAGTAATTTTGTTGTTTATTTTGTTTGTAAGGTATACATGTTTAAGTTGACTGATATTTTAGTTGATAATTTTTAATCTTTTGGGAAATCTTTTCAGAAGCAATGTATTAATCAACCATATTGCTTCAAATGCAAGTTCCTTGAAGTCAATATTTTGGTGTTAAATTGTATTTTTTGGGCCACAGTTGGCATTACAACTCCATATTATGCTTTCATCTCGCACCCTATCACTCTCTTGCTCTATAGCCTATTTGTGCACTTTTATTATGTATATGGAAAAATAAAATGGATGCATGACTAAATTACTTGTGGAAAATAAATATTGCAGATATGTTTTATCTATTTTACACACAAATAATCATTTTTTTGAAAAGAATAATTGTGACGGTGCAATAACTTAAGAATAGTATATAAACAAAAAAAAAAGAGAATCAAATTTGTTTGCAAAATCATTCAAATAAATTTGCATTAACCAATACGTGGATTATAAAACATGCACAATGAGGTTTCTGATTAGGAGATTTGGAAAAAAATATTCAAATTCAACAGATATATACGAACTAGTTATCGTGCTAAAAAATGATAGATTGATGGGTTCAACTACCCTGGAGATTAGATTTCAAGATTAATTTTGAGTTTAGTTCTGATTGGATAAATTTTGAATATGGTCAAATTATATTCACAACTCAAATAAATTTCTTGTTTATTTGAATGATTTATTTGTTGAATACATTCTAAAGAGTCTTTGGAATGAACTAGGTTACCAACATCCCCTTCACTCAATGATTAACTTGTTTATTTCGAAGAAAACTCAATGGTAGGTAAAATATAATTTGATTACTATGCAAGGACCCATGTATCATTTTAGAACTCTTCTTCCATTAGTAAATATTTGGAGAAGATATGAAATAATTATTCGTAACAATATACCTCCACCAAATACTTCAGGGAGTGTTCACAATACCTTCCATGATGATGACAATGATCTTGCAGATAATGACAATAACAAAGAGGTAACCATGAATGGATTAGTTAATCGTTGTGTAGTTGCATGCATATGACAGAGCATTAAGGTCTTCATTCAAAGATAGTTAAATGTTGACATCCATGAATTTTTGTTTCATGGCATGAGCCTGATCCGTAATATCAGAGGGTGACATTCACCTTTAAACTAGTACTTGATAGTAGTAATATAGCTATCAATTTACTATATCTTTTTTTGCACATAAGTAACTAAAAATAAAATTAATAAAGTTACAACGAGACCCCATCTGATGTAACGTGCCCTTGTTTACATACATGCATTGTTTAAATTAATACGCAAAATAATCATAATATAATATATTAATTATTATGATATATTAATTTAAATTTGTGCATCATATTTTAATTTTAAGTATACTCATCTTTTTATTTCATATTGTGTGTTTACATACATGTGTTTTGTAGAGAACACATTTGCTTTATTATATTTTCGTAAAATGTTTTAAAATGTACGTTTCCAATACTTCTTATACATTGACATTTACACTCACAATGTTCTTCATCTTTACCCACAAAGTTATCATGTTTCTATGCATATAAATACCATGATTCTCATTTACTGCGTATATACACCATACAAAATTTTCTTTTACGATCGCTGTTAATTGTAAGATTATTCCTTGCTTTTGATTACTTCTTTACAAAATATATTATTTTTATATGCAAAATATTAGACTCTAAATAGCATTTGCAACAAATTAACATTTAATTTTTTCTTCATGATCATTGCAGACATCCATGGAGAATGAGTAAGCAAATAAAAGAGGTCATTCTAATTATGCAATACACGATGATCAAATAAATGCACATCGTCAATTTAATTACCATGCATAAAAAAATTCTCTTTTTATTGAACAACCTCACAAAAAATTCAGTGAAAGAATAGATCGTCTTTCTTCAATATATGAATATGATCATACTTGTTATCGATATATTGTGAAAAAAAACAATAATCATTCTTCTACTTTTAATAACATGAACCGTAATATATAACTCAAAATTTTATAAAACCTCATTTAGATTGAGGAAATGTTCATCACATGAATGAATTCAATATTACAAATGCATTTTCACAACATTTATTTTTCTCTTTATTACTCCTTACATGCATTACACTAATAAACACTTAATTAAAATATATAAAAAGACAAATTCAACTGGATATTCCTAACACCATCGAAACAACTGTTAATATATAATAATATAATAGGCTGCTGGCCCTGTAACGAAGTTGAAATGCGGCTGCTGTGGGCTGCAGGTTGAGGCCAACCATGACAGTAAAAGGTCGGTGGCGGTCCTCGTTTCTACATTTTCTAAAACGAAATTTCCCGGGAAACAACAAAATACAATTGACATGACATTTTTTTTACGACGTGTCGCCAAAGGCAACTTTGAACCGAAATGAGATTGGATTACTCTTCCTAAAGACCCGGGACGAGGCAGCTAAGTACATTACGTGACAAGTGAATTTGACACCGACACTACTGCTACGTCGTCAAGGTCAGCAATCTTTTCCCAAAGAGACGTATCAGAGTGGAACATTGAGCGTGAGGGAATAATTTTCAGGACCGTCCGAACACGGGCTTAACTTTTCAATCATGCCTGCACCCTTTCAAAATGGGAGATTTTTTTTAATATAATCTAGGCCCAGTCAACACAACGTTCAAGATCAATCAAATCTATTTGGTAGAGTGGCCTGTACCATGTCGTAGTGATTACTCATTAAATAACATCTTCAACGAAAATGCACGGCTCTAAATCCATGCGTGTTCTTTTCTACTGTTACTCGGTGACTCGGTAGCCCAAAAAGTTTTCGCAACCTTATCTTGTGGAGAAAGAAAACGGGACCAAGCATAAGTTTGTGTTTAATATGGTATAAGAGATGTATGACTTCAACATTTCTCATTTATGTTCACAAGCTATCAAGTGATTAGGTTGCTTTCTTTGTTTAGTGATTTGAGTGAGCGCAACTCTGAGCTAAGCAAAGTGTTGGAAAGCGTAGTCACGGTTGTCTTGGTCCAAGTGAAGAGTGGGCAGTGGGCAATGGACGTCTCCCTGTACTAAGTTTGCACAAGTGTGTCAGAAACGGTTTTGTTGGTTTAGGTTTCGTGAAGCAAGTATTGGGTTGTCTTAGGCAGAGAGTAGCCAAACCTTGGGAGGGGATTCTCTGTTGTAACCATTTGAGTAGTTGCTGAACAATATCGGTTGTGCCCGACTCAGTGGTGTGTGTATGTTGGCTTGTTACCCTGTTATTGTACTTTGGACCGGATTGTCCTGAAAGAGTAAATAAAGTACACGTTTCTCCCAAATTATTCTTGCACTATGTGAATGCTCTCGTGGTTAGAGTAGTTTCCTGTTCTTTGCAAGTGAATGTTATAAGCTTCTGCATTTTAATCCGTTTGTATACAAAAGCATATCATCGTCTCTATGTGTGTGTCTGTTTTCTGCAGGTGAACACTGAAGGCATACTCCGTAGTTCCTGGAATCCCATCGCAATGAGGGATTCGAGTTGGAGCAAGCGATGCCGCACTGGGTTCCAACTTAGGTGAGTTGGCCCCATGACAGTTGGTATCAGAGCACAAGTTTTGTGTCTTGTTTGGGTTGTGTTTGCCTAGTTTATAGTCTTGTTGGGTGTTGTCCACTCTTCCCTTGTTGGGTCAGTCTTGTGTGTTTGAGTCTAAGTCAGTATGACATGAGAACAGTTTGAAGTTCCACCGGAATCTACATCTGGTAGAGGCAGGGTGAAGGACAAAGGTGAAGGTGGTGGTATCAACATAAGAGCAAGAGTAGGTCTGAATTGGATAAAAACTTTGCCGAGCAAGTGAATGCCCAGTTCCATGATTGGGATGTTGTGGTGGGCATGAGGTTTACGGAGCTCGAGGAGAAAGTGGAAACCATGGATCAGACAGCCAAAATATTGACGAAAAGGTTGGAGGAAAGTGGTGCATCTCAGGTTAAGTTACATGATGAAGTGACTAAGTGTCAGGTGGCGATATTGAGTCTTACAAGAGCGCTTGGGTCCAGTTCAATAACCATTTCGAAACTCCCCAAGTTGAAAGAACCTGAATGTTATGACAGTGCACGAGATGAACATCTTTTGGAGAATTTCTTCTGGGACATGAAGGAGTCCCTGACAGGTTTGGGAGGACTGTCAAACACACAAGAGTTGTGTGCTATGACAAGGTATCTTATGGGTATGACGAAGGTTTGGTATAGAACCTTGGCAAATGACATCGCATCAGGGGGATCCACGAAGAGGTTGGACTCCTGGGTGGAACTGAAGAAGGCCCTTAAGGGGGGATCAATTTCGATCGGGGAATGTGGCATGGTTGGCTAGGATCAAGTTGAATCAACTAAAGCAGACATGGAAGATGAGGGAGTACATCAAGTCTTTCCAGAGCCTAATGTTGGAGATAAAGGATATGTTTGAAGCAGATAGGTTGTTTCAATTTATGAATGGTCTTCAATCATGTGTTAAGGTTGAGCTCCATCACCATGATGTGTCAAAAGTCAGTGAAGCAATTGCCATAGTAGATTGACTCTTCGATTTTAGGGAAGAGTCTTCATCCAAGCACACCCAGAGCTCTAACACTCCAAAGGGAAAGAGTGTTAAGAAGAGCTCGAGTAAGTTTTTGGGGAAGCTAGGTGGTAACCACAGAGGGAAGACTACTTAGCAGTCGTCAGTGGGGTCTCAGAAGTCCAGTAGCACATCCAAAGGTGACAGGAAGAAGTCACAAGGTGGAGAATCGAGTGGTAAGGCTTGGTTGAAGTGTTGGACATTTAATGGGTATCATTACAACAGAGATTGTCTAGAACGACCACGGGTGGCAGCAGTTTAGTCAGCACAACCAAATGAACATGGTGAACAAATGATGTGTATGCTCACAGGGCTCAATGCTATGGAAAAGCTTGGGTCCAAAACTCTGAGTGGGGAAAGTAATCTGCGTGGGTTGAATTTTGTGGAAGTGATGGTCAAGGGAAAGATCATCATGACACTCTTGGACATGGGTGCAACCCACAACTATATTACAATCCGAAAAGCCAAAGAGCTTGGCCTCCAGTCCTTCAGAGGTACAAGGTGGTTTAAGGTAGTGAATTCTCCAGCTCAATCTACTCTCGATTTTGCACAGGGTGTGGACGTCAAAGTTGGGGAGTGGAAGGGAAAGTTGGATCTATCCATGATCAATATGGATGATTTCGACTTAGTACTGGGACAAGAGTTTATCCAAAAGGGTAAAGTGGCAATCTTTCCACATCTGGAAACTCTTTTTATGCTGGATTCGATGCAGATGTGCATGGTGAAGACAGTGTAGAGTAGACAGTCGAGAAAGACGCAAGTGTGTTCAGTGATGAGTATGTAGAAGGTTGTAAGGAATAAGGTGGAACCCATGTCTTTGACAACACTTGTTGGTGGTTGGGATGATGAGGAGGGGCAGTAGGTTCCTATTCCAGTGAAAGTGAAGAAGGTTCTTCATGAGTACTAAGATCGTATGCCCAACGAGTTACCACCTTATTTTCCATAGAGAAGAGCCATTGACCATCGTATTGAGTTGGTTCCAGGTGGGAGTCCTCCAGCAAGGGCTCCATATCAGTTATCTGGGCCGGAGATGGTTGAGTTGAAAAAGTAGTTGGAAGAGTTGCTGATTGCGGGGTATCTTTGTCCGTCATGCTCCCCATATGGAGCACCAGTACTATTTTAGAGGAACGTTGATGGGTCACTTAGGCTTTGTGTGGATTATAGAGCCTTGAACAAGTTAACCATAAAGAATCGATATCCTCTACCCGTAATCGAAGATTGCTTTGATCGCCTATCAGGGGTGAAGATCTTCACAAAGTTGGACTTGAGGTCAGGGTACTATCAGGGCAGAATTGCTCTAGGAGATGAAGAAAAGATGACAATTGTCACCAGTTATGGGTCATACGATTTTCTTGTGATGCCCTTTGGGTTGTGTAACACGCTAGTGATGATTTGCATGCTCATGAACAATGTCTTCAGGGCCCTTTTGGACAAGTGTGTGGTCATCTATCTTGACGACATCTTGGTGTTTTCCAAGAACCAGTTAGAACACGATGCATCTTGCAAAAGTGTTTAAGATGCTAAGAGAGCATGACTTGTATGTGAAGAAGGAAAAGTTTTCCTTTGCCCAGGAAGAAGTTCACTTCCTTGGACATGTGATTGGGAAAGGCAAGATTAGGCCAAACCCAAGGAAACTTGAAGCAATAAAGGATTGGGAGCCACCCAAAGATGTACACAGAGTGCATCAGTTTTTGGGTTTGATGAATTACTATAGAAGGTTTATCAACTGGTATTCAAAGCTTGCGAGTCTATTGACTGAATTGTTGAAGAAGGAAGTGAAGTGGGTGTGGTCTGAAAAGTGTCAGGAGGCATTTGAGCTTTTGCATAAGAAGCTGATACATAGCCTATTTTGTCCTTGGTAGACTTTAGTAAACCTTTTGAGGTGCATATAGATGCATATGATTTTTCCATTAGTGAGGTGTTAATCCAAGATAAACATTCGGTTGCGTTTGAGTCGAGGAAACTCAAGGATGCAAAAAGGAGATAACTGGTTCATGAGAAAGAGATGATGGCTATGGTAGATTGTTTGAGAAGGTGGAGGCACTACTTGTTGGGTTCACACTTCATCATCAAGATATACAATGTGTCAAATTCTTTCTTTCTAACTCAAAGCAAGTTGACACCAAAGTAAGCAAGATGGCATGACTTTCTTGCTGAGTTTGATATGGAAATCATGCATACGATAGGCAAAGAGAATGTGGTTACAGATGTACTCAATAAATAGCAGTAGTTGGTGATCATTGCAACAACATCAGCTAGTCCAATTTTTACTCAAGGAGAGAGTAAGGTAGAACTAATAGGGGAGTTGATGGAGAAGATCCATGAAGGTTTAGTTCAGGATCCTCAAGCTGCAGCATTGGTAGAGACCATGGAGGGACAAACTCAACTGGGCAGGAAAAATAGATTCAACATTTCATATGGGATGTTGTGGTTTGCCGAGATTCGGGTTTATGTTCCGAAGTGGGGTAACTTGTGCAAAGATTTGATAAAGGAGTGTCACAATTCTTTGTGGGCAGGCCATCCTAGGCAGAAACACACTATGGCTCTTTTGGAAACGAGCATCTTCTGGCCGAAGATGAGCAAGGAGGTGGATGAGTTTGTTCATTCATGCTTAATCTGTCAGCAAGACAAGCCTGAGCATCAGTTATTGAGAGGGATTCTCCAACCGTTGCCTGTTCCCATAAGGCCTTATGTGAGCGTGAGTATGGATTTTGTCACCGGCTTGCCTAGTGTAAATGGAAATTCTAACATCATGGTGATTGTGGATAGATTTTCTAAGTATGCCACCTTCATCACATGCAAGAAACCTCATATTGCAGAGGATTCAGAAGGGTATTTCTTTTGGAATGTGGTGAAGTATTGTTGTATTCCCTTAAGCATCATCTTGGATAGAGATGCTCGTTTTACAAGTAACTTTTGGCAAGAGTTATTTCAATTGGTGGGAACAAATCTTTTGTTGTCCACGAGATATCATCCAGAAACTGATGGCCGAATAGAGAGGATCAATACAGTGTTGGAGAGTTACTTGTGGCATTTTGTGCGAAGTGACCAAACAAATTGGCCAAATCTGTTGGACATAACACAGTTTTATTACAACAGCCAAAAGAGTGAGTCGAGAAAGTACTCACTATTTGAACTCACAACGGGTCAACAACCTTTCTTGCCTCACATGATGATTGCTAGATATTTTGGAAGGTGTCCATCGGCCACATAATACTTGAAGGATTGGCAAGAGCGGGTTGATCTTATGAGGTTGCATTTGTTGAAAGTAGGAAATCATATGAAGAAATATGCAAATCAATCTAAACAACCTGCTGAGTTACTAGTAGGTAGTAAAGT
Source organism: Torreya grandis (assembly GCA_037957365.1). Lineage (NCBI taxonomy): Eukaryota > Viridiplantae > Streptophyta > Pinopsida > Cupressales > Taxaceae > Torreya > Torreya grandis. Next base: position 1,053,636 of record JARHVA010000786.1, read on the forward strand.
GATGTTGTGGATGGAGCCGAAAGTGTTCAAAGCTCATCTCAGAACAATGAAGTCCTTAGTCTGCAAGTATGATGGGCTATATGAGATTATGGCTTGGGTGGGCAAGGTTGCCTACAAACTTCTGTTACCAAAAAACATGAAGGTGCATCCAGTGTTTCATGTGAGCCAGTTGAAGCCTTTTGTTGTAGATGAAGTTGAGCCAGTTCAGAGTTAACCTAATCATCTTCCTGCAAACGTGATGGATAAGCTGAATCGATAGTTGGAGCAAATACTAGAGGTGAAGACAGTGGGATTTGGTATCGAAAAGAGAAGGGCCTTCTTTGTGCATTGGGTTGGTGGAACTGCAACAAGATGGGAAAGGGAAGAAGCCCTTTGAAACTATAAGGATAAGGTTAGGGCATTCCTAGCTAGTAACAAGTGCTTTGGTCCCTTGGCTCAAGCTTGAGTCTGAAGAGGGGACCTCCTCCAAGTTATATATGGTGGAGTCTTTGGCACCAAGGACATAACCAACTTTAAGTGGGGGAGTCTATAAGGGATGTATGACTTCGACATCCCTCAGTTACGTTCACAAGCTATCAAGCGATTCGATTGCCTTCTTTGTTTAGTGATTTGAGTGAGCGCAACTCTGAGCTAAGCGAATCATTGGAAAGTGAAGTCATAGTTACCTTCAGTTGCCTTGGTCTAAGTGAAGAGTGGGCAGTAAGCAATGGGCATCTGCCTATGCTAGGTTTGTACAGGTGTGCCAGAGACAATTTTATTGGTTTAGGTTTCGTGAAGCAAGGGTTGGGTTGTTCTAGGTAGAGAGTAGCCAAACCTTGGGAGGGGATTGTCTGTTGTAGCCATTTGAGTAGTCACTGAGCAATATTGGTTGTGCCTGACTCAGTGGTGTGTGTATGTTGGTTTGTTAGCCTATTATTGTACTTTAGACTAGATTTCCCTGAAAGAGTAAATAAAATACACGTTTCTCTCAGATTGTTCTTGCATTGTGTGAATGCTCTTGTGGTTAGAGTAGTTTCTTATTCTTTACAAGTGAATGTTATAAGCTTCTGAATTTTAATCCATTTGTATACAAAAACATACCATCATTTGTGTGTGTGTGTGTGTGTGTTTTGTAGAAGTGAACATTGAAGGCGTAGTCCGTAGTTCCTGGAATCCCATCGCAACAATGGATTCAGGTTGGAACAAGTGGTGTTGCACTGGGTTCCAGCTTAGGTGAGTTGGTCCCGTGACATATGGGAAGTGATGTTTTCGATTATATATGTGATTGTGCTATGCTTTTGATTGTCCTAAGAGGTAACTGACTTTTATTTGGCTTTTCTTTAATTTTTAAGATGTTTGATTTTAGGCTGTGTGAATAGTTGCTTCTTTTTTCCATCTATTTTTTGCCCTAATTCAAAAAATATGAGCAACTTGACTACTTTGAATAACACACTGAGTGGCAATCCTCCTCCAATCACTGTCAATGGCCCTTTTGACTTGTTCTTGAATCTACTTAGACAATACATGGACAATGTTTCATCTAGTATCACTAACAAGGTACATTATATTTGCAACATTCTGATACTTTCTCTATTAGTTTAGAGATTATTTTTAGCTTCCTCTAAAAGAATGGGTTACACTAAGTATATCAAATATAATGGAATATTTGAATATATCAAATAAGTTAACTATTTTAATTATTAAAAGATAATAAATATTAAAGAGATAATTAAATATTATTTTAATTATTTTAAATTATAAATATTAAATGTATATAATGTTAAGTTTATATTTTCAACACACTCCTTTAAGTTTTATTTTTTATATTGATAATATCCAAACTTTCTCTCAGATGTTCAAAAATCTTTTTAGCTAATAACTTATGGAAAATATATGCAACTTATCTTCGGAACTACAAAATTTTGAGTATATTTCACTATTGTTGACGAGTTCTTTTATAAAATGATATTTTGTATCAATGTGCTTGTTCTTTTTGTAAAAAATACAATTATTTGATAATGTTATTGCTGAATTCTTATCACAAATGATCTTTATTGCTCTTACTTCAAGTCTGACAACATTCTTTTCATCCATATTGATTGACATGCTATCAACATAACTATTACATATTCTGCTTCTGCTGTTGAAAGAGTTACAATGGGTTTTTTTAAAGCCCGTGACATTGCTCTTAAATTAAAATAAAAATTATATTCTTAAATGCTCTTTCTGTCATCAATTCTACCCACAAAATTATTGTATTTGTAACTAATTAGCTTGAATTCATCTAATTATGTGTATAAAATACCATAATCTCTTGATCCACTTATGTATCTCAGATTTTTTTTCCTATTTACCAATGAAAGTATTTTGGAGTTTCCATGAACCTTGAAATTAGAATCACTACATACATTATGTTAGGTCTTATTGATGTCAAATATATCAAATTTATAACTAGTCTTTTATAGAATGTTGGATCAATATTGTTGCTCTTATCTTCTTTGCTAAATTTCAACTTGATACAATAGGTGTAGATTTTGGTTTACATTTTAACATCCTAAACCTATTCAAAACATCACTATCATACTTGGCTTGATGAATGAAAATTTCACCATTTGTTTGATTTAGTTCAATGCCAATAAAATGTTTCATCAAACCTAAATCTGTCATCTCAAAAAAATTCTTTATTGCTGATTTAAACAACTCAATTTAAATATTTCTTATGAATATCAAATCACCAACATATAAATATGCAATCAAAATTTCACCTTGATCATTCACCTTGATGTAAAGAGTTAGTTGATTGATGCTTTTGCTGAAACAATCACTCAACAGGTATGAGTTAATGTGACTATACCAAGCTCTTGGTGCTTGCTTAAGGCCATACAAAGCTTTCTTTAATTTGAAGACTTTGTTTTAATGACCAAGAATCTCATATAAGGTGGTTACTACACGTATACTTATAATATTTAACTTAAAAACATTGACTTGACATCCATTTGATAAACTTTTCAGTTATTCTGAGCTACAATTGATAAAATAGGTATGACTCTATCCAACCTTGCTATAAGTGTAAATGTCTCATTAAAATCAATTTTAGGGTGTTGTGAATATCCCACTAACACCTATCTCACCTTATGCTTATCTATATTTCCATTAGCATTAAACATTGTCTTGTAGACCCATTTTTATTCCAATAGCATTTTTTCTTGTTGGAGGATTCATTAGATCTTATATCCTATTTATCTCTATTGCATCAATTTATTCATTCATAGATTTATGCCAATTCTCATTCTTAATTGCTTCTTCAATAAATACCCGATCAACTATTTTAAATAATAAAAAATATACCAATTCACCTTTTCTGATGTGTATGGTCAAGAATCAGTCTTCCCCATTACACTTAAAATACCAAAGTACCAGTTCATGCAAGAGTACATGGGGGAAGATGAAATAATACAATCTATACTACTCGACATAGTCTAGATGTAGGATGTAATATCTGAAGCACTACACAACTTCAGTAGATATTAGAGATTTCATCAAAAGGTGTTTTAACAAAAGATCCAAGATTAAATCCTTCAATATTTCATACCTAGTGATTCTATTAAATAAAATACATGAGAAGAAAGGACAACATGATAAGTTCACTCTTTTATAGATTGGACCATATTAGATATTCAAGATTCTAGAAAAAAAATGCCTTCTAATTGAAATACCTTTAAGGTAATGACCTCATCTTTGCAGTATATGGATGGCTTTTGAAGCACTATTTCATGGCTGCTCCAACTAAAAATGCCTCAAAGTGACTTTAAGTGTAAATGTAGATGTAGGATTAAAGTAAATTTCTCAATTTCTAGATTAGATTTCTTGCTTTTTAGAGTAGTTTTTATGCTTTCTAAGATTAGTCTTCCCTAATTTATGGATTTGTTTTAAGTAAACTAGTTGTTATAATTTAGACATTAGTTCTTTTAAGCTACAAAACAAGCTAACTAATTTCCTACATCGAGGTTAAAAAATAATAGCCAATAACAAATTAATAATTCATAAGGATACACCGTTGGTCCTCATAAATATTTATTATAGTAGTAATAGAGCTTTTGGGGTTAAGGTATGTCTTGTGACTAAATTAGGTCCTACTTTGGTTGAATGAGTTCACTATACCTATTAGATTCACTTTAATATAATCATGCAAATTTTAGAAATACTTTACATTTCTAAAAGATTAATTGCATTATAACATGCTAAAATTTGGATGGGAGATAATAAATATAAAACTAGATATACACTAAAAGGGACATATTGATTTAAATAAGTTTTCTTATGCATACACCCAATCGATGGTGATTTCTAACCTTTCTTCTATTTGTGTTTCATATATATAACATACAAAATGATAAGAAAGAGTGATTTAAGTAATCTCTATTAAGGCTATGGACACCTGAATGGAAGTAAAATAAGGCTTTGAGTAGGATCATAGGTATCTCTATCAGGGCTATAGACATTTGGATGGAATAAAAGAAATACCTAAATTTTTTTCACTATATGATTACAAAATTGGAGATCAAAAGGAAATCTAAAGTGTCTATCAAAGACTTTTTCAAAAGACTCATAACAAGAGAAAATTGAATTCACAAGATATAGACTCAGATCCAAGGAATGTAAAGGGTTAGTATGTTGCATTAGGAAGTAGGAGTATATTCAAGGTTTGGTTTGTTTATTCATTCCTAAGAAGGGCCAAAGTTTTTTTATGGTTTATTTTATATATTATGGGTTCTTAAAATACTCAGGAGTATTTTCCCCACTGAGTCATCAGTTTTTGTGCCTTGATAAACACACACCCCATTTTCAAAAAATTCAAATAGGGACCCATTTTTAATCAAATATTATTATTTGAGGTCTTCTAAACTAAATATATATAACATAGAGTTTGAAAATCAAAACACAAGGAAACTTAATCTAATGTTAAAATTAACTCACTTGCCTCTCTTGATCTATGTTGCTTACTTGATTTAGTCGATGAGATTTAATTCATTGTTTGCAAAGTGCCTCAAATTTATGAAGGAATCAAAGATGTGTATAAGCCATGCTAAAGAGTTTACTTTTCACCTTCCATGTTAACCTATGCTTATGTTTGCTTAATGTATGGTTTAATGTCTAACTACGTTGACTTATTTTTTTACTTTTAGTTGGGACTTTATCTATGTTATGTCTTAAACAAGTCATTCCATGCTAAGGTGTCTTTCAGAGCCTCCTGAAGCTCATTTGCTCTTACCACACAACATTAATTCTCTAATTTAGAGCCTAAATAAAGAATGAAGTATCCCGATGGTGACATCAGTATAGTCTTTTTTATGAATAGTACCAGGCAAGTGCAGTAGTGAGAGCCATCCACATATCATCATCTTGATATTCCAAAGGTGATGTCAATATGGATATTTGTACGAACAGTCCTTGTAAAATGGATCACTCGCTAGTCCAAAGGTGACATCAGCATTGACATTTTTATATAAAGTCTCAGTCAAATAGAGTAATGATAGCCATCCATTATTAAGTAGGCTTTTTCTCACTTTTGGTTTTACCCACATGGTTGTTATTCAACATGCTTAGGGTAGTTAAGGTCATTAAGGGAACACACACTTAATGTGTTTTCTAATTATGAGTTGAGTTGTTACATTGATGGTAACCTAATTTATCACTATATAATGTACCTATTTTATACTTTTTGACTAATGAATTACCTATTGAACATTAATGAATCTCACTTTTGCTTTGTATTCTTGTTCTCAACTATATTAGGTTTTTCATATAATTTGTGATGTTTAGAGATCATAGAGAAATTCAACATGGTATCAGAGATATGATTTGATGACTTATTTTCCATTTCAAAATCCTTGGTGAGATATTTTACATGCATGCATTCTTAGTAGTCTCTTAATTTTTCAATTTTCATAGGTTTGGTGGGATTTAGAGAAAATTTGGGCAAACTATACATCTAAAGTCTCGATCATAAAATAGGTAATACCATCAATCTAAAAGGAATAAAACCCCTAAGATCAACTATACACTTGACCTAGATCCCTAATAGTGATTTTTGACAATTTTTGGAGGGTTTCAAGGCATTTTAGGGATTTTCATGCAAATATGTATTGTAGGGGTCTCAAATTAGGAACATACTTTTGGTTTTTTCTAGGTTTTTTGAGTTCTCAAATAAGTGCTTTATATATTATGTGGAGGTCATATAAAACTTGTAGATCTAGGTATTTTCCAACTTTAGCAAGTTTTTAAAACCCAACAGGGACATTTCATAGTCAAGTGAGTTTTCACCCTTGTTGAAGCATCATCATATTTTGACCCCCTATGTTCATCATAGTTGAGATCTCCTAACCCTACCAACACCTCCAATAGACTTTGACACCCTTTCCTACATGATTATCAGACTCCAGACCCCCTATCAATATTATTTCCAGATCCCATGATACTTGCTCACACATATGTTGGGTTTTACCCTATGTGCAAGCACCTCTACCAGGTCTTGTGACCCCTAATTACACATATTTTAGATTCTACCCTATGTGTCATCACATCCATCAGGTTAAAACCTACATGCTATCACCTCCATCAGGTTAAGTGACCATCTATGTGCTTCTACTAAGTTTCACTGATCTTGCCAGCATGCCTATTGGGTTCTTCCACTTGTAAAATCATCTCAAGATATTTATCATCCTTCTTCTACACCCTATAATGTGTGTGCAACCATCAAATTTAACATAATGTTTTCATAAATTGGTGTATTTTAAGGGTGATGCATCACACACATCAATCAAAAGTATAAAGGGGAGAACACCCACAATAATCCTTAACCCCTTGGTCACATGATGTAAGCATTCAACTTAGCTCTTAGCCCTTATCATATGGAAATTAAGCTCATGGTCACTTCCAACCTAAAAGTGCGTAAATTTTGCTTAAAAGAGGCTTAAATGTTTATTTTAAAAGTTGATGCATAAAATAATTTCCTTTGAGGAAATTAATAAAAAATTTCCACCACTATTTGCCACCAAAAGTTTCTTGCGAGTAGATTTTTAAACACGTATAACTTTTATTGGTAGCTTAGATTTGAGTGTCATCTTCTTCAAAAGTGCCTATCTGTTTGTGTTCTACGTATTGGTAGTGATTTTGAGATTATTATATATCCTTTCAAATGAACTATTATACACTATTGGATGCATTATGATTGGGTCCGATAGCCCTTTAGTTCTTTAATACTTATGCACATACTTTTATTCATCTCAGTTGTGACCAACATCTATATGAGCGTGCTTGTATTTGTAACTTAAAGGGGGTCACTCTCATAGTTCTAAGGGGGCACTATGTGGTGTTTTGTACTTTTCTTTTCTAAATTTTTTCTTTACTTTATGCAAAAACCTCTTTTCTTATATCATGGAAAACTATTGGTCATTTCATCCTCATATGGCATTCAATTATCATGAATGGAAAAGTAGCATACTACTTGCCCTGAGAAATAAAGATTTATATAGGATAACTATGAATGGGGAATCTTAACCTATAATAGATGAAAATAAAAATAAATGGTTTGACAAATGTGATCAACCATATACTTATTTTAGTTTGTCTATTTCTCCTAACTTATGTTTTCACATTGGATATGTTAAAACATCGAATGAAGTATGGATCACACTAGAAAAACTCTTTGAAAATAAGGATGTGATAAGAGGTCATGAACTGGAGAATGAGCTCATCAGTTTGAGCTAGGGTAACTTTGACACACTACAAGACTTCTTCACTAAGTTCAAATCTTTGAGGTTGTAACTAAAATAATGTGGAATAGATGATAAATATGACCAACTTGTTCTTTCTATACTCTCTAAATTGGGTCCCGACTATTTTATATTCATGCCTACTTTTCATGACACAAAAACGTTCTCTTAGAACTACATGGAAGATGCCTTCTTTAGATACCTTTATTTTTGACTTGACTAAGGAGCAAGATAAGTTGATACATATGGGCACACTTAAGTCCTCAAAATATTATGTACTCTTTGATAAGAAAGAAAAGACTTCAAATAATAGAGAGAAGAAATAGAACACAAAGGATCAAGAGAATGATGCAAATCTTCCTGTCTCCAAATCCAATAATGAGACCTCTTTTTCTAGTCATAATCCTAAAAAGGATTGGATCAAATATGGGTTTTGTTTAGGAGAGCATGATGAAAATAAATGTTTGAAGAAGCATATTGACTAACTAACTAATATAGTCAATAAACACAACATCAATGTCCTTGATTCTGCCATTTAGAATTCATCAACCCATTAATCCTCTAAGGCTAATGACAATGGTAAATAAAACACAAAAGAGAATAGTAATGAGAAATCAAAGGGTAAGTCCCTAGTTGAAATTATACTATAGACTCCTACATGGGTAATTGAATTTGGTACTTCACATCACATGGTCTCCTCAAATATAGAGTTAATTTCCTTGAAATCATATGACATGTCCTCTATATAGTTGGGTGATGATAATTCTAAAAAGGTTCTTAGGAGAGGGTCTATTGAAGTGAGTGGTGGAACATTCAATAATATTTTAAGTGTTCCCTCACTTTCAAATAATCTTATATTATTTTACCATATCACTCACCTTAATCTGGGAATGCGAGTTGAATTCACTACATATTTAGTGTATGTTAGAGAGATACACAGTAACACTATATTAGTAGTGGGAATGGTCGATCATCAAACTCGACTCTAAAAATTCTCACACTTTGCTCCTATCTCTCCTTCAAATTATTCTTCTTTGGACTCACCTAAACTTGATGACATTTTTGAACTTGAGAACACCTATGATATTGATGACTCTTCTTATAATATAGATGACTACAATAGTTATGGGGATATGCCTCCATCATATCGTTGACACCTTCAAAATGTTAAGGAGTTATTTCCTAATCAACCTACCTTTGGTCCACTTTAGACATTATAAGGAACATGTATACTCATCTAGGACACATCAGACATTAGGCAGTCTATACCCTAATTTTAGGGCATTCAACAATCTTTCATTGCCTCTACTCTCATTGTACCATAATTACATAGAGTAGTTGGCCCTCTTACCTTGCATGAGGAGAATAGTTACTTGTATAAGAATCATACCTTGGTTGAAGATCCATTAGGCTCTTGATAGACTCATTCACTATTCTAGGGTGATCCACTCTTCACTGCATCTACTTCTAATCCACAGTCACCTTCAAGCACTCCATTGTAGGATAATGGATGGCTTTATGGATTTGTATAATCTAATGGGGATTTTTAGTTCCCTTATCTTCTTTTCTATATTTTAGGAGAGGAGTTTTATCCTATGGGTTTTCTCATTTTCTTCATTTTATGAAAATTGCATTGTGTTTGGGTACCTCATCATGCCTAGTTGTCAGCACCCAATTATTCTACCCACCTAAGCTATGATTTATGGGGGTGTTAGTGTAAGTTTTTTTTATCTCTTTTAATTTTACCTACATGATTTTTAGTCAGCTTGCTTAGGGTTGTTAAATTCATTAGGGGAACACACACTTAATGTGTTTTCTAATTGTGAGATAAGTTATTACCTTTATGGTGACCTAATATCTCACTATATAATGTACCTCCTTTGTACTTTTTGACTAATGAATTTCCTATTGAACACTGATGAATCTCATTTTTGCTTTGCATTCTTGTTATAACCTATCCTAGGGTTTTCATATAATATGTGATGTTCAGATATCTTCGATCAAATCAACATCCATGTGTCATCATCTTACTAGCCTAGAGATGACATTAGCATGGACCTTTGTATGGAAAGTCTTAGGTAAGTAGAAATGAGATTCATCCATGTGCCATCATCCCAATAACATGTAGGTGATGTCATAATGGACCTTTATATGGAAAGTCTTGGGCAAGCACAATAATTAGAGCCATCCATGTGTCATCATCTCCATAGCCTAGAGATGATGTCAGCATGGACCTTTACATGGATAATCCTAAACAAGTGAATCAATGAGATCTCACCAAGTGTCATCATCTCACTATCCCATGACCAAAGAAATCAAGCATGTAAGCTAAAGCTTAGGTAAGAGTGTAAAAATGAAATATAAACATGTGTCCTTCAAAGCCATGTAAAGAAATAATGAAGACATCAAAGCCAATACAAAGAGATCAAAAAAGAGACTTTTGTCATATCAAGATGACTAAGCAACCAAAAGAATGCAAAATAAACCACATGACAGTAAAAGTTGATGAAGTTGGTACTAAGAAAATAAAATACAAAGAATAAATAAGGATAGGAGTGAATTCCATTGCTGCACTTAATTCACATGAAATGAATAAGTAATTAATTCAATTCTTAAATCCAACATAGCTAAAGCAATATATTTCAAATTTCCATGTCCGTAATAATTACATTACCTCCAAGCTATTAAGAGTATTGTGAATTTTGAGCTCAAATGCAAACTGTGAATCTAGAACTCCATTGCAACTAAAAATTTATAAGCTTTTCATAGAGAAAATAGTTTTAGACAACATCAATGGCTTCCTACTATTTCATCTCAATCCCCTCTACATAATCAATTTCATGACAAATCAAATACAAAGATACAACGTTTGATTTAGTGGCATTGAGACATGAATTTAAATAGTACTATGTTATTTGGGATATGGTCAATGTATTCAAACCATATAATGATGAGGACCAACTCTCTATTTTCACATGAATGTACAAGGGTAACCTCATAGCCATCAAAGAATCTAACTTTCACAATGTAGTAGTTAAGCCAGAGGTAATGCCCTATATTGACCTAATGTTTGATTTATTCATGAATGACAAAGCTACTAGAAAGATACCACACTTTAGGCTTGGCAAGAAACCAATTGTAAACATCAATGGAAATGAATTTGAGAGATAGTACAGGATCCACTTCCTAGACATGTCATATAATCAAGATATGGTGAATTCATGGCTTTAGAATAATAATGTCAGTAGTAAGTTGCAAGAATGGGTTGATAGCCCAAGAAAATTTGTAGTCCAGGGCCTTACCTCAACTATCCCCATTGTGGTCTTCAGAATAGGGGTAAGAATCACCATGGCTCTGCTAAATAACGTATATGATTTTTCAACCATTATTTAAGTCAATGAGGTAAGGGTCCCTTTGCTTTATATGATTTTAGCTTTCAAAAAAATCATTACAATAGGGGAGATCATTAGCTCCAATTCGATTCTAAAACTCATAAATCCTAGAATTTCCCTAGATGAGAATTTCTACATGATGTCCTATGTGGTGGATGTGGTGAATTGAACTTTACATTTATCTTATGAGAAACCCTAACAACCATATCTTGATTACCCTAAAAATGTGACATGTGATGAATTTAGTGTTCTTCATGTACATATATTTAAGAAGAATATGAAAAGTTTAATAAAGACCTTCTATCCCATTCTCTATCAATTAATTTATAGGAAGAATATGCCTATAATATATGACCCTATCAAGAAAACTATTTGAAATATGGGTGATTACTGGTTGTAACCAAAATGCATAGTAATCAAAATTGAAGACACAAAGGCACACCCTTTATATTTACCAAGGATTATGCCTAATAATGTGCCTAAACAAGAGATTGTTACCCAACTATTGGATAATGTTTATGATGAATTAAAGAAGGCTAAGAAAGCAACAATCCATATGAATTCTCTTAGAATTGGTATGATGTAATACATAAGGTGGGAGCATCTCCTGTTGGTTGGAAAAATAAGCACACATTATAGGTTCAAAATGGAACTTTCAGACACAGGGACCCTAGAAAGAATTTAGGAGATCACCTTAGAAAATATGAATGAAAAGTAAGGATCAACTATGGGCACCTATCTTATGATTATGTCAATATATTTATGAATGTTGAAGATGATTTTGAGGTGGCTATAAGGATGCATAGGGCAAACAATTTATGATTGTGGCTCAAAACATCTAGTATGATCCTAGATTCACTAGGGAGGATGCTAAGAGGATCGAGAAGTAGGAATGGGTTTTAAAAACTATCCATAGAGCCCCTCCTCATGTAGAATAAGAAATGAAGGAAAAAGTTGGCACATATGGGGAACCTTATATTAGATAAGGAGCTTCAACAACTCCAACCTCCCTTGTACACATAACTATTATTACTTCTCCATGACACATTAATGAGGGACTTTTATCCATGCTTCTTTTACCCCAACTCCAAGCTCCCTTGTACACATAACTCCAAGCTGATTAGTAAATTCCTGCAAGTCCTAACACATTAGCTGGACTTTTATTCATGCTTCTTTTACCCTATTAACCATTATACAACAAGTCTTCCTTCCTTTCTATCTCAAGTTTATATTCCTTCTCCTCCTTTATCTCCACCACCATTGATAGTATCTCAGTCCATTGTACTACCATCTCCACCACCTATCATTCCTCTATTGGTTACCACTCCTCCATCTCCCTCACCATCTACTACTACTAATACTACTACAATCCCTCCATCTCCCATTCCACCTTCAACTAGGCCAGCCTCTATGGTTTCAAAATTGATAATGACATACACAAGGAAAATCAAGACCACCCCCCATATTTCACCTCAAAAGATGTAAGTAGAGGATAAGAAAGCAATTTCTTCTAAGGAAAGGAAAATGAGAAGAAAGGGTGACCTAGGTACAAATTTATGATAGTGAGGAGGAAGATAAGAGATGGGATAATAAATAAGAGTGGGTCTCAAATATTGAAATAGAATAGACATAATCCTTTGATGAGACCACTTGGATAGAAGATGATAATGAATGGCTAACTGAGGGAAGCACTTAGGATGGATAGTATTATTGCAATCTAAGGAAGTCAACTAAGGAAGTGGTAACTTAGGGGCTATTGAGTTTCTATTAGATAAAGAAGGAGATGTAGAATCTAAGATGCACATCATAGTACAGGGCCCAACCCTAAAAACACCTCCATACTCTCCACCTTAGATCACTACAATGACACCTACAACAATCATTACCTCGATTATCTCTCCCTTGGTTGTAAGTTACCCAAGTCCACATTATTTAAGAACTTCCTTAGTTATTGAAAATAATAGTGATGTAGGATATTTATACATTCTTTTCATTATTTAAGTTAAATAAATCAGCCACAAGCAGTTGTAATATCCATTTTGACTACCACAACCCAACTTGCTAATCTAGGCCTTGCCACCACTATTATGGTTACTGATGATGCCTATACTTCTATTAATGAATATTTATAAAACTTATTAGTCACCCATATAACCTACTCATTCTTTAGTGGAACTAGTCCACAGTCCCCTAAGCCAAACAAAGGGGTACATTTATTAAAGATGGTGTTTACATCAATTTTTCTACCCTAGTTACCCCTCCAATGATGAATACAAAATAAGAGATGACCATTGGCCTAACACCCTAGGTAGACTTACATGCCACCTCAATCCAAGAAGAAGCATAGAAGGCCAAGTATGTCATTGACACACCAGTCTAAAGGTAGGTTACTGTATGGAGGAAAGTTATTCTTCCTTTTGTTGAAATAAGGACATACTCCCCAAGGGACATGATACCTCCATGATAATCCTCCTCAGCAACTCATGTAGCATAAAAAAAAAAACATATAAATAAATTTCATTAGACATTCCCTCATGGATCCAATAGTTGTAAAAAGAATAAGTAGGGAGGTAATATTTGTTAATAACTAAGCAACCCACAATAAAGTTTCATTTTGACAAACAAACAAACACCTTGAGAAAGGTGAAGACGAAAACTATGGTTTTTGAGGGTCAATAGGTCTAGTTGGAACAAAGAGAAGACATATTATCTTTGATAAAATGAATAAAAATATATCCCTCGGACCTAAATATATAAAGGGAGGACCCTTATACCTTTGTAGATGCTATTGGGGGAGTCATGAAAGATATGTTCAAAATTTATGATCAATCTAAATAGAGGCAACCAAAATGAGTACTATCCAGGCCACCAAAGAGACAGTGGACAATTTATAAGGGTTAGCTATGAAATCATTTAGCACTATTTGTTTAATAAGGTCCACAAAGGCTACCTCCCAACCCAAGTGGGGAGACATTCTTCAATTATTCAACAAAATATAAATATATTTATGGTAAGTTGCATTTTAGAATTTAGGTAACAAGGAATAAGGCTTATGCCGATGTCAATTTAATAAAAACATTTAAAGTTGCTTGGACACAAAATTATATTACTATAAAAATAGATATTGTACTTGAATGGCATCAAGAGATGTGATCTCTATTCTAAAAATTTGCAAAGTAGGAAAGAGAAACTATCTCTGTCCTAACTAATTTAAGAGTTAAAAAAATAAGCACTCCACAAGGGTAATTGGTGCCCATACTCATTTTTGAGAACCTCTTATGAGTAACATTGGACAATTTTAGAGAATAGATTGATAAAAATGTCTATGGAACTAATGTTGAAATAATGCAATTGGTCAATTTTTCAAGGGATAAAATTATAGGGAATGAGGCACTACATGCAAATGTTAGAGTTGTAATGGGTATCCATAAGAAAATGATGGAAAAACTTCCTCAATTATTCAAAAGAGCTCTACTTGATTTTGAGACCATAGATGTCAACTTATAAGAAAGTCATGCACTTTATCTATAGATGGAAATAACCAAGTAAGCTACTTCAATAGCAGGGACCATGCCCATTCCACCTCAAAGTGCTCAAATTCCCAAGTATACACTAGTGCATACTCAAATTGGGCCTATCTATGTGCCACTTCTAATGACCATATACAAAAATACATCAAAAAATACTTCAATATTATCTATAGTTCTAGTGTCTATTTCAATTTCAACACTAGTTTCAACTCTAGTTACAACTCTAGTCCCACTGAATTCGGCATCTACTTTGGATATGTCATAGTTTTATTCTTTTAGCAATGCTACATCATCACTTTCTAAATATAAATATATATATTTACATGTTTTGATTGAGATGGAACTTTTAGTTCCTAATTCATTTAGATTGTATATATTTTATTTTAGATGGAGAATTCTATTTTGAGAAATCATTATTATACATGCATACTTTGCATGAGATTAACATACGATGTTATTTTTATATATGTATTTTTAGACTTCTCTTGAGAAACGAGGCCTTCCACATCCTAAGATTATTTATACTTTTATATTCCTATTCTAAATGAATGAGAATTTTGACTATTAAGATTAATTGGAAAATTTGAGAAGTTATGCAATTTTAGTCTTGATGTGCAAAATATGATTCTTTTCCAACTTGTGCATTGTGTAAGAAGTTATATCATTTTAGTTTCTTAGTATTTTGGTTTTTCACGAGTTATCTTTTAAATATATGGTTTACTCATATTGAGATATTGCTGATCTGATTTCCTTTTGCATATAAATTATAATCCCCCTTGTAGATGTGTTACTATGTCTAATAAATGCAATAACCTTTCATTTCATGTGTTTAAGTATGTTTTATTTCAGTTTTATTTTAATTATAACTATGTTTGATTGTTTTTTTGATATAGTATCCTCCAAAAAATATTAGTCTTTGATTCCTTATCTAATCCCTAGTTCAAGTGTTGGTCTTTAAAAGTTTCATTTGGTGTGGTCCACAAGCCTCATTTTCCCCCATACCTTCCCCTTGTTTTGAATTTATTTTTAAGTCCTACCCACCATAGGTTAGAACCATCATTAGTCCACCCATCTCAAGAAGATTTATATTCACCCAAAGCCAACCCATCTGTGGTAAACAAATTGCCTTGCTTATCCTTAGTCCACTAACAAGTTGTTTACAAAATCAAATTCCCAATTCAAATATGTTCAAAATTGTGAATGTTGTTTGAATCAAATATTAGTGTGATGGGCCTTATACTTACATAGAGTTTGATTCTAAATGGTAATTATGATGCTGTATTTGGAGACATGCATACTAGTGGTAATTTTAAAGGTACAAGTTACATGAGAAGGGTTTTGATTTCAAATTTTTGTCAAGTGGGGTTTCATAAAGTGAAAGCCTAAAGTGGTAATCGTATTGCACTTAAAACTCATGACCACTGACCCCATTGCATATATTGTGTATGAAGCATTAATAAATAATATTATGATATTTTTAATAGAGTTAGCGATAAAAAAATGAGGATGTGTGTTCATTATTATGCTGTGGCAATGAGTTGTGTGGGGAGGAGACATTTTGTTTCAATGCAAGGGATGAATTTTTTAGTTTTGGCAAAGCATAATTTTGTAAAGTACAAAAGTGTAAATTGGTAGTCATACCTCATGGTCATTGATTAACATCACCTTTTATGCATGAATCAAGAAATAATAGACTATAATTTCTATCAGGGGTAATGATAGAAAATGAGGTCATGTATTCATTCATACAATAATGTTATGTACCAGGAGGAGACGTTACGCTTGATAAAAAGCTTAATTAATATCAAGGTGGTGGGGAATGACAGTGTCATATAAAGCCTGAGAGGTGAAATAAATCAAGGTGATTTTGGTGGTGATGGTGAGGGGTAATGACAAGGTATTTAAGGGGGTTATGCTATATATCTTGAAAATTTATTTTTCAAAATGGATATATTAAAAAATAATAAGTATAATAATATTATAAAATAATACTATACATTAATATTATATTTTAGTATTAATATAATATATAACATATAAAATGTAATTTTTTATTTTGGTAAAGTGTGGTTTTGTAAAGAGAAAGACTGTAAATCAGTAGTCATAACTCACTCAAAACCCATGACTCTCGGCCCCATATCACCTTTTTTACACACAGTGGTAAGAAATAATAATCATATATTTTTGGAGGACGTGATGGTATATAATGATATTATGGATTCCTTCATATGATATTGCATTGAGCTATGCAGGGAGGAGATTTTTTGTTTCATGAAGATCTTCAATAATGGCAAAGTGGTGGGAAAGGGCTAGGCAATATAAAACATGCAAGTGGTTAACTATTTCAAGGTGAGTTAGGTGGTGATGATGAGTGAAAATGATAGGGTATTTATTGTGATATCATGGACCACATAGCTTATACCACACATCATACTTGGATTTAGGGTAGCTATTAAAATTACATGACTTGCACACATTGCAAAGGGATATGTAGTTTGTAAGGTTACAACATCTTTAATTGGCTATTTTATATTATTAAGGGGACAAAAACATCATGAGTGATAATTTGATGGTGATTTGGATCCATGTTTGATGAGTGGCATGAATTGACATTATAATGTTGCTTATGTGGGAACAAGACATTGAGGTACCATAGTTTATCTTGTAGCTTATGTTAATCCATAATATAAATATATCAACATCTAGAGTGATTAAATTAGGCTTAAAAAGATACATAATTTTGGGTGTAAAGTCACTATTGTCACAATTCATAGTAATGAGGTGGTAATCACTATTCATGTGATGAAGTGGTAATTACTATTCACCATAGTGAGTTAGAAGTGACTATGCATCACTAGTAAAATTTAGAAAATAAATGACTACATGACTTAAACTCTTAGTCACAACAACTAAAAATGTCTAAATTCTACTAATTTTTTGTAACTTAGCTATAAATGAGTAAATAAATGACTAATTTGGTCATCAACTAAAAAACTATTTAATCGTACAAATAAAAATGACTAAATAGTTATTCACGCAAATACAAATAGATGAAACTTTAAAAAAAAAATTCTAGTGGGAGTGTATTCATTGAATATTTTCTCATTTCATTAGTTGGTAATTATAATGGCACTGAGGTGTTTTGGGTTATAAAAATGAATTGCATGGGTGATAAAGCTTGTCTGGAGAGGACCTGGAGACTTCTGAAAAGGTGGGCAAGGAATTTTGAGTTTGTTGTGAAGAATTTGAAGTCAGTGAGGCTGTCTACAATGAAGTTAAATTGGGGATGCCCTCTACAGTGAATTTAGAGGTAATTCAAAACCCTCATTACATTAAACACAAAATCTATAACTTTCTGATTGTCAACCTACAATAGTTACATAGGAAACTGAGTACCAAAACCATACATGCAATTTAGGGTTAAGAGGACTATTTTTTCATTAGTATTGATTTAAAAAATTATTATAGATAGGGAGTTTATATTCATTCCATTATGTTACAAAAATTCTTAGTATTGATTAAAAATTCATTCTGTTACAAAAAACCCTATGGGTTTTATATTCATTCCAAAAATTTCTCTTTAGGGAAGCTACAAATTCCCAAAGAGTTTTCCCAAGGTCTTGGTTTCCTTCTTATAGGGGTATATGAAGCTACAAGCTTCAGACCTTTCACATTCCAAAAAAAGATTTTTCATATACCCACCCCTTAATATGACCTATTACAACATATACTTTTTGACAAGTTTTAAAAAGACCACCAAATATATTATGAATACATATTGGAAAGCATAAAAACAAGAAAAAGAAAAAAATACAAGGACGTCCAAGATTTTTTAGTGCCATGTTGATGCCAGCTTGATGCTCATTGATCCTTTGCATACTTGGCCTGCTTATTCTTTAGTTATCAGATAATGATTCTCCCATTGGTACATTATGAAATCATTAGGCCACTTATATTCTTAAATCTAGTGTAGGATGTCTTGGTGATCTTTTTATCTTTAGTCTAACAACACTTTGACATCATTAATGAACTTTGTATATCTAGCATCTAGAGTAATTACTCTATCCAAAATGACATTGAAACTAGGAATATTTATGTTTTGATCTTTTTCAAGAAATCAATGACTTGATAAACTGTTTGACCATATTCACTTTTCCATGCATTAAAACCTTTGATATTTTTATCCTCTGTCAAAATGGAAGGAATAAACTAGTATTTGAAGGTAGTAAAAGAATCAATCTTTTCTTGCATTTTTTGCCTCTCAACATTCACATACTGAAATTCATCCAAGATCATTTTCACTATCTTCTTCATTGGCTTGAGTGAGGCTGGAACACCTAGATCTCTTTGTATAAATTTGCACAAGGTTAGTAATGTATGGTGTGTAGGTTACCATTTCTTGTATTTTGGATCCAAAATATAAAGATTGAACTTCAACTAATCAATGGGATAAGACAAGGAAGAATAACATTCATGCACATCTCCCAACTTGTCAACATCCAATTTTACTCTATATTCCAAAATATTCTCAAACACCTCAATGATTTTCAATTTGGCCTCATCCTTTGTCTTCTTATTATACTTTTTCAAATCTTTAATTATTTCTCTAACTTCAACTTCAATGCATTCAACTGATCAACTAGGACTATACTATCACTGGTTATTCATAGGGTCTTGGTATGGCACAATTGCTTGGCTTTGAGAATCACCACCCTTCAACTTCTACTTTAGTTTGACATTTTCCAAATATAGCCTATTCACTTCATCATTCATCTTAATTTGAGTTTTTTCATAGTCAAATAATCTTTGTTCCATTTTTTTGACAACAGCTTATGTGAACATTATACAGTGCATGGTAAGGGTGGCAGCTTCAAGCACTGATGTATCCTGAAATGTTTTCACCATAGCTATTCCCTTCAACTCCTAGACTATAATAAACAATCTTGGCTTGTTGGTGTTCTTCTATCTGGACCATATTGCTAGAGCCTCTATCTTTGGGTTAAACCCACAACCACTAACACCATCCTCATAATAAAACTCAAAAACCATCATGGGGTCATCTTGATTTCTCACTTGGTCCAATAAAAACATTTTCTTCAATTCAAGGCCAGGGATGATCAACATATTACTCTTCAAAACCATTTGTCTAGCCTCATTAGGGCTAACATTTATTCATCAATTTTCAAATCCTTGAAAGTCTATGTAATAATTTAATCATGCTAAGATTCATCAACACCCATTTTATTTATTTACACCTTTTCTTTAAATTATTTCATCTTCATTTTAAGCCAAAAATATTCAAATTTTGGGGTATTGATGAAATCATCATCCTTGATGAACCTCAAGAAGACATAACCCTTTCATCTTCTTGTAGTTCAGGCTCACCTTTTGCCTATTCATCCATTCTTATTTTAGTTTGTGTGCTTCTATTTCTTGACCAACAAGGGGTTGATCAACTTTCTTTTCCTCTCCCATATGCCCCAAAATACTAGCCACCTCCTCAGAGTCACCAACTCCTTCAGTCATTTCATATGGAACTAGTGGAGAAGCATCATTAGTATTTTGCCTTTTGGTAGGTGGTGAACTAGGAACAGTTAGATCTTGCACTGACATTGCATTTGGATCAGGTTCTTGAATCACAACTATTGTTGGATTTTTGACAAGGAGGTTGGTATCCTTTATAGGCTGATTCTCAAACTTTCCATATATTTTTTCAAAATTATCAATTATCAAATCTATTCTTTTCAAAGGGTCCTTCTCTTCAAAAAATATTCTAAAAAATTAAGGTTTTGTTTTCTTTTGTCTTCCTCAATCTTCTTCAAAAATTTCCATTTTCTTTTCCTATTATATACCTCTTGAATAGTGACACAATTTTTTATCACATCCTCATCAAAATTAATTTTATGGGATATCCCCATCCTGGTAAGGATGAATTATCTAACAAAGTTCATGTGACCCTTTAGATCACAAACCCTTTCTATCCTTGATTTTGAAGAATATTTAGCCTTCAAATAGGCTTGCAACTCCTCCAAGGTATCTGCACCAATGTACCATTCACCAAACATATTGTAATCTAGAAGAAATGTGCCCTTCTTTTATTTTTTCATCACATCTTTATCCATCTAGAGCATCTACCACATGAATTCAAGAAAAGAAATTCTATTTGGCACACATTTTGGCAACACATGGGGTGGTTGAGTACACCCATATACTCTGATTATAGTATGGTCAGGCAAGAAATACCAATCAATAAATTTATGTTTGTGACCCTATTTTAGCCTATGAGAAAGAGGCCTCAACATTTCTCTGACCTATTTAGTCAATCTAAGAAAAAGGCTACCAAGGGAATTCATTATTATGATTGAGAAACCATCTTGGAACACAACATAGTTACTATTCTGACAATGAGTGTCCCATTTGTAACACCAACACTATGTAGGCAATCTCTATCCCTTTTGATCAATCATGCTCAAGTCCATCTTTCTAGGCCAATTCCTTCTATTTTGATTAAAAATTAAATGACACAACAAAGAGTACTATTTGAACTCCATAGGTGTCTTATTTTGCCTTATTTGTAAAAATACGTCATGTAATTTTTGCTCAATAAATGATGCACAATCATACTCAACATTAACCTCTAGGTTCTATATTCTCATGGCCATCATCATGCCAACTGGTATTCTATCTTGGGTATCAATTCCTAGCACTTGACACAAAGCAAAATATGTCCTTTTGAAATACACAACAAAGTCATCAATTGGAAAAGGCTCAACTGTAGTGGTTGGGATTAAAATCCTTCTATTGTTGGCCTCTTTCCTCATGTACATGGGCAACTCATCACTCCTATGTGTATTTATCAGACTGGTATATTATTTTTCACTCTTCTTCAAGTCAACTTTTGTGAGGGCTTGCTTGTTGAGCATGAAGTAATCAATGATTACATTTCTATCCATAGCCACTAATGGTGACCTATTTAGCAACCTAACAAATTTGGTGGCTAGATGATAGTGCTTTGCCAATATCCTAATCAAATCCACATCAATGAATACATTTGGCACCATAAGCTTAGCCAAATTCAAATTCTATGGGTTTGAAACTAGTCCCTATCCATATTGCTTTTCACAAAAATACCAAAAAAGGTTCCATCCTAAGATAGGGACTCTAACATAGTGACACCCCTCTCCAACATCCTTGAATAGTTTCTTATACCATTTGTCAACTAAATTTTGCAATATTTTCAATAGTGACTATTGAAGAGCCACTTCTTGGGAATAGGGGGTTCAATGCTCTTACTTGTAGACTCAGATTTCTTAGGTGCCATAGTTTAAACTAGGTTTTTGATAGTCACTTGCTCTACTAAACTAGTTGTTAACAAAACATGAACTAAATACCAACTTTTATGAAGATAGTGATGAGGCAAACTTACCCGATTGGAATATGGCTGAAGTGTGCACATAGAGCTTGAATTTTTCATCTACAATTACCACTAAATTTTCTTGAATGATGAAATATAGATAAATTCCAAATTTTATTCTAATATAGAATTGATCATTTTGCCATTACTCTAGTTCATGCCATGAAATTGATAAATCTCAGCATTCAATTCTTTCAAACATAGACCATTGATTTGGTCCAATCCAATGGTTAGATGGGTACTTCAATCATGGGCATCAATGATAACCAATATGTGGTGGTGATATAGTCATTTCAGCATTTAATACTTTACCACATCACTGCAAGTCCTATTTACATATATCATGGGACCATGAGAACTTCTAGATGGTTATACCACATCTTTCACTGCTTACCACCACCCTACAAAACTTGATACACATCATCATGGGATGACGGGATACATGTTACCCCTTATACCTCATACTGTGTTACCACCAACCTTTGATCTAACCATTACGAGATCATGGGAACCTTTGGCATCCCTTCACTATTTATTGTATCATTTCAAGCATTGGATTTAACTATTATGGGAGCATGGGACATACTTTATATAGATATTACTACTTATCTCTAGCCTGTAAGACCTTATTTAAACTATCACAAGGCTATTGTATGTGTTAAAATGATCCTAATACGATTCTTGAGTAGAGAATTCATTCATTTTGATTCACATGTACCTTTTATAGTTAAATTTTTGACCCAAAGTGTCAAGGAAAATATATGAAAAATATAGAGTGTGGACTCTAGAGAGTTAATAGCTCTAACTATGTATATTAAGGTTTAGGTGGCTAATGTCCATTGACTAACCCTTTAACAGTGAGACATTATGTGATAGAATAATACAATTCATGAGAATATTAAAATAACAAAATATGTGTCTCATATATTATGAATGATGAGATGGTGGGATACATGTTACCCCTTATACCTCATACTATGTTATCGCCAACCTTTGATCTGACCATCACAAGACTATGAGATCCTTTGGTATCCCTTCATTGTTTATCATATCACTATAAGCAATATATTTAACTATATCAGGAGTGTAAGACATGCTTTATATAACTATTACCACTTATCATTAGCCCATAAGACCTTCTCTAAACTGTTGTGGGGTTGTGGTAACCCATCTTTGTATACTGCAACATTGCAAGTGAAGTTCTTTCATGCTATGGGGAAGTGGTAACTATCTTTTCACTTCCTTTGGTTCCCACACACCCACCAAAGATATTTGAATGTACTATGGGGCTGTGGTAAGAGATAAAAAAACATCAATTATCAAAATACAAATGTATTTCACATGGACATGATATGTAATGCTTATGAATGACTCCTAGAATAAATGTAAAAGGAATATGGACTCTAAGATGAATTTTACGAATTTTGGAAAAAATGCCTCAAAGAAATGTGGTCTCATGGTGATGGAATGCAATGAGGAATCCCATGACAAGCTAATTGTTATGGATTTTCATGGCATTCCATCACCATGAGACCACATTTCTTTGAAGCATTTTTTCAACCAGTTCACTGGCTTGTCTATATTATTGATTACTATTATGCTTTGATATATTTTTTCCAAGCATCCATAGCTTATTTGAAAGCATTTGTTTTAGGATTTTAGCCATAGAAATAAGGTAGTGAAATGTTTGATAAAATGATTTGGTAGGCATGTATGAAAAATGTGGTAGCATAGATAAGGTAGTGAACTATTTGAAAAAATGCCTCAAAGAAATGTAGTCTCATAGATTGCTCTGACAATCAAATGCAATTGGTAGTTGCTCCTAGTTATTAGTTATGAAATGTGATGGAATTGCATAATTACTTAGGTTGAATTTGTAAAAACTATATTGTAATTGAATTTTTTTCATCTATCATCATCTAGTCATTAGTTATGAAATGTGAAGTAATGCTTTGAGTTTTAAAGATGTGCAATGCAATGTAATAAACAATTTGAATATAAACTACAAAAATCTAATTTTTACAATTCATTTTTTAAACTCTCTATTTTATTTTATCTCTATAACTCTATTCCCTTAGTCTACAATTTCAATTAAAAAAAATAGTTTTGTTCCCTTAGTCTACAATTTTTTACATTTTTTTAAAAATCTAAAAATTTTCTTGATTTTTTCAAAAAATCTTATACTTTTGGTTTGCCAATTTTTTCTTGAAAAGATTTTTGTTGCCATGTGTATAAAATTATAGATGGACCAATGTCAAAGTTTGACTATGGATCAAAACCATGCATTTGATGAGAGAGTAGCCGATGAGAGGGACATGGAAAATATCCATGTCCATGTAATGACTATCTTAGTGGAAAGGTGAGAAAAATAAATATGATTTATTGACATATGATAAGATATGGGAATAGTGGTATAAGCCCTTGGAATTACAATTATTATGAAGATATGATATAACTGTAGAGTGTGAGAGATGAAGAGGCAACAAACATAGATTAGATGACACCAAACATAGATGAAGTGGCACCAAACATAAATGAAGAAGCAACAATGTTAGATGAAGGGTTTGAAGTTGATAAAATGTTAAATGAGGGTCTCAATGATGATTAGGCCAAGTTGATGGAGGATGCTTTAAATCCTATGTATGCTAATTTCAAGTTAAGTCATTTGACAATAATCCTTCAAATTCTTAACTTACAAGTGGTGTTTGGTTAGACAAATGAGAGTGTAGATCAGTTATTGGCATTATTAAGTTCATTGTTTCCACCTGACTCCATATTGATAATAAAACAAAGTCAATGTAAAAATCAAATCACTAAGCTAGGCTTA
This sequence comes from Torreya grandis, assembly GCA_037957365.1. NCBI lineage: Eukaryota > Viridiplantae > Streptophyta > Pinopsida > Cupressales > Taxaceae > Torreya > Torreya grandis. Next base: position 1,078,553 of record JARHVA010000786.1, read on the forward strand.
GGGTATGAAAACATCCACACATGTGTGAATGGTTATGTATTATTTCTCAATAATCTCACAAGTGAGAGTGAATGTCTGAAATGTCATGAAATGAGGTATAGACAAGGGTTGAAATCAGATATGGTTCCTAGAAAAGGTTCTTCACCAATTTCTGATAATCCCACTATTACTCTGAATGTATAGGTGCAGAGACATTATTGAACTTATGCAATGGCATGCCCAAAATAAGGGCACTAACAGAAAATAATGACATGTGCCTAATTCTAAGGCATGCATGGAATTTAATAATAGATGAATTGATTTTTCTCAATATCCTCATAATATAAGGTTGGGTTTGGATCTATATGGGGTGAACCCATTCTAAGATCAAAGTACTAAATGGTCAACTTGGCTAGTGTTTTTAATAAATTGTAACTTACCTCCATGGTTAGCAACTAAACCATTTTTCTTAATGCTATCATTGAATATACTAGGAAAGAAAAGTGTGACTTCATATACAATCAATGCTTATTTAGAGCCATTATATGATGATCTAATGGAATTATGGAAAGGAATTGAAGCATTTCAATCTTTAAGGGATGGTCATTCAATCAAATTCACTTTAAGAGCTTCCTTATTGTTTATGATTCATGATCTTCCTGCATATGGCACATTGTCTAGTCTCAATGTTCATGGATACCATGGATGTCATGCTTACAACTTTAAGGATTTTTTGAGGTACTCAAGAATTTTTATTAAGTTTATTTATTATGGACATCATGGTTACCTTAAAATGGATCATCCATATCGTCAACAAGAAACATGTTTCAATGGTCAAGAAGAGAATCGTGAAGCACCATTGCTAATAAAAGGTGATTAAATTGTTGAGAATGGACAAAAAAGAATGTCATTTATTTAAAATGATGGCATTACTGGTAGTAGATATGATCCATGTAATGAAAGTGGTGTAAAATGGTTGTGCATGTTCTACAAGTTACCATACTTTAAGGATATAGCCATTAGGCATACTGTTGACTTTATGCATACTGAGAAAAATATAGCCTATGCTATTATAGAAACACTTTTTGGTGCTTTTGATACTATTTCATCATGTGAAGACTTTAAAAAAGTAAAGATTCATGTAATATTTAGGTTTAAAAATGTGATGATGAAAAATATAGAAAACCTAGTGCTCCTTATGTTTGGACAAAGGAACAACGTGCACAATTCTTACAGTTGATGTCATAGACTCACTTTCCCATTGGATATGTAAGTAGTAGTACTAGAAGCCAAACTGAAATTAATGGCTTAAGAGGCCTCAAGACACATGAATATCTTGTCATAATCCAGAATATTTTACCTATTGTGGTAAATATATCAAGTTTGGTAAAGGGGCCAAGATTGGCAATTATAAGGTTGGGCCTAATATTAAAGAGAATGAGTTTACATGTATTATATCCTTCGAACTTTTATAGTTTGAGGGAGGAGGTTATCAAAGTCCTTTGTCTATTGAAATGGGAATTTCCACCAGCAATATTTAACATTTTTATGCATCTTTTGATACATCTACAATATGAACTAGAGAATTGTGGCTCAATAAGAATGAGATGGATATATCCTATAGAATGATATATGAAGGTTTTGCAAAAAAATGTTTATACTAAGGCCAAACTAAAAGGCAACATGTTTAAGTGATATTCAATGCAAGAACATAGGCATTTGCACTTACAGCATGTCTGCGGGAGGAGGTTGTGTAAATGAAATTGAGGGATGTGCAGCCTGATATAGAACATGGTGATGTGAAACATCATGATGATATCTTAGCAAAAATTCTAAGAGAGATTATTCAAAAAAAATCAGAGCAAAGGAACAATAGGTCTATAGATGATTTATTCAACATTAGAGGATGTGTTTGAAGTGAAATTTGTGGAGATCAGTACTGATATACCTACTCGTGCCACACTTGATGTGGTGAAGGAGTATGAAGTTTTGGTTAATGGAAGTCATGAAGAGAGACCACCTGCATCTGATGTGTCTCAGAGTGCACCTATTTCATCTAGAACTTTTTATGGAACTTGTGGATCAACTAAAAATATTGGTAGTGGTTTAATATAAAATGCATCTGAATTTATGAAAAGATAGATTGAGTTAAGATTTATATAGATATACAAAGAGGAATGCAAAATAAATAAAACTAGAAGGCAAGAAGCCATTTTTGGTTGAGGTATCGAGAGATGGTGAACCCATTGGGCCAAATGCAGCAAAGTGGGCCTCCAAGTTGGGTGTAAGATGTAGGGCTTATTTGCATATTTAAAAATTAAGTTTTATAGAGAAAGATCCACAAACTATGGAAAGTGTTAAACAAGAAGTGCAAAATGATTTTGAGACTATTGGTGGACAAATCTCTAGAAAATATTACAAGCAAAAGATGAGAATTTTGATGAACAATTTTAGATACAATTATAGAAAAACAATCATGGAGGGAAAAGAGAGGTTAGAATCCAATCTATCTCCCAAAAAATGGGATGCATTGAAATAAAGTATGCATTTCAATGAATATTTGGCAAAGAGTAACAGAGGTAAGAGAGCAAGAGATAATGTGAGGGCTGGATATACATTTGGCTAAGGTGGGTTGCAGGCCAAAATGGATAAATTTGCAGCAAGTATATCACTTTTTGGTTTAATTTACATTGTGTTATTTATTTTAAATTTTTATTAAACTGACTACATATTGAAATTGGCATTGTATTTTAGGTGGAAAATAGTAATAGAGAAGCAGGTGCATAATATATTGTCAATTATATGGCAGCACTAGATCGACCTAGTAAATCTAAGAGTGGGATGATGTGGAAATCTAGTTTGTCAATAGAGATTTCATAGCCATCTATTAATTCCCTAATAGGATCCTCTCTAGATCATGTCAAATCAGATGAAAGGTACCAATAGGTAATGAGTTGCATATTCAGTCTCACTCAACAAGTTTCATAGCTGGTTACCTCCATTAACCCTATAATTTTTGCATGGAATGAGCATAAATCCATGGATTCAACTGAGGTAAGATGCTCTATTGATCTCATTTCTTCTTGTTTGGAAATTCTATATACAAATGAATCTTAATATGTAGATTATTGAAATATGAGTGTAGAGAATCCAACCTAGTTTCTTTATTGTTGGAGTGATCTAGATTCTTTTGGACAAATTTATAGCTTGCATTCTTTACTTGACTATCGAATCCTTTGTATATTTTTTTGCATGATGGTTAAACCACATGCAAAGAAATTTTATCAAAGCAACATGAAAAAAAAAATTCCTTCATGATGTGAATATATCTGTCGATATTGATAGTGATCATGATGAACTGGACAAGAATGTACAACATAATCATCATAGTTGTGCTGAATTAGTTGAGGTAATATAATAGTTATCAGTTATCTGTCCCAATGTTTTATCATTATTCATGATTAAAATGTTTTATATCTCAATATAATATGTATTTTTTTTGTTTTTGTAAATATTTATTGATAAAATCCAAGAAGGGGATAAAGTCCAAGTGTTGGATCCATTTGATGGTACTGTTGTGGGCATTGGGTAGATTCACTCACTATCTATTGTACATGGAGTCAAATTGAAAGGAATAGGAGATGCAAATGTAAATATTTTAAAGGTCATAATTAACATACCCCTTTCTTATGAAGACAAAATAGATGGATTTGTTCATATGAAAGAGAAATAAGGGACCTTCACATGGTGGCCACTAAAATATTTGAAAAAAATGACATGGTTGATGTTTATCATATACTAGTTGTTAGACAGCTTGGCCCACTACTTTATGCAATAGTTTGAATGTGTTCATGTTCAGGGATATTATTAGTGTTTTTTTGTCTATTTTTGAGTTGTATAAGTAAAAAAAAAAACATTGTAACTCATTTTTATCAGTCACATCACTGAGAAACACACTTTGTATTAACATATTTTCCAAATCAAAGACACATATTTCTATCTTGTATCTGCTGTAAAAACATCTTTTCTCAATAAAATTTTAGCATTTTGCTTCTTAATAGTTGTTTCATTATGTGAAAATGAATGATTGATTATGTTTTTATATGTTTTATGTCATATGTTTTGAGGTATCATCATTATGTCATATGTTTCGTGGCAACTGTATCTAATACCCAAACATTTATTAATTCATCATGAGTTTCAAATTAGAGTAAGCTATATTCCCTAATGTTGTAAATGTTGATTCATGAGAAATATTCATGGATTCATCATAGTCATGCTCTACATATTAAGCAAAATAATATTTATGCATTTTATGCTGTTTGTGAATAAAATTAAGGATCACTGCCATACAACATGGGCCATTTAAAAGTCTCAGGGCCACATGAATCCAAGACTATTGTTAGTGCTATAATTAGAGGTGACATAATTAGTTTTCAGTGTAATTGGAGATAATTTTCTTGTGACTTATATTAAGGTACTCTTATTACTTAATTGGAGGTGACTTAAGCAATATGCAACTTAATTAGAATTACCTTTCTTGTACTTAATGTTACAGATTAAATTTTTTCATACTCTTGTCAGCTATAAATTAATGAAGAAGATAATGGAGTCTTAATCAGTATGGTATGTGACAAATCTAAAATAGGACTCTCAAATTTGACATCTCTTCACATTTTTTAGATAGATATATCTAAAATATCTATACTACTAATACTTATGTGTCTAATGGAAGCTGAAAAGATACCCCTAGCTGTAGAATGTAACAAGTAAAATAGTGTAATGGGTGTTTGTAATCATCATTTGTAATACATATTGAAGGTTTTCTAAATTATTCTTTCAAGAAGTGAGCATTTAAAATTACATCGACTATATTTTTTTGATATTATAAGTCTACAAAGAGGGTGCAAAGTCAAAGTACAAAAAGCCTAAAGGGAAAAAAAATAGGCCAAAGGTCACTAATATTTGAAAAATAATGGACAAACAAAATAAAAATAGGAAACAACAAATAGACTAGGGATTAACCATAACAAAAACACTAGTTTTTGATCAAATCTTTACAATCTTATTTAATGAACTTGAGAAGGTCCTCCATGATAGCAATTTTTCCTTCTATATCTTTATCTTATTCTGGGAGGTCTTGTAGAATATCAAGAAAGAAACTGCATGATGGACAAATTTCAAACAAATAGTGGTTAGCACCTTCATTTTATTTTGAAGGGAGCACAAACCCTTCTTCACTTCATTGAAATCCCTTTCAATCTAGTTCTCCTCTTCACTGGTATCCATGAAATCCTCCTTGTCAGAATCATAAGTGAAGTCATTCAACTCCTCATAATAATTGGTTTCCTCCTTCTCTAATTGCTGATTATGACTGGGTTTATCTTTTAATTGACTTGCTTCCTCCCCTTGATTTGAGGTAGATGGATCATCCATAGTCTTTACCAATAAATTATTTCCCCTACCAGTTTGTTGGATCTCCTAATATTTATCAAATTTATTTCCATATAGCTATAAAATTTAAAGTCAAACCCTTCCTCCATAGCCTCCTCACCTTGCACTGTGGCCTCCAAGTGCTCTTTTTCACTAGCCAAATTCTAAGGTTCCACCCCTACCACTTTTGTGTTCTTACTCTTTCCTTGTTTGATCTTCTTATAATTGATCTGAAAAATCAATTTCATCTTTTTATTGCCAAAAAAAGAAGGGTTATTTTTTAGCTCCTACAACCCTTTGACAGCCAGAGAGTCAAAAGTGTCGAGGGGTATATAAGTCACAGCTATCAGGGAGGGAAAACTAGAGCCCAACCTAAGAGAGGAAAAGCTTTTAAACTTAGGGGATAGGTTTGAAGAGGGGGGAACAAGGTTCTTGGAAAAGGGTAGGGAACCATGGGGAATCATATAACCAAATTTGACACTTAGGGGAATGTGATCATTAGGGTCACTGTCATGGGAACTATCTAAAACCTACACTTTTAAAGGTTTAGAGGGAAACAATGCAAGGTGAAAGTGACAAATCTTGAAGATAAGACCTTGATGGAGTGGAATGATGGAGGCAATTGGGTTTTTTTCTAAGGAATTTTTGATAGACTTAATAGACATCTCTAGGGATGACAAGAGAATGAAGTGGAAGTTAACCAATATCTTGTGATGAAAGTGATTCAAAAGAGTGAAATGGTAATGATAAAAGAACTTAAAATGACCTTCAAAGGTAAAATATTTCATGATGGTGAAGCATACCTTATCCCGAGAGTTAAACAAGCTCTCTCTATCAAAGCCTCCCTACAACTTCACCAACGCTTCTCCTTCAATGTAGAATTTTTTTAACCCTTTAATGTCTTGAACTTTGGTGAGTCTTTTCAATCTTCTACCCTCATAGCATAAACCCATGGGCTTAGTAATTGAATCCTCACTAACAATAAACTCCAAACCTCCAACCTAAACTTTAAGATCACTATTCTAGTTTAAATCAAATTGAATGGAGATGTTCTCACCATATCCATTCAGACATTCAAAAAAATGAGAAATTCCACCTTTATAACATATACTCCAGAGCATAGAATTTGATTTGGTTTCATCACATGATAACAGCTCAGTTCTGACTCTTTCTCCTCCCATGACTATTAAAGCTTCACTGAATTATTACATGGCTAAAAAGGGACCTAGACCAAAGTGAATTACCACCTAGAATTAAAATCTAGAAGCTTTTGAAGCCCACACCCAATCTTTAGTAGAATACAAGATGATTAATGATTGCACATGTGAAAGAGCTTGCCAGGATTCATTGTGCGAGAATGTGCCTTAAAGGATTGAGGCTGCCTCATGTGATAATGGTTTTATTCAAGTCGAAATACTTAGAACAAATGTGATGAGGAGTACAAAATGATGATGAATGAAATTAACATGAATAAAAATGACTAAATATACTACCAAATTGATCAAAAAGATGATTAAAATTAATGACTAAATAAACTACTAATGGACATAAATAAGTGAATAAAAATGACTAAATAAGTGACCAATTAACAATAATCAATGGCTAAATTAATGACTAAATATATCAGTGAATAAAAATGACTAAATAAGTGTCTAGATTACTGTAACTAGTGACTAAATTGATGACTAAATATACTACCAAATTGATCAATCAAAACAACCAATAAATGACTAAAAATGGTTTAGTCAACAATTTGGTCGCATTATAAATGACTAGAAATAAACTAATAATGGTCACGTGATCATGTTTGGTCATTTATATGCAGTTTTTAGTAGTTTTTAAAATCATATATTGCTCTTTTTGTACTAGTGCATGTTGAGGTGGCATTGAGGTGATGTTTCATGGTCCATAGAGGATGGTATGACCCATGGAGGATATTTCATGTTGTAAAATTGATGTGAAAGAATATGGGGCATAATTCTTGTGGGAGACAAGGACAAAAGAGATCTCCATTCATCATATGTACTCATGAGTGGGTGTGGGGCAATATTCATATGGAGGCTCCATTTGTTAAGTGTTTGGGTAAAAATATAAGATGATTTAACATCTTTTGAATTTAGTGATTGAGTGGAAGATAAAGATAGATTGTCACATGGAGGTGGTGTTGTCTCTTCCTCTAAAGTAAATCATCTACTTTTGGATTTTGCACAAGTGGTAGACACCACGATGGAGCACAAGTGCACCCACTATGAGTGTGGTACATTTTTTAGACCCTTCATGAATTTTCTCTCTATATAATCTATTTGTATTTTAAAATCTATATAATCATGTGAATCCCTTTGTATTTTTCATCCTTTGTGTGGATCATCCATGTGTGGATCCTTGCAAGATTTTAAGCAAGTTTTACTTTGTAAAATGATAATAAGATTGTAGATTGAAGACGAGGCTTTGTAAGCTCAACTTTGTTGAATGCTTTGGTTATAAGCATTGTAAAGGAGTTTCTTGAGGAAGCTATTTTTAGAGGAGGTTTTTTTAATCTAATAGAATTTTAGAAGCTACCATTACCCGTGGTTTCTCTCTTATTGGTTTTTTAGGGTTTTTTATTTATATCTTATGTAATGTGATATTTCCCATCTATTATTTTATAACTTATTTTAATTCCTCATTTTTTTAATGTGTAGTTTTGGATATGTTTTCCTAACTAGTATCAAATCCAAGGTTGTTATGTGTAACTGGGAGCTATGACAATGATGAGAGGAGTAACCAATTTTTGAGATAAATAAAATTGATGGAATTGTATGGGAGAAGATTAATGAGCTTTACTAGAAAAAATCATCAACCAACAAAGTGTTCATGAAGAATAAACTCTACATATTGAGGATAAAGGAGTGTCAATCTTTTAATGACCACCTAAATGAGATTAATACTCTTATTAGCAAGATGGTCTTTATTAGTGTGAAAATAGAGGATGAGGACAAGGCAATCACCTTGTTGTGTTCAAGTTATATTTCAAATCTAAGAAATGTGTGTTTCTCAGCTATGGTAAAATAGTGAAGGGGTATAGGTTGTGGGGTCCTACTAACCATAAGATTATCATTATCTGAGATTTTGAAAACATACATGCAAAGGAATGAGGTACAAAAAACACATGAAATTGTACCCATTAAAGTATTGCAAGAAGAAGAATAAAATAAATAAGTTGAAGTTTTAGAGTAATAAGTAGAGTACCAAGTAAAACAACCATAAGTTATAAGGTCCACTCATACCAATAAGGTTCTAGAGAGGTATTCTCCTATTATTTGAGTCATATTTTGCTTTGTTAATTAATGAGGGTGAGCCTAGTTCATTTTAGGAAGCTAGAGGATTTGAGAATACATATAAATGAAGGAATGTCATGGAAGAGGAAATGAGATCTCTTCATAAGAACATAACATCAGAGATTGTGGATCTCCCACTTGAAAGAAAGAGTGTTGGTAACAAGTGGGTATATAAACTAAAGGAAAACAATGATGGGATGTTGGACTAATACAAAGACTGATTGATGGCAAAAGGTTATGTTCAAAATTTGGGTATAAATTTTAATGAAATCTTCTCTCTTGTTGTGAAGTTGACTACTATTAGATTGTTACTCAAATTTGTAGTGGCTTAGAATCTAGAACTAAAGTAGCTTGATGTGAAAACAACATTCCTACATGGTGATCTTGAAAAAGATATATATATATATATATATATATATATATATATATATATATATATATACATATATATATATATATATGTATCTATATATATATGTATATATATATATATGTATATATATATATATATATATATATATATATGTATATATATATATATATATGTATATATATATATATGTATATATATATATATGTGTGTGTATATATATATATATATATATATATATATATATAGATACATATATATATATATATATGTATGTATATATATATATATATATGTATATATATATATATGTATATATATATATATATATATATATATGTATCTATATATATATATATATATATATATATATATATATATATATATATATATATATATATATATATATATATATATATATATATATATATATGGATCAACTTGAGGGCTTTGAGGAAAGAGATAAAGAACAATTGGTTTACAGATTGAATAAATCATTGTACAAGTTGAAGCAAACATCATGAATGTGGTATAGTTTTTTGATACCTTTATGAAGAGCCAATGTTTTATCAGAAGTGAAGTAGATCATTTTGCATACCATAAAAGTTTTAATTATAGGAGATTTATAATCTTGCTTCTATATATGTTGATGAAATTTTGGTTTCAAGCCCCAACATGAAGAAGAATAGTGATTTTAAGGCTCAATTAACTAGGATGTTTAGATTGAGTTAGGAGTAAAAAACCAAATTTTATGGAGGAATATACATAGAGACATGAAATCAAGGAAGATATGGTTATTTCAATATACATATGTTGAGAAGATTATGTAACAGTTTAGTATAAAGAATGAAAAACCAGTCAGTACCCCACTTCCTGCACATTGTAAGTTATCTTCCAAGCAATGTCCTATAATAGAGGAGGAAAAGATATGAATGTCTTGTGTACCATATTCATCAATAATAGGAAACCTCATGTATGCCATGGTGTGCACTAGACTGGATAATTCCAAAGTAGTGGGAGTTATGATTCAGTTCATGGCAAATCTTGGAACGAAGTTTTAGTCTTGGTGAAGTAGATACTTACATATTTGAGAGGCACTTTAGATGTTATAATATGTTATGGAGGAGAATATTTACAAATAAGAGATTATGCATATTCAAATTTTTGGTGGTGATAAGGATGGAAGAATCCTATTGAAGAAAATTGACACTAAACAAAATACTACAAACATGTTGACAAAGTTGATTAGGGCAGAGAAGTTTGAGTGGTTAAGAAAATGTTCTCTAGGTTTGTTGAAGTTATGATAAGTAGTAGTAGGCATTTATGATAGTTTTGATGGTATAATACTCAGGTTTTGTAAATATTGAATATTAACTTCAAGTAGGAGATAGTTGGGTGTGAAGTCACTATTCATAGTCACTATTCATGGTCATTAGTCATGGCCTCTATTTATAGTGATGAGGTGTAAATCACTATTCATATTGATGAGGTGTAAATAACTATTCATGTGATGAGGTGGTAGTTACTATTGATTATGGTGTGTTGGTAGTGACTATACATGTTGATATGACATTAATGTGATGTTGCATGGACCATGGAGGATGGTATGGCCCATAGAGGATATTTCATGTAGTAGATTTGATGTGAAAGAATATGGGGCAAAATTTTTGTCGGAGATAAGGACAAAATAAACCTCCATTCATCTTATGCACTCATGAGTGGGTGTGGGTAATAATTCCTATAGAGTCTCTATTAGTTAAGTGTTTGGGTAAAGACAGAAGATGATTTAACATCTTTTGACTTTAGTGATTGAGTGGAAGATAGACAAATTCTCACACAGATGTGGTGTTGTCTCTTCCTCTAAATTAAATCCACTACTTTTGGATTTTTCACAAGTGGTAAACACCACTATGGAGCACTAGCGAATCCACTAGGAGTGTGGTGAAATTTATGTGTCCTTTATGATGTTTATCTCTCTCTCTTGTAAATTTTATATAATCATGTAATTCCCTCTTTATTCTTCATCCCTTGTGTGGATCCTTGTAAGCTTGTAAGTAGGTATTACTTTGTAACAAGCTTGTAAGCTTGGATATTGAACCCTAGAGGCTTTATAATCTTATCTTTGTTGAATGCTTTGGTTGTAATCATTGTAAAATAGTTGACTCAGGAAGTTATTTATAAAGGAGGTTTTGATAAAGTAATAGAAGTTTGGAAGCTACCATTACCCTGTGGTTTTTCCTTTGCTGGTTTTGTAGGGGTTTCCATGTATATCTTGTGTAATGTATTATTTATTTTCTATTATTTTGTAGCTTGTTTTTATTCCCCATTTATTTACTTTCAAAATTTAGG